>BSBM01000942.1:7185000-7785000 GCA_027924585.1 Larix kaempferi
GATCGGTGGGAAGAGCGTTGGTGGTTTTGTCGGTGGGAGGGGCTTCAGTGGTGGAGCCATATTGGTTCAGACGGGTTTGAAGGTTGACATCGATGGATGACATCATTAACAAGTGATGGGTACCTGAATCTAGCATGGGGTGATCAGGAGCTGCATAAGTGATTTGCTTCTGTGGTGGTGCGGTTCCTTGAGGAGGAGCTAACGGTTGAGTGTTCACCACTCCTTGGGTTAATAAAGGGTTCTGTAACACCAAGGGTTGAGTCTGAGGTGGTGGGGGGTTAGGTGGCGCCTGAGATGCAGCATGCCCTTGGCGGTGGGCATCATCGGTCCAGAATTGTCGTGCCCACTCCAAACATGGGCAAGCGTGGGTGTAATGGCCATAGACCCCGCAAATAGAACAAGGGTGGTTCATTTGTAAGTTAGGGTTTTTAGCTTGCTTTGGTGGCCTGTCGGGGTTTTGGTTGGCAGGTGCCACGTTATTATTGTTTGGGGGATTAGGGGGCTGGCCACCTTGGTTTGGAGGGGGGTTATTCCCACGGTTACGTCCTTTTCCGTGGTTTTGCTGGCCTTGTTGGCGTTGGTTATTTTGGTTAGGCTGCGGATTTTGTTGCGCATACACTTTCCCTTGGGAGGCAGGTGGGTTCTGGGGTTGTGGAGGTGCAGGAGCAGGCTGCGACGGATAATAAGTGGGTGGGGGTGGAGGCGGTGCAGGTGCTGGACCTTGTGGGGGTTGGTGATACGTCTATGTGACGAGTGGTTGATTCACCGCGGGTGCTGCCTGTGGCGGATAATAAGCAGGGGGGCTTGAGAGGAAACAAGAGTGTGTGTGACCTGCGGGTTGTAATATGGTTGAGGTGCAACCGGGGGAACGTAAGCAGGGGATGCGTGGCCGAAGCACTGAGGTGGACATGAGGGTCCATGGGAATGGCGGTTATGTGCCATGGGAGCATACGAAGTGGTTGCTCCAGAGTGGGATGTAGCCCACGAAAGGTCGGGTCTATTACTAGTGCATGTCATGGAAAAGGGCTGGTTATGCGATGCAACATGGCCAATGATGCCATCGATGGCATGGGATGCCCTCGACGCATCATTTCAGGAGGAATCGCTGCGGGGGGTGTCGGGTATAATGGTATATAGATAACCAAACTGGGCGTAGATAAGGTCAAACTACTGGGGCTTTCGGATGGCCTCTTCTTCGGACTGGGGTCGCTCGGATGCCACATCCTTAGCGATGACGGGGAGGAGAGATTTAACAAACCAATCTAGGAAGATACAGTCATCTAACTTGATTTTGGACAGGCTTCGACATCGACGTCACTCATGAATGTGGTCAGTGATGTGGGTGGTCGTATTCTGTCCGCAAGACAGTAGAATCTCAACTCCCGCGTCATAGTGGATAGGTAACTGAAAGAATTGCAGAAAGGTCGAGGCGAGGGAAGTAAAGGTAGCATGGGTCCCATGGGGCTGCTCGATGTATCACTTGGCTACAGAGCCAGTGAGAGTGCGTTGTAACAGATGGAGTCGGACAGAGTCGTCCACTATGGAGTTGGAGGAACACCATAGATGGAAGGACATAATGTGGTTCTAGGGGTCTTCACCTGCCTTGCCCTCAAACTTAGGGATGTCTGATGGGAGCTTGGTGGGCATGTGAGGCCACGTAGGATTGTGTTTGATGGGATTGTTGGTCAGTCTAGCCAGGTCAGGAAGGTTGAGACTAGCCATAAATGGAAAACTAGTAGAAGGATTTGACATGCTGGTGGTCGTGGCCACGTTGGGGCCGATGCCCCCAAGTGTAGGGGCTGGGTTTGTGATAGGGATGTGACTCCCAACCAGGGGGGTGGAGGTGATATGAGAGGGTCCCGCGCCACTAAGCGTAGTGTGAGTCACTAATGGGGTTGGGTTGGGTATGCTAGTCACTGGAATTGGTACAGTAACCGGAATGGTGGGTGTGGGCCCCATCGAGGGCATACCCAAAGCAGGTGTGGTGGCTGGGGTGGTTGTGGATGCTCCACCAATGGTCCCTGCAAAGAAAGGGTTGGAAGTCATGCCAGCCATGGGGCTGGTTGGTGCAGTGTAAGTGGGGTTTTCGGACTCTGCCTCAGAATCAGAGGTGAAATAAGGGGCGTCAGATCCGGGGGACGGAGCTCTATGTCATCGACGAGTAGAGTCAAGTGATGAAGCTCGAGGTCTATGACAAGTGGTATCAAGTGATGAAGCTCTACGTCTATGATGGGTGATGTCAAGTGAACTGTGCTGGGGGGGCTCACCCCGGAAGCATCGAGAGTGTCTTGGGGACTCAATGGTGACAGATGATGTCAAGTATCTGGGGGTTGTGTCAAGTGAAAAAAGGCTCAAAAACCCTAATGCATCCGAGTGTGCAAAAGGAGAGCGTAAAAAATACGGCACTCAGGCCAATAACCAACTCAAAATGCTTACTGTAATAGTTGTGCTACAATAAGCGAAGTATCAGAAAAAATGGTCAAAATACCAACAAGCAAACGGTTGCCTAAAAAAATAAAAATAGTGGACTCGTTAGACTAAAGGGAGGTAAGGGAGCATGCAGACACCTAGCTAAATAGTATTCTGACTCAACCAGACATATCCTCTGCAAGGTGATGAAATCCAAGTTAGACAATATGGATAGTAGAGCCAAGTGGCTAAAGATATCCCCCTACCGGGAGGGACATCGGGTAAGACAATCCTAGAAGAAAGGAAACTAAGATACCCCGTTCATGACACGTTCGGTTGGGTGAATCTGCAGTTTGGTTCTATCGCCGCTGTACTCCCATGAGGGTGGTACAACGAGAACTACGAAAGGTATCCTTCAGTTACTAGATGGATTGCGGTATTCCAGTCAGGCTTCCGGAACCAGTCTGGCTACTTCAACCCTCCTAAGGGAGAGGCCTTCCTGATAAATTGGTATTAAAACATGTCAAAAAATACTAGGGGATTTTGGTACCCTAAAGGACAACAACTATGTCTCAAGTGTAAGCGACCGAGGGGTGTTATTTGGATGCCTATTACCCCTGTCCTACCTAACTACAAAATTCTTATGTGTTCTCCAAGTGGGGTTAGAATGTAATTGGTTGTGTTAAGTAGTGCTTTAAGGCTCACTTGAATTAGGTGACAGAGTGTGTGTGTGTGTGAGGTAATGAATCCAATCAAAAGTGTCACGGGAGGGCAACTTTTTTAACCAATAATAATGCAAAAATTTAACTTGAAATGCAAAATTTTCTTTTTCCAATGTAAATGCTTAAACTTAAAAATTCTGTAAATGGAACAGAAAGCAAACTGTAGAAAAAGGCTGTAGGTAAGTGTGGCTGCAAACAGAACAAGTGGCTGTGTAGGTGCAGAAAATATTGCAGCAAAATTATGGGTTAAGAAAGGGTAAAAATGCAGAAAATAGATTGCAGGTTTGTGACTGAAATGTGCGGCCTGGAGCGCGGCTGTAAGTGTGAACCCTGCGGTCGGATCGCGGGTCTGTGGCTGAAAGGTGCGGGCTGTAGGGGTGAAACCTATGGTCAGATCTCGGGTCTATGGTGAAGAGTTGCGGTCGGATCGCGGGTTTACGGCCACAATGCGCGGTTTGGGGCGCGACAAAAGGGCGAAGAGCTGCGGTCGGATCATGGGTTTACGGCCACAATGCACGGTTTGGGGCGAGACAAAGGGGCAGAAAGTTGCGGTGGGATTGCAGGTCTGTGGCTAAAATACAAGGTCTGGAGCACGACAAAAGGGCAGAAAGCTGTGGTCTGGGCCACGGGAAAGAGGTAGAAGGATGTGCTTGGGTCGCGGGAAAGAGGCAAAAAACGGTGGTCTGGGCCGCGGGAAAAGAGTAAACAGTTGCGATCTGGATCGCGGAAAGACGACCGAAAGCTGCGATCTAGGTTGCGGCTACAAAGAACAGAACCACGATCGGTGGCGGAAAACCCAACTGGTCGAAGCCACAGCCGAATAGGAAAAACAAAAAAATACTTGCAGAAAACAAAAACTTTTAAAATTTTAACCAGAAATTCAAAGGCCAATAGAAGAGTCGCCAAAACTATAGCTAGGGTTTTCACCCTAGCTTGTGCGAATGAGCACCTACTAAGGAGAAGGGCCTCCTTAGTAGTAGTTCAGTAAAACAGTAAAATTAAATAGTAAAAACAAAGTAAAATCTAAACTAACATGTGCATCAACAGAAATAAAAGACAATATAATAGAAATTTTTCTTTTGTATTATGATGTGATCATTATTACATTTACCTCAGATGTGGAGGTTGGTGGAGCTCTTGCAGTAGTCCAGGAGGGCTGCTTCCGTGCTCCAATGGGTTCCTTCTCCTTCTCCAAAGTGTTTGGATAATGGGCCAAAAGGGGCACTCAAAGGGGAAAAACTAACTCAAATGGTAAGCTAGGGTTTCGAGAGTGATTTTGGCAGAGTGAGGATAGGATAGACTGTGGATATCAAATGGGGAGCCTCCATCACCTATTTATAGGTTTTTAGTGGTGGAGTATTGACCCATGGTTTTTGGCACCATATGGTTTAGGTCAAATGTTTTAGGCTTTTTGCTTCATTTTTTTCTCTTTTTATATTTTTTATTCCCTTTTATTTGATTTTTGGGAATTTAGGGCTTTTTTAGAGGATTTTTGTTATTTTTGAGGAATTTTAACTATTTAGAGAGGGAAAAAGGGGTTTTTTGGCTTTTTGGTGGCCATTTAATGTTTTTTTGAGGTTTTGGAGGAAAATATGGTAGGAAATATAGACAAATGAGTCATGTAATGAGGGAGATGAGATGGTGAGCACTTTTTAGGTGTTAACACTTCACCGGAATGGTTGGCCATTTGGTGCTGTGATAAATGGGATCGTTAGTCAACCGTGATAGATCTGGCAGATCGAGTGTAGCCATAAAAGGTAATTGTTGGTTGGACTGTGGATACTAGTAGTACTGATAGTGCATCGGTGTACCAGTAGGACCGTGGACCGATTGGTCGTAAGGTACTCCCGTAGGAAATTGGCCATATGGGGGTGGGTCGTTTGGGTTGGGAGGGGGACTTGAAGGAGGTCCGCCTCCGCTAGAATAAGGTGGGAATCCACTGAAAGGTGGGGGTCCTCCGCCTCCAGGGCAAGGTGGTCCTCCACCAAAAGGTGGGGGTCTTCCCCCTCCAGAATGGGGTGGTCCTCTGCTGGAATGTGGGGGTCCTCCTCCTCCAGAATGGGGTGGTCCTCCGCCGTAAGGTGGGGGTCCCTTGCCACAGGAATGGGATGGTCCTCTGCTGGAAGGTGGGGGTCCACTTCCTCCATAATGGGTGGTGGTGGACTGGATGGTGGTGGAGGTGGTGCTGGTGGGGGAGTTCCACCGACCAGAGGTCCAGTCGGTGGGACATTATGGTTCCCCCATGGGGTATTTGTATTCCCAGTATAGGGTAATCCAGGAAAAATGTTTCCTGGATAGTTTTATCTGATATTAAGGTTATGGTGCCCTGGAAAAATATGGCCCCACGGGGGTTGGGTCCAAATGGATGGTGCCCCCATATGATGTGTCCATGTAGGTTGTCCCATGGTTGGAAGAGGACTACTAACCATACTATAACTTGGATGTGAAGTATACCCTCCTCTCACGACATGACTGCTGACTGGGTGATGCTCCCTATTCAAGTTAGGTCCACCAGTGAGGGGTTACCCACTTACTGGAATGTGCCTAATGACCGTATGTTGATCACTAATACTGGGTTGACCCGTAACAAATGGTTGACTGCTAACAAGAGGATTACTTATGCCTGACTATAGACTAACATGTATATTATAGCCTCCCCTTGAATTTTGAGGTGGGGGAGGTGGAGGTAACGTCCCATAGTTAAGAGAGGTTGAAGGTTTCCCTTCAGAAGTTGGGGTCAGAGGAGGTGTAGAACCGGTCGCCTGAATTTGAGGTGTACTCGTAGGAAATGAGGGTTGACCTTGTTCATAAGTGGTCATGTGGGGTATGGATGTTTCTGGTGAAGTAAAAGATAAAGAACGTACAGGGGAATATCAGAAAATTGGTACTTCCAAACTTGCTCTACGTGAGAGACTTTGACATCTAAGTTGTTCTCCAGTCATGTGTAAATAGTTCATGTGCTCGTAGAGTGGTGCAAGAAACTCATTGTTCGGAATCCATCAACGAGGTATAGTTTCTTCCATGGGAAGTGACCCAAAATTGACGACATTTCGGCCTAGAGACGTGTCCCCAAAATATGCAGTTGGACCAAACATTGTTGATACAGGGTCATCTTGGGGCTGGCTGAAAACCCAATCTGTAGCTCCAGGGTGTCCTTCCATTGAGTGATGGAAGGATGTGTCATATGAGGTAGGTTGTTCCACTGTCAGAGGTCCTATAGGATCAAAGATAGGTGGGTTTGTGGGGGATGAGAAGTTCATTCCCGACTCTAAGGTAGAGGTATCTTCCTCATGTGACATAGATGTAGTAGGTTGATCCATGTTTGCTCCCAAGTTCTCCTCCAAGTTAAGGGGATATTTAGGTGGCAAGTTCAAAGTCCTTCAGGATCTTCTCAAAGGCTGATTAGCCAGAGTGGTTGAACCAAAATTTCTCCTAAGTGTTTTCTATACAAAAAGGAAAATGCAATCCAAGATCTACACAAGCTAAAGCTACAAAAAAACTTATGTGATAGGTGTGGATTCAATGGTCTGGAACCTCGTGGGATTATGAAGGCATTGCAAATCGCGATATACCACAGGGTCCAACAGTTATACTCGACCCAATCTTTTAGAGCACTAACCAAGGAGGATTAGGACCGTACCCCTCACGGTATAACCCGACTACCTAAAGCACGTGCGTAGTAGATCCCTGAGTGTTGTTCTCACTGTATTGCCACACCAAGATGGCCAATAGTTTAGCTCGGATGGTTACAAGAATCCTAAGAGGGTCTCTCTATATACTTAAGGTACGTGGGAGCTCAAATCCATAGTGGTGCTATCTAATGCACAACCATTCGATAGGAGCCTTTCGATATAATACTGAGTACGTGAAGTACCTTTCGATATACCCAAGGGTACATGAAAGGCCATTCGATATACTGGTTGGTACATGGAAGAACTGCAAGCCCCCGGGATGCAGTGCAGGCAAAGAACGACAACTGTCACGCTTAAAGACACCGGAACATGTCTCTGACCTAACACACAAGTTTCTATACAGTTTGAACCTAACACTACCAGTAAATTTTATCTTTTACGGTTAGGTGAATGCATGAGGTGTAGACATGAATTTAAAAATAATGCAGACCTAAGCTAAATGCAAATGCAAATCTTTTCTTTTCTTTTCGATGAAATCTATCTATGGTAAGGATAAATTCCTTTGTTTCCGATGGTAAAAGTAGACAAGTACCCCTATACTGAAAAATCAACCAAAAGGAAAATGAAGCACTCTTTTCACTAAGCCAACAAAAACAATAAAATAACACACACCAAATCTGAAATGCTTTTCTTTTTTCTTTTCAAATCAAAATGAGCGTAAGCTAAGATGAAAAGGAGAATTCTCTTAGATGCAACATTTTCAATTTTTTGTCACGAAGATGAATGAATGGAAGACAATGAACAAATGCAATAATTATTCAATCTCTGGAAATACTTCGCAAAAGTTTTGATGCACTTTGAAATTTTCAGAGGAATGAGAAACTAGTTTTCATAACTAAGAAAATGCAAGATAACAATGGCATCCTAAAACTTTTCAAATACTTTTTGATGATAGATCCCAAAGCATGAACAAATCTCTACAACAATTTCAAGAATGAAACTCAAAATGAGGCTAATTGAAATTTTTTAATCTTCTTCACAAATGCACTCAACAGATCCGAGAATGATGCCACTTTCTGAATCCAAGTTCAGAAAATGAAAGAAGACACTACTGCAAATTTTAAATAATGAAGAATTCTCAAAGAAGCAAGATCACTCAAAATCTTAATAACACACAAAGGACACACAATCAAGCAAAAATCACAATAACAAAAATAAGAAGGTTCGGAAGTCAGATCGAATAGATCTAGTGAAATGATTGGGAGATACAAGACTGAGCAAATCGATGTGGGATTGAAATCGCCCACAACAACCAAAGCACTCGCTTGACTAGCAAAAACCCTAATTGACACAAACTTCGAAATCAAGCCAAGAGATGAACTATGCTAGGCCTAGGGTGTCTGTGATTGTAAGGGACAATCTACAAAACTCAAGAAACCAAATCACAAGTCAACTTGAAGGATATTTAGACCAAGTGCAAAGTAATACAGGGCACGCACCCCGAAGGTGTACACCAGGGCATCAGAGGGTCCAAAGACGCACTCTGTAAAAAGGTAACACGCGTAAGAGATACTGTTTGCAGTCACATAGGTGGTGTCAGCAACGGAGGTTAATAACCACTGAAACGCGTCAGAGACACAGTGACGCAGGCAATAGATAGCCCATGTGCGTCGGGCGAGGTCCAAATCACAAACAATGAAAGTACTTCAAGAATAAAAGACAACAGATTTGACAATTACCCTAAGTAGAGTCTGGATAACCCAAAAGATTCACTGGTGGATGGATTCAATGGAAGGAGAATAAATGAGAGGCTTGATCAAAATGAATCGAAAATTAAGAAATAATCAAAGATATAGGCTATAAGTCCCCAGTACAGTCGCCATTTTTGTGTATAGACAATATGTTAACACAAACGGAAACATATCTCTTTAGACCTGAATGATATGGATCTAGCACAAAAGAGTACACAACATAAAGTATTTCCTAGTTAGATTAGATTGCAGGATAGATGAATTACTTGGTGATCGCAATCCCTTTCTCTTTGCTTGATTTGCTTTCAATCCTTCAATCTCCGGCTGCAAAACAAGATAGAAGAGATGGAAACAAGCAAAAAACGTGAAAGCATATATCTATGAATCCAACTAGATAAGCGGTCAAAGAAGCAAATCATAAATGATATTACAAGACATAACACATTTATGGAAATATATTTATATTAATGTAAATTGCAGCAGATACAAAGTGAGAGGAGTTACAACCAAAGCTTTGACGTCACGACTCCAACACTAACGATCTTGCCTCAAATATCCAAAGCCTCCTAACTTCTTATGGATGAAGAAGATGATCCTAAGTGAATTCCACCAACATGAGGGTGCATAATCCTTCCTCCTCCTTCATGGAGAGAGAGGGGTTGTATTTATAGGGCTAGATGGATAGAATAGGTTGAATATTTAGGGGAGAGATCTAAGGGATTATCCCAATGGGTTAGGGAACCGAAGGACACCTATCCACATATCCAGGGATAAGCCTCCACATCACCAAGCTTCGAGAAATCACTCAAAGCTTCCTTTTATCCACTTTAACCAACTCCGACGCACCTTGTACGAAGGAAACTTGCGTCAAAAGTAGCTCATCGTGTCTTGTACAAAGACACATTGCGCCAACAATGCTCTCTGCTAAAGTGCAGAGTGCGTCACGTTGAGTTCGACGCTTCTTGCATGAAGGATGGGTGTGTCGGCGTGACTACAAAAGATAAAGGGAAAGGACAACAACCTTCCTTCTGATGTTTTAGCCCAGGGAACTTTAGGGATTAAGGCATGGGGATGACACATAACTCATGATGACAAGATTTTGGTGTAACATATAACTTTTTGGATACAATACCAAATCAAACATTTATGACTTCCATTCTATCCATGCTAACACCTTTGCAATATTCGAAACTGTCACTCAATATACCTTGCATATTACATATACCAAAGCCCATAGCTATGACTTTAACCATAAAATTGGTAGAGTTTAAACATTTATTGCTAAGTACAGTATGAAACTAAAATCATATTGAAAGTTAGACATGAATATAGATAAGTCTTTCACTTGACCTCATAAACATAACCTTATAACACCAATCTTTCTTTTTCTTTGAAATATATATGGATAAAATAAAATATTTGCATAGGATTTTCGATCATTTGACTCTCGTCAAACCACCACCTTTTTACCATTTGATCTACACAAGCAAACTGATATACAATGTAAACAAATAAATTGTATCCATGATAAGTAATCAATTTGAGACTAGAAACGACAATTCTGCCATATAATATGAACATTGTTTCTTACCTGGGGTCCCACCTATTATTGTAATAGTATTTATATGTTTATTATATATGCCTTGCAACCATTTGCAGGCTAATAATGTAGGTGATGAATTTTGAGTCAACATTAGGGATGCTAGCTAGATCTTCCTCTTCTTCCTCCATGAGGAGTAGTTTAAAGTGGGCGAAGGCCTCCTTTTTCATGTCCTCATATCCTATTATTACCTCCCCATTGGTAATCTTTATTTCTTTAACATTATTCCACTGCCTTCTAACCTTAGCTTGCTTATGAAATAAGGTTGTGCTTTTATCCCTTGCTTTCAACCATAGGCTCCTTTATTTTAATCTCCAACTTTCTTCCTCATTTCTAAAAGCTTTATAAATTTTATGATTGATTTTTTTTCCAAAGTTAAATGATGTTTACTTATCTCTTCTTTTTCCATGTTTTGTTGGAGGGTTTATAATATGGATTCTAGATTTTCTTTCGTTTGTTGGTTCCTTGTAATTCTTCTTTTCCCATTGCTTTAGCACATATTTGACTACTTTCAACTTGATTTCCAGGATGAAACTTGGAGATCCTTTTATGTGTTGAGACCATGCCTCCTTTATTAGTTCTTTTGCTTCCAGGGCTTACATCCATTGAGGGTTAAATATGAAGGGAAGCGGTCCATAGCTTGCGATCAACTCCAAGACCAATCTAATGGTTTTACTATATGATTATCTTAAAATCCTCATAGGTTTTTTGGGTCTCACTGGTTATTACATGAAGTTCATTTAGAACCATGGTAAGATTTCAACTCCAATCACAACTTTGCTAAAAAAAATCTTTCAATTGGAATGATGTGGTAAAAAAGGCTTTCCAAGGCTTAAAGGAGGATATGTGTACTACTTCAATACTTGCTTTTCCCAACTTCAATAAAATATTTGTCCTAGAATGTGATGCTTTGGGAAAAGGCATTGGAGTAGTCATCATGCAAGAAGGAATACCATTGGATTTTAGTAGCAAACAAATATATCAATGACACCTGGGAAAATTGACTTATGAAAAAGAGATGATGGCCATCTACATGCTTTGGAATGGACATCTAGAATCCATACCTACTTGGGAAACATTTCTAGATTAAAACTGATCATCACAGCCTAAAATATTTTTTGGAACAAATAACTTCCTCCCTTGAGCAATAAAAATGGGTCACCAAAATGTCAAGATATGGCCATGACATAATTTACTATAAGGGAAAGGAGAATGTGGTAGTGATTCTCTTTTTCAATTGTTTGAAGAAGAAGTGATGTGAACCTAATAACCTCCAAGAGAAAGGATGCGGTTAGAGTGCACAGATAGATGACAGACACACACACATAGTAAAACAAAAACTTAGAGGCTTGGTCAATGTGCAGATACTCATTATTCAACTATTTCATTAACTCAGAAAATGTGTACATTTGCAGTGTGCTCCCAAACATGGAGTCTCAATAATCAACCCTTGGTTTTAGTCTTAGGTGGTTTCACAATCACAATTACATTTCAAAAATAGCTTTCTTTTCTCTTCCTACTAGCCCTTTTGTTCTCCCTCTGTGTTCTCTATCTTCTCTTGATGTCTTCTCTCATCCTCTTATGATAACCTTCATCTAGAGACTTCTTATTCTTCTCCACTACCTTTCCTCTCTAGAATTTTCCTTACACTTTGCATGCCTTCTCCTCTCTGGTTCGTTAAAATGTCGTCTTTTCAAATTAATAAAATTAAATGAGATTTCATGAAGAGATCTTCAATCTTTATCTAAACTAGGCCTCAATCATATGTTGATGTCCGTCAAAATCCTCCATAATTTTTTGTACAAATTGTAATAAATTTCCATAAATTGCTTGCTCCTCGGACCCTCTCTACTCATCGGATGCATCTCATAAGCTCTTAAGCTTCATCGGGAACTTCCCCAAAATCCCATCTCCGATATAATCATTCCAATACCATCAGGTCCGATATTTTGGATCTCTCCTTTTAGGGTTTCTTATGTTTCTTGTGCATGCTCCATCGACTATATTTTCTGAAAAATTACCTTCGATGAGGCACTTCTTAAATAAAATCCTCAATGTATCACTCCCAATACACCGGTCTTTGCCTCTCATACAATATTATGATGCTCTAATTTCTGATTTTGCATTCCTGATATGATTTTGGGCCTTGGCTTATCGGCCTCCTTCGCATCCCTTCTTGGCCACAACTCCCAATAATTCAACCTCCATATGTTGAATCCCAATACATCGGGATTCCCAACTATATTGAAATTTCCTCTATGCATTTTTGACATCTTTCCCCAATGCTTAGCCTCCAATGAGGCACTTCTGATGGCATCACCTTGATGCTCATGCATTAGTTCTCCCCAGGTAAATAGAACAAGTGAACCCCTGCTCAAGAAGTTGTTAAGGGATCCAAGGCGATTCAATTCTTCCTCTTGGACCCAAGTGGCATATTTAATGCCTTTGTCCTTCCATTGAACAATGAATTTCTTGGTCTTCTGATTTCTAGTCCGTCTAACTGTTCTTTCATCCAAGATTTTTGTGACCTCCTCTCTTTTTCGTTTCAACATATGCTCTTTCCAGTCTGCAAAAAATTCAACATATTCTTCTAAAATACCCTCATGGTATTCATACAAGCCTACAACATTAAAAGTAGGTGAGATATTGTGCTCTGTGGGAAACTTCAGCACATATGCCTTATCTTGAATCTTCTACAGGCATTTTCAAGGTCCAATCTTTTTCATCTTTAGTTTGTTGTATGTTCCATGTAGGAACCTCTCCTTCCTCAAGTGTGTTAATACTAAGTCACCTTCCTCAAATGTATTTATCCTTTTCTTCAAATCTTCTCTTTGCTTGTATTGTTGACTACTTCTCTGCAACTATTGCTTGACTTATTCATGAATCTCCTTCAAGTGTTCGACAAATTACTCAACATGCACTCTTCTCAACCCTTTCTAGCAATGGTGTTAGGTCAATAACTCCTCTAAGTGATATTCCATTAACAATATGAAAAGGGATATTTCTAGTATACCTGTTTACTGAATTATTATATGCAAATTTTACTTGTTCCAGTACATTCTCCCACCACCTTATCCTCTCTGCAACTAAACATATTAACAAATTCCTAAGTCTTTTGTTAACTACTTTTCTTTGACCATCAATCCGCAGATGATATGTAGAACTGAACTGTAACCTATTATCCATTTTCTTCCATAGTGTCTCCAGAAATGTCCACTAAACTTACTATCTCTATCAAAAGTTATACTCCTAGCCAACCCATGCAATCTAACAACCTCTTTGAAAAATAGAATAGCTATGCTGGTTGCATCATACTTCTTACATGGAAAAAATGTGCCATCTTTAAAAATATGTCAATAGAAACACAGATAAAATCATTACCTCGTTGGGTTCTTTACAAGCCCAACATGAAATCCATGCTTATATCCTCCCAAGGTGCTTTAGGTATAGGTAACAGTGCACAACCTTGTTTTGTGGATTCTTCCCTTTGCATGCTGGTAAAATCTATAGTGTTCAATCCATATCTTCACATCTTTAGCCATTATTGGCTAGTAATATCTCTCTTCAATCAATGCTCTAGTCTTATCAGCACCAAAATGTCTACTTAAACCACCATTGTGGAGATCTCCAACTAGAATCTCTCTCATTGATCCTTTTGGTATACATAACTAGTGATTCCTGAAGAGAAATCCTTCTTGGACAAAATAATCCAAACATGGAGTTAGGTCACCACTCTGTGGCTCCTTGCTGATCTTCCATGCTTTAACAAAATATGGGTCTTCTTCATATAGTCTCTTCATTTCCTCCAATCCTACTACCTCCACTATCATGGTTGAAAACAACTTTTACCTTCTACTCAATGCATCAACCACTTTGTTCGACTTCACTTATTTGTGTTTCAACACAAAAGTTTAACGCTGTAGGAATTCTACCAACTTCATATGCCTCCGATTCAATGTTGACTAATTATTCAAATATCTTAATGCTTGATGATCAAAATACAAAACAAATTCTTTAGGAAGCAAGTAATGCCTCCACTTCTTTAAAGCTTGAATGATTGCATAAAACTCGTGGTCATAAACTAAATATTTTTGCTGAGCCACATTCAACTTTTCACTGAAGACCATTATGGGCCTTCCCTCTCGACTCATCAGTGCTCCTATGGCCATGCCACTCACTTCACAGTGAACCTGGAAAACTTTGTCAAAATATGGCAATGCCAACAATAGCCTTTCATTCACTTTCTATTTCAACCTTTTAAAGGCTCTTTGAGTAGCCACAATCCACTTGAATTCCCCTTTATTCATGCATGTAGTTAGTGGTGCACAAATGCCACTAAAATTCCTTATAAAAGTCTTGTAAAAACTAGATAATCCATGGAAACTTCATACCTTAGTTGTACTTTTGGGCATTGGACATTCTATGATTTCTTTAACCTTATCAGGGTCCATCTTTAGACCTTATTGAGAAATAACAAATCCTAGGTATACTAATTCCTCTTTCATGTAGGTACACTTTTACAAGTTTATAAGCAACTTCTCTTGCTTCAACCTCTCTAATACCTGTAAGAATTGTGCAAGATGCTCTTCTTTATCTTGTTGAAAATCAAAATATCATCCAAGTAAACTACCACAAACTTACCAAGGTAAGGTTTTAATACCTCATTCATCAATATCATAAAAGTACTTGGAACATTTGTCAATCCAAATGGCATAACCAACCATTCATAAAGTCCTTCTTTAGTATTGAATGCAATCTTCCATTCATTTCCTTCACGAATCCCATCCTGATGATAACCACTCTTCAAATCAATATTGGTGAAGAATCTTGCTCCACTCAAGCAATCCAAAAGATCATTCATTCTTGGCAATGGAAATCTATACTTAATTGCAATATTGTTAAAGGCCCTTGAATCAATGCAGAATCTCCATTCTCCTCCTTTCTTAGGTGCAAATACAACTGGTAATGCACATGGACTCAAACTTTCCCTGATCATTCCTCTTTCAAACAACTCCTAAACTTGTTTTTTCATCTCCTCATTCTTTGATGGTGTCATTCTATGTGGGTCCCTATTTAGCAAACTAGATCCCAGTATAAGGTCAATCTGATAGGATATACTCCTCACAGGTGGTAATCCCTTTGGCATATCATTTGCAACCATTTTCCCAAATTCAAGCAACATTTCCTCAACTTTTGTGGGAATATATTATGTCTTCACCTCTGTACCAAGTCCTTTTGGTATGTCAACAAAACAACAATTTACCTTCTTCTCCTGAGGAATTCATTTCCTAAAATCAACATTAATTACATTGCTTATAAAATAGTTACTAGTGTTGCCACCTTCACTCTTATTCTTCTTCAAGGGTACCATCAAGGTTTTATTTCCATAATTTCTTACTAAAAAATTATTGTGAACTCCATCATATATCATCTTTCTATCATACGGCCAAGGTCTACCCAACAATAGATGGCATGCATCCATTGGTACAACATCACACATTACACTATCATAATAATTCCTAATCTTAAATTTGATTAAACATTGTTGGAAAATAGTGACATGATGCCCTTTCTACAACCATGAAACTCTATAGGCCCGAGGATGTGGCCTACACCTTAGTTTCAACTTTTCTATAACCTCCGCAGACACTAAATTTTCAATACTTCCTCCATCTACAATTAAAGAACAACACTTACCTTGAATCCTGCACATTATCTTGAAAATAGACTTTCTCTAGTTCAATTCTTCAGCCCTTGGCTAGTTAGCAGGATTCAATAGGGTCCTCCTGAAAATCAATTTTTCTCCATCTTATGGTTGAGCCTTATCAACAACATATCTAGTTGTAGATCCAGTAGGGCTCTCAATTTCCTTGAGCAACATGATTTTTTATATCTTTCCTTCTTGTAGTATGCATATTCTCAAGGCATTCATAAGCCTTTTGCCCTGGTGTCTGACACTTGTAATAAATTACTGTGGACCTTCTAGTCCCTTTGACTTTAAAGTTTCCTCTTCCACTAACATTTCCTCTACCTCTCTAGGTTTTTATCCTCCCACTAAACTCTTAGGTTGGAGAGCTAGCACAAGTGCTCTCATCTCCTTTGGTTCCACTGCTCTGTCCTCTTGTAAACATAGTTTTTCCCTTACCTATAATTGTTATTTTCCCTCTAATAGTAGGGTAATTCCTAAACCGTTTCTCCTCTTCCTTCAAGTAAAGATGGTATGATTCTCCAACTGTTCTAATCCTCACATTACTCAGTTAATATTGAATGACATACTTCAACCCATTACTGTGTCTAGCCACAACTTCATCTCCTTAATCACTATGTCCATATATGATGGAAAACCTATAGAATTCCTTTGTATACTCCTTAATAGTCATTTCCTTTTGCCTCAGGTTCTGCGATTTCCTATACAAATTCAAAGTACAATCAGTAGAAAAGGAATTAACCTTTCAACTTGGTCACCATTTTGTCCCAAGTCCTAATTTTATCCTTGCCTTTCGTCTATCTATCCAAATATATAGAGTCCCATAATCAGGATGCATGACCCTTCAACTCTAGGAAATCCATTTTAACCCTATTAGAATCCTTAATATGTTGCATATCAAAGCATTTCTCCATATATGTGGTCCAATTAATCATCTCATTTGGATTCATACTCCCATAATAGGTAGACATGTCCATCTTAGGTTTCCCTTTCAAATCTTCTAGGGATTTAATAATCCTTTTCGAGGGTCCTCAATTGTCTCAATATTTTCATGGGGATTTTCAACCTCTACTTCCTCGTCACTTGCATCCTAAGCCTTAGATACAAGTCCTCTCCTCTCAATTGTCTCAATGGATTCCAATATGGCTTGGACATCCCTCACTAGTTGACCTAATTCCTCAAGTAAAACGATACCAACTACAACACCATCACTCTGTCTTCAGCCTCTACCTTGGACAATTACTCCTCTATTTGGCATACTTCTCACAAAAGCCTTCTTATAGTTCTAGCTAGTAATCTACCTACTGGAATTGCAACTCTCTAGAACAATTCTACCCAACACTTCCCCTTAGCTGGAATTATTCACATTCGCAGGACAGTCCTGCATTGATACCAAATATGATGCAAACCTTATAACCAATAGGTGAAATACCACATTAAGAGTCGTCATATATATAACACACACAAACACAAAGTAAAATTAAAACTTAGAGGGTCAAGCCAATGTGAAAATACTCATTCAACTATTTCCTTAACTTAGAAAATATCTACATTTACAGTGTGCTCCCAAACATGGAGTTTCGGTAATCAACCCTTGGTCTCATACTTGGGTGGTTTCAAAATCACAATTACATGTCAAAAATAGCTTTGTTTTCTCTTCATGCTAGCCCTTTCTTTGTTTGTGTTCTCTATATTCTCTTTTTGTTTCCTCTCCTCCTCTTTTGCTAACCTTCTTATGGAGACTTCTTCTTCTTATCCACTACCTTTCCTCTCCGAAAGTTTCCTTACACTTTGCACACCTTCTCCTGTCTAGTTTGTTAAAATATTATATTTTCAAATTAATAAATTTAAAGGAGATTTCATGCTGAGATCTTCAATCTTTAGCCAAAAATAGGCCTCAATCATATGGTTGATGGCCATCAAAATTATCTATAAGTTTTTGTACAAATTGTAATAAATTTTCATTAATTTATCGACCCTTGGACCCTCTCTACTCATCAGTTTCTTAGCTTCATCGGGAACTTCCCAAAATCTTGTCTCCAATATCATTCTTTCGATACCATTGAGTCCAATATGTTGGACCTCACCATTCAGGTTTCTTTTGTTCCTCGTGCATGCTCCATTGACCATATTCTTTGATAACCTGCATTTGATGAGGTACTTTTGAAATAACATCCCCAATGTATCGCTCTTGATACATCGGTCTTCAAGTTTGATATAATATCCTGATGCTCCAACTTTTGATATTGTGTTGCATATATATCAAGTCTCGGCTTATTAACCTCCCTTGTATCCCTTCTCTGTCGCAAATCCTAATGCTTCAACCCCAATACATTGGATCTCGATACATTGCAATTCACAAGTCCATCGAACTTTCCTCCATGCATTTATAATATCTTTCCCCAATGCCTAGATTTTGTTGGCATCGCCCTGATTCTCTTACATCAAGAAGGTTCCCTCTTTTCCCTCTCGTTCATCATGGCATGCTTTTTGAATCATGTTCATAATGAATGGTTGATAGATCCCATGCTCACTACCATGATCCAAAAAATTTAATAGGAACCCCATGCATATTAAGGCTACACTTGGCACAATGGTGAGCATCATTATAAAGGACATCTGTATTTGTAGAAGAAATCAACATGGAAATCATGGGTGTTATCTGAGCTGCATTCATTCCCCACGGTTGGTTATTCAAGATTTCGTAAAACATATGAAAGGATCAACAATCATTTTTCTAGGAAGGCATGAAGAAGGACATCCATACATTTGTAGAAGAATGTGACACTTTCCAAAGACATACATGTGAGGCAGTGAAAACTCTAGGTGAACTTCAACCACTTCCAATTCCAACTGCAATATGGGATAACATTTCTTTAGATTTCATTGTTGGGTTACCAAAATATGGCAAAAGGTCTATAATCATCGTTGTGGTTGATCACATTTCCAACAATGCCATTTTTGTGCCCTACAACACATATCAATGCCTCTATTGTAGCTCAGGTCCTCATGGTATGTTGTAGTTTATTGTCATAGACTGTGACCCCACCTTCACTAGCAATTTTTGGTAAGAAAATTTTCAACACCATGACACCTAACTAGATCTTAGCACTACCTATCACCCCTAAACTAATAGTCAAACTAAATCTGTCAACAAGTGCTTCGAAGCATATTTGTGATGCTTTACTCCATAGAAGCAATCCAAATGGGCTTAGTGGTTTCCTTTAGCGGAATGGTGGTATAATACAACTTATCATACTGGCACTAGAATGACTCCCTTTGAATCTATCTATGGCCAAAATCCCCTCCAAGTATTATCATACTTACCAGGCATTTATAAGATACAAGAGGTCGACTAAACACTCAGAAATTGAGCCAACATTTTTCACAATTTCAAGGATAATCTAGTAATGGATTAGAATATATAGGATGAAGCAATAGGCTGATAAACTTCATTTAAAACACCATTTTTCATAATGGGATCATGTATATCTCTCCCTATAACCCTATAAGTAGACATCTCTTAATGGAAACCACCACTAGAATCTTTCTCCCAAGTTTTATGGGCCCTATAATCTCCTCAAACATGTGGGACCCATGGATTACAATTTGTGCTACCTAGCCACTCTAAGATTCGCCCCATCTTTCATGTCACCTTCTTGAAGGAAGTGGTTGGTCCTCACTGTCATATTTAAACTAGCCTTCTGAAATTGGATGAAGAAGGTTCCATTTGGTTGTATCCCAAGGCCATCCTTGACAAACAAGAATGTTGTCTCTACCTGTGAACCATCCATGAGGTCTTGATCTAGTGAAAATATATCTATCCCGAGGATGCTACATGGGAACTAGCATATACACTTAAGAAACTTCCACATCTATAGCCTTGAGGACAATGTTGTTTTTCAAGGGGGAGGGCATGTTAGAGTCCTATCCTAAACCCTTAAATAGATAGTTTTTTTTTTTCTCTATATAATTTTTTTGGAGCAAACCCTTGGGCACTTCCCCTCATTTAGAGCATAGTATGAGGGAAAAACCTAGATTTTTTAGGGCACACAACCAACCAACAACATGTCTTGAAGTTGCTACAATGATATACTAATTATAAGCTCAACATTTCACTTATGCGAATAGAACCTGGGCGGGGAGGATAACATTGCATCCCATAACCACTTGGGTTAGATCTAATTGACAAATAGATAGGTTGTTATGTATTAAGGCCATTTATATTAAATAAGACCCATAAAGTAGACATAGTGTGAAAGAAATATTTATAAGAAGACTTACTAGAATGTTCCTTCACTAAGAAGGATTACTAGAAGGTTCCACCTACTAGGAATCTCTTTCCTATAAACTAGATAAAAGAGTAGAAGAAATGTGATAAGATGTCTTGTAAAGTATATTGTAATTAGATCTCTTCTCATTTGGAGGATTCCCCCTCAAATAGGAAAGTGAACATTGATTTTCCATCAATAAAGGTATTGCTATTGTGATATTTGGTTCTTTATCATTTTCATTCTAAAATATGACTTTTTGTTATTTCTACTATGAATTTCTTGTTCTACTATTAAAGTACATAACAATATCACCATCCCCACATCAATCCTATGGACAACTGCATAAATTTTTTTTCTAGAGTTTTTAGAGTGAACCTAGATGGGATTTTTTACGCATATTTCCTAAGCCATGGATACCTCTTCCAAGGAGTGAGCAATAGAAGAAGTGAACATGGTTCGAACGCTGGTATTGATTTTCAAATTTAATGTTAATTTTAAGCAATAAGAGTATTATTGAAAAAATACAACGTAATATTAATTTAAGGACAACAAACATCTACACTGTCAACAAAAGATCCATATTGTCAATCAAAGATTTTAACATGAATCAAACATGTATAACATGAAATATGCATGCATATGTATGCTTTAAATTTGCTATTAAATGTTATATATCTACCATTCATACACATGAACCAAAATTATGACTAACATCCATACATGTAAATCAAGACTACATCCCAAACATCCCAATTGATCCTCATCCACCCCAACAATGAGAGCCCATCTCTTCTAGAGGTGTTCCATCTTAATCTCCTCTTTAATCTATTTGATGTAAAACAACTTTGTGCATTCTCTTATTTGGTACTGAATGAACAGGCAAATCCTTAATGCATAGTCTTTATCGTGGGAATATGTTGCAACCAACTAATCCACCACCACAATAATAAAACTAAATTTAGGTTGAAGCAAATCCATTTTTTTCTCTTTTATTTGGCATACAAGTATGGCACAATATAACAATAGTGTGTTATGACAAATACAACACTTTTAAGATTGATAAAAATAATTTCATTCAAAGGTTGTCAAGTAGAAATTTACTCTAGAAATTGCTCATTTCCTTTCATAGAGTAGTCGATAGGGTAGAAACAATTGCCCAATCTAAGCTTCCATTTAATTGCAACTTCCTTCCTTCTTTGCGACTATTGCTTCAAGGCTTCCTTCATTGAATTAGAACTGCATGAATGAGGTGTTAAACGCAACAACCATAGTTAATAACAACGCAACAAGTTTAGGAGAGACAAATTTAAATGCAACCTTTTAATATATGCAAGGTAAATATTATTATTAGTTGCAAAATAGTTAAATCCATAGGGAAAACTCCTTTCCAATTATGCAAACTACCTTATTTTGTCCCTCTTTTCCTATTCCACAAACTACCATATTGCATCAAGATATACATTATATTTTGCAGAGATCAAAGGTAATTACATATATTTATTGTACGGAGATAAAATCTCAAAGTACAAACACATCCCACGATAGCTATATTGGACATACAAACTATTAATGATAAAACATTATAAAAAATTATATGATTTAGGGTTGTTGTACCATTATGAAACAATTATATACTTCAATGATATAACACATTAATAATAAATGAGGATTGGAACTGCCTGGTGCTTTAGGCGAGGGTTCTTGGAGCGAAGCTTGGGCGGCCAGGGCTTGGCCCAACCGCCCCTCCTTCCATGTGCTGTTTCTTGCAAGATTCTGATGGACGGCGGGCGGTGGTGGCATCGCAGGGGCTCTTGGTCCGGGGCGCAGCTACGGCGGTGCTCTGGTTTTTGTCTGGCCGTTTTCTTCAACAGTAGTTGCTGGCTGAGTTCGCCGGTTTAGGAGATCCAGAGTTTGCTGCTTGTCCACAGACTTGGATCTACTGTTTCTGCTGTTGAGGGTTTCGTTTTTGATGGAAGCTGAAGACGTAGTTCTTGGTGGCCGGCGGGGGTTCTCCGTCAACAAGTTCAACGTCATCCCGGATTCCATTCCCGACTGGGTTTTCGATTTCATGCCAATGCGAGGCGGAACGTAAGCCCTGCGCGCATGGATTTCAGATGGTTCTGCCTCGGGAACTTACCCCACCCTCGAAGGCCATGAATGGCGAATCGTTACAGGATGCGACCCTAAAAATAAGATGGAGCTATCACAACGGTGGCTCCTGGCCAGTTCTCCTGTGGCTGTTGACGGGTGCTTGTTTAAAGTCGGGGAGGCCGCAGATAGCGAGAAGAGCATTGGAACTGATGGAATAGAGGCTCTCAAAGGACGGGTGGCCTGAATACTACGACGGCATGATGGGTCGATGCGTGGGGAAGCAAGCGAGAAAATTTCAGTCATGGTCCATTGCTGGCTATCTCGTTTCCAAAATGATGCTGGAAGACCCTTCTCTTCTGGGCATGATTTCATGTCTCAGGGTTTGGTTTTGCCATTGATTTGAAACGGTGGCTCTTGATCGGGCACTTGATTGGGTTGGCAGCTGATCATGTTCCCAGTCTTGAATAAGCCGTCAGTTGACAGCTGATGGCGCCACGACTCTACGGCATTCGCAATTCCCGGCAACACTTCCAATGCAGGGCCTCGTTCAAGAAATCCAGGATGCTTCCCAACCACCTGGCTGAGGTTTGGACGGTGAACACCTTCGTCGAGCACCAAACCGGTGGTTTCACTTGCTGTTCAAGGATACTGTTCTTTTTCTTGTGGCAATGTTTTGGGTTTCTTTTTGCTGTTCAAGATTCATCTTCTTGTGGCGAAGTTTTTTCGGGTTTCTCTTTTATTTTGGTTCAGCTCTTTATAAGCTGTTGTATCTGCTTATATGGGACAAAAATATGTGAAAATGTAGGGATCCATGTGATTCTAATACATGTGCAGAGTGTAATTTTAATCATCTTTTTGAAATAAAATTACGGACTTTTTCCCAAGAACTCCAAGGAAAAAAAAAACACATTAATAATAAAATATTACAAAACAATAATAAGCCATTTTTAGTAGGTTTTAGATTGGCAATGACAAACAAAAGGTTGAGACAAAACACAAATTAAATAAAAAATATAAACATTATAAACAAGGCTCCATATTTTAACTAAACATTGATTACATTCACACTGCATGTACAACAAGCATAACTAGAGATTGATTTTTTATTATAAAACTTACTAGGTACCAATTCAAACACTAGATCATTGAGTTATAGGAAGGGGAACTTGATTTTTCTCAAGCTTGAGGGGAAACTTGGGGTAGAAGGAAAATAAATTCATGTGTTTGACACGCCTTTGCAAGTTCAAGCCACTAACCAACGTAGAGGTACTAGGAAGTTGACAGAACCAAAGTAAGTAATTGAGATGCTTGAAACTTATGTTATACAACCTAGATTTATAGCTATAAATGCATAATTCCATTGGTAGATCTAAGTGTAATGTTTCTTTCCACTCTTCACTAGTAGAACATCAAAACACTAGAGGAGACATAGAATGTGAGAAGGCATAAAACACACCTTGCATGCATATTCTTATAATTACATATGTCAGATATTTCTAACTATCTTGGCATCACTATGATGATCGTAATTAACAAAAAGATATATCTTAACCATTTTTAGAGTGAAAAAATCGAGAAAAGGTTTGCACCTAAAGGGATTTAATCCCTCTTGGCACTTGATAGAGCCAAAGTTAAGATGGATCTATGCTAGTTCCAACCACGCGGTTGCATCAAACCAATGTTTTTTAAAACCAAAACTACCCCATTGAAATCATTTCATCCAAAATTTACAAAATACTTACATGATCAAGATTGGGAATTTGTAATAAAGTAATCATGTTCATTGATGCTACATGTGAAAGAATGTAATGAAATATAGTGATGAGGATGTGTATAGAGGAGTGGAGAATCTTATATATTTAAACAAAAGATTCAACAAGAAAGCAGGAGCAAGTTCCATCTATCTAGATACATCAACAAAAGAAGATTTAGAGGAAGCGGCAAGGAAAAAAAGAATGAATAAGTTGTTGCAGCTGAAAATGCAAAGAGAATACATGAAGAAGAATTGACCAAGAAGAAAGAAGAAGAGAGACAAGATAAAGAAAAGACCGAAGAAGAACGAAAGAAGGAAAAGCATGAAAAGACAGAAAAGATGGCCACGGAACAAGAGGAAAAAAGATTACGAGAAGAGGCATTAAAGAAGAAAAATGAAGAAGAAGAGCAGATCAAGAAAACTGTGGAAGCTCATAACTTACAAGAAGGTAATGGGAAACATGATATGGAGATTGATAATCCTACAGATGCTGACACTGAATTCCCTCTCACCAAAGGACATCTTCCTTTGGACGAACTAGGACTCACACCGTTCACACCGTCCAAGCAACATTTAGTTCCAAGCTGGAAATGATAGTCTTTGATCCTAAAAGAAATAATATCATGAAGAGAACAAAAAAGAGATTAAAGGTGGCTTCATAGCCATATATCATCACCGTACAAGAAGTACCAGTTGTTGAAGGAGCGAACAAGTATCCGAGATTCACATCATCGGTGAATGTTGTTGCTGCTCAAGCTAATGAAGATAACATATTTAAGTTGATGGAATATGTAGATAGGAGTAAAGCAAAAGTGATTAAGCTAAAGGACAATTCAGTGCAGGCTAGAAATGAAGCCATTGAAATTAGACGATAATGGGATGCCTTGGAGTTGGAGAAAGAGGAAACCGGGCAGACTATTCAAAGTCTGGAGGATGAAAAGGACTCATTAAATGTACATGTAGTGATCTTGGAGGGAGAAAAGGCAGACCTCAAATCTCAACTAAGTGGGTTAAAGGAGAAAGAAACCCTCAACAGGTTGAATCCCTCACTATAGAGAAAGGAACTTTGCAAGGTCAAGTGGCAGAACTAAATAGAGAGAAGGAGTCCCTAGTGGATCAACTAAATTCTGCTCAAGAACATAAACAAGATTTGACACCATTCTATGAATGTGCTTCTGCATTACAGGAACAATTGTTCCATTCCCGAGAGCTGCTCACCGAGCAAACATATGAACTGCAAGGAATGGTAATTAAGCTTAAGAAAATTTATGAGAAAGCCGCATCTACAAAGCAAAAGATCACATGAATTTACGACAAAATGAAGAAGTTAACTGCTTGGAGGAAAAAGGCCAAGGAGATTCCCCGACATATGCCCAAGAGGTCCACTATTGAACTAAAGTTAGACTTATCACTCTTGGATAGTTGCTAGAAGGCAGAGAAGAATCTACAAAATGAGGTGAAATATTCCATCACCAAGATATTCACCAAAGTATTTACAAGGCATTTGAAAAATTTCATCTACCTCCTCCCGGTGCAATTGAAGAGCTAGTACCCAAAGAGAAACGCTTGGTGGAACTAAGGACTATCAAGGAAGAAGATATCGTTGCCATTAATAGTCTGGACACTCTCACTTCAAAAGATCTCTAGGAGCGTATAAGACAAGCTACCATGAAGACTCATTACTTAGCAAATGGACACAATACAACAACTAAGAGGTTGAATGCCATGGTTAAAGATTTACCTGTCCATGAAGTAGCTTTAAATTTATTAGAACCACAACAGTTAAATGCAATATCTCATGAGAGTGGTCTTTGGAATTATTATATTCGAAGTAAAGAGAACGCACCATCAAATTGATGTAATATTGTATTATGTTTTAATATTTTGGTTATTTATTTTGTAACCAGAAAAGGACAAAATTGTGAAAAGCGAGAGGTTATAAGGAATATGAAGTGACGAGTCACCTCAAGGTTGAGTTTGTAGAGATAAATACGAGAATCTAGAAGAGGAAATGGCTTTTGGATTGTGAAGGATTGTACTAGTCTCACATGTAATAAACTATTTTCTTCTAGTGAGAAAGAGAGTTTTTGTTGGGTGAAGGCGTACATGGAATGTTGCATGGAAACATATGAATGGATGTGCATAACTCATTTCTTCCTTTTGTTCATTAATATGCAATAATATCTTTCCTTTTTTCTGTTGGATTAATCTAACAGTTTGTGAATTATCTCATTGTATATGAATATAAAATGCAACTCTCTATGTATTTATGAGTAATGAATGAAATAAATGATAACATCAAAGCTATCTTTGTGTTGATTTTGTCTTGTGACTGTTAAATACATTTCTTTCAGCAGCTAACTTCTGGAATTGTGTAAAACAATTTACAATCATTACTCTCTTTAAATTATGCTCCTTGCAAGGATAGGTTAAGTAGATTAAAATCTTGCATTTAATTGGGATGTTACTTGGTTGACTGATAGTAAAGGGGTGGTAAGACAAGCGGTAAGAGCCTGTGCATCACTCTGTGAGGTCTCTTTCTACCCGTCAAACAAGCATAAGTAGAATAATGCACTTTTAGGATTAGTATTTTGCATTGCATATAAATAATAAAACTCTAAACGGTGGATCAGGCCGTAACCAATAAACTCATCACAAGAGCATTTCATATGGTAGTCAGACCGTAAACTGGACGGGTTCCCTATTCCAAATAGTGAATAGTCTAATTGGGACTTTTCATTGTGGAGAAATCCTACTGTCAATGCAAGGAATTTTCTAGGTGTCAACAAATTTGGTGCTAGGAGGAGGGCCACCATTGTATGGCTGGTAGAGGAAGTCCTTTCCCTCGAGGAATTTTTTCTGGGTCTCCACTTGGAACATCTCAACCTGAAGGTTCGATACCCAAAGCTGAACAAGAAATTAATTATAATAAAAATAATAACTTTGAGATTGAACGCATTGAAACTTTGTATGATGTTCCTCACCAAGAAGTAGATAATTTCAGGAGATACATAAGATCTTACGTTAGAAAACTTGAAGGATTACCCGTAGTTCCGTCACTACCTAGAAGACCTACTCCCTTGAGAAGAGCTACAAAAAATAGAGATTCTGTTATGGTTGAATCATTGGAAGAGTTGATTGACTTGTCTCTGCAAGACATACTGGAACCGATTGATCAATTGAGACCATCTTCTCCCGAATCAGTCTCTTCTCAACACACAAAATCACCTCCATGCTCACCTCCACAGTCTCCTCCACGTATGGTTCATATGGCTCACAATGTGAATCAACCACCGATTTGGAGAGCTAGAGGTCCTTTGAATTTACCCGCTCTGTTACATGATTTGCCAAAACATCCGGAGCGAGTGTTACCTAAATTTGACCCTGGCAAAGGAATTTTTGTATATGATCATTTAAAGTGTTTTTATATGGCCTTAAATCTGCTAAATGTAGAACATGAAGATATGGTGTGTAATTTATTCCCTTATACTTTTCAACCTAAATATTCATCATGGATTTTTAGTTTACAGGCTGGTTCAATAACTGATTGGGACAGTTTTGAAAAAGTTTTCTTAAGCAAATTTGGTGAACAACAGACCTTAGCATCACTTATGAAAGAATTATTGTCTCTTAAGATGGATAAAAGAGAGAAAGTGCAACATTTTAATCAAAGATTTACCACTGTTTTGAATAAATTTAGTGCTACTTCAAAACCTACAGAAGAGTCTTTAGTTGAATATTACACTACAACATTACATCCATCTTTCACCATGTTTGTTAAGCATTCATGTAAAAATACTTTGAAAGGAAACTTTGAAGAAGCTAAGAAGGTCAAAACATAGATGGATAGTATTGTAAAACACACAGTGGAAACATAACCTAAGCCTCTTGTTTCCAAGAAACCATTATTGTTGACAAAGCCTGCTGAAGAGCAATCAACTGATCTAGAAAGTATGGTCAAATTGGTTCAGAAATTGTCTAATAAGATAGTGGATTTGGAAAAAGAAAAAAGAGCTAGTTCATCCACAAGAAAACCTTTTAAACCTTTCTATAAGAAAAGAGAAGAAAGTCCAAAGCCTCCAACAAATGAAGCATTTGTTCTTAATTTAAATGAAGTAGGCATGGACCACTTTTTTACTTTCCACCAAGAACATCTTTCGGAAAAAAAACTTGTCCACAATGGATTAAATCTATGACTTTGGTAATGAATCAACTATTGGACAAACAACTCCTAGATGAATAAGATAGAAATGATCAAATCCAATCAAATGAAACCGTGGAATAGAATGAAGACACCAAACTTGTATTATGGGATTGGGCACCGAACCTAGATTTGGAAGATGAAGAACAAATAGCGGAAATACATAATGTATAAGTCTCATCTATTGATTATGCAACTAGGAGTAAGGGACCAATAGAAGATCAAACTATATCAGTCCCAAAAGGAAAAACAAGAAATGTTGCCCCCAAAGTTCAAAATAAGACAGTTACTGTAACTCAACCCCCTCAAAACATGTCGAAGAAAATATATATTGATCCCTCGGAATTTTTAAAAGGATTATCTTTTGTTACTCATGAAGAAGCAACCCCTTCATTAATCAATTCTGCTGCAGGTGGAAACATTGTAGGGAATCATAATATGGGGTATGATATTATTGAAGATATTAAAAGGACTAAATATAACATATCTTTATTTGAAATGTGCAATCTTCCACAGTAGAGGAAAATATTACTGGAAGAATTTGACCTCAATACACCGACAAATCAATCTATTAAATATAAGAAGCAAGTCATCATTGAGCCAAACATTGAGATTAATGAAGCTAGTATTGGTGGTAAATCGAAATCTCAGACCCCACCTTTTTTGCTTGCTTTTGATATTTTTCATTATAATGTGCACAATTGTTTGGTGGACTTAAGAGCTTCATCTAATGTTATGCCTTTGTCTATTTGCAAAAAGATTAATGGACAACCAATCCCTTCTCCTCCCAGGATTATTCAACTTGATAGATCAAATGTCAGAGTAGTAGGAGAGATGAAAAATTTCCTAATCAGATTGGCTGTTGATCAAAGAGTTTGCCAATTTATTGATGTCGTTGTGCCGGATATATCAAAGGCTTATGGTTTGTTACTTAGTAGATATTGGTCAATTAAACTCAATGGGTACTTCACTACTGATTGGTCTTACTTGTGGTTTCCTTATCATAACAAGCAAAATCATATTAAGGTACTTAGGGAGCCACATATGAAGTTTAATGTGACCAAGTTGGAAGGAAGGACTGAACCTGTAAATTTTACATATTATGTATTGGGAAATTATTTCCTAGAGATGGAACCTAGATGTTATCAGACTAAAACTACCTGTCTTGACTCAGATACACAGTCTAATCTCCTTCAATTTTCACGGACTGATGATAATGAATGTAACATAGTAGAATTAGTTACTAATTTAGATGTAAATACTAACTCTGATAGAGTAGGATTTGAATTTTGGACCTTAAATTTTGATGGCTCCAAGACACATGAGGGAACAGGTATTGGTTGTGTTCTTGTAGATCCTCATGGAAAAATAATCTTTCTCTCATGTATATTAGAATTTGAATGCACCAATAACACTGTTGAATACGAGGCCTTGATTCAGTGACTCAAAAAGGATATAGATTTGAATGTTAAAAAATTTAAATGGTTTTGGTGACTCTGAGATAATTGTTAGGCAAGTGAGAAACACTATTTATTGTTTATCTCCACACTCAAAAGGATACCAGATAGAGGTATGGAATTTAATTTCAAATTTTGATGCATTTAATATTGATTCCATTATTAGATATAAGAATTCTCCTGTTGATTTACTAGCTACTACTGCTTCTCGTTTTGTTTCTCTTAATAATAAATTTTCTATTGAACTGCTTTTAAGACCATCTATCCTAGACAATGTTACAAATTGGAGAGTATTTGACGATGGTGAGCAGATTATTGACTTCTTAATTGATGAATACACAGTCAAAGGGTCAATTATAGATGAGACAAAGCATTAGTCAAATATGGAGAATATGAATGAAAGTCAGTACAAAGAAAATTTTATGCCAAAAGAAGTATGCACTCTAGAGAAACTATTCGATTTACAACATAAATAAGCCAACAAATGTTAAAACCAACAATTCCTCGATGCAGTATGAATTGGTCAATTTGGGCACAGAAAGGAACCAAAACATGTCAATATTAGAACATGTTGTTCCCCAAGTGAAATGTACTAGTTCATTAAATTATTTCAACAATATAAGGATGTGTTTGCTTGGACTTATGATGACTTGAAGACACATGATACTAGCATCATATGGGACATTATTACTATTAAACAAGGGGCTAAACCATTTCAGCAGAAACTTCAAAAAGTGCACCCCACTTTAGAACCCCTTATTCAAAAAAAATTAAAGAAGCTGCTGGATGCCAAGACCATTTTCAAAATCAGGCATTCTGAATGGGTGGAAAATCTTTTGCCTGTACGCAAAAAATATGGAGAGATAAGGTTGTCTGAGAATTTCCGAAACTTGAATAGAGCATTCGATAAGGACAATTATCTTGTTCTGCCCATGGAACAAATATTGTAGCTTGTCTTAGGTTCAGAAATGTTCTCCTTATTAGATGGATTTTTGGGATATAATCAAGTGTTAGTAGCCGAAAAGGATCGTTTCAAGACAACATTCCGCACGAAATGGGGAATAGTTGCTTATAGAAGAATGCCATTTGGCCTTATGAATGTTGGAGCCACGTTCCAAAGGGCCATGGACATTGATTTTCGAGGATTAATTGGCCACATTTCAGTTGTATATTTGGATGATGTCACAGTTTTCTCCAAGAAAAGGGAAGACCGCGCTTATCATTTAAAACAAATTTTTGAGCTATGCATAAAATATGGTATTTCTCTTAACCCAAAGAAAAGTGTATTTGCTATTTTGGAAGGGAGATTACTAGGACACATCAATTTGAAAAAGGGAATCTCAATTGACCCCGAAAGAATACAAGCCATACTCCAAATTCCCATGCCCCACAATAAAAAGGCCATGCAATCATTTATGGGTAAGATAAAATTTGTTCGAAGGTTTGTGCCAGATTTTGCACAAATTGTAAAACCTTTGCAACAAATGGTTAAACAGGACGTGCAATTTAAATGGATTGAGGTAGAAAATAGTGCTTTTAAAGATATTAAAACCGCAATTGCTCATGCACCATCATTAAGCAGTCTAGACTTTGAGAAAGATTTTATCATTTATACATTCGTGTCTGATCATTCCCTTGCAGCAGTGCTCACACAAAAGGGAGAGCGAGGGGATGAATATCCAATATCTTTCATGGGCACTGGGTTACAAGGGGATGAACTAAACTATCTAGATGTAGATAAACAAGCTTATGCGTTTTTTAAAGCTGTCAAAATATTCAAACCCTAAATTCTTAAAAATAGGACCAAGGTCATAGTACCTCATCCGACTGTCAGGTCATTACTTGTACAAAAATAATTAGGAGAAAAATGCAGGAATTAGGCAACTGCATTACAAGAATATGATTTAAAATTTAAGCCCGCAAACATCGTCAAAGGTCAGGGATTATGTAATATGATCACTGAGAATCCGACCGAAGAAATCAATGGATGGGATAACAAAGCTGAGATGATTTTACTAGAAGTTTTTTCCATTCATACTACTCTTGATTCTTGGTATCGTGGTCTAGTACATTATCTACATCATGTGTATACGCCAGAGCATTGGAATTCCAAGCAAAGAAGAGCTCTTCATTTGAAGTCATCAGCATATCAAATAATAAATGGAGTGCTATTCTGAAGAAATTATGATGGAGTATTTCTTAGATGCTTGGAAAAAGAGGACGTAGAGAAGGTGCTATAAGAATTGCATGATGGGCCCGCGGGAAGCCATTATTCTAGAGATACTATTGCTCATAAGATCCCAAGAACAAGGTATTATTGGCCCATTGTTTTCAAATATGCACATGCATATGCTAGAAAGTGTGTTGTGTGCCAAAAAAGTGATGGAAGACTAACAAAACCAACAACACCATTGAAACCAGTGATAATTTCCGAACCATTCGAGCAATGGGGCTTGGATATCATTGAGGAGATTAATCCCAACTCTTCATTACAACATCGATACATTATCACAGCTATAGATTATTTTACACGTTGGACTGAAGCTGTCCCTTTGTGAAAAGCCAATGAAGATACTGTCATTAAATTTTTGCAAGAGAACATCATAACCAGGTTTACGGTTCCAATTTTCATTTTTGATAATGCTTCCTATTTCTCCTCGTTGAAATTAAGTGAATTTGATATGGAAAAAGAAATCAAATTGCATTACTTTTCCAATTATTATCCACAAGGGAATGAGTTAGCATAATCCACAAACAAGAATTTAATTAGGATTCTCAAGAAAACTGTCATTGAAAACCAAAGAAATTGGCATGTTGCACTTCCAAACACCCCGTGGGCCGATAGGGTCACTCCCAAGAACGCTCTAGGGGTTTCCATGTATAATTTAGTTTATGGAAAAGAGGCTATGCTTCCACCTAACATTCTTTTACCCTCACTACATTTAGCCCAAGCATCTAGAGGATCCAATAGCCGTGTTATGTAATCAAGAATCAATACCTTGCTTAAACTCGAGGAAGAAAGAGAAAAATATAGAAATAAGTTTAACTTACATCAATGCAATATCAAGAGATGGTTTGACAACCAGAAGGCAGGAAATAAAGAATTTGAGGTAGGTGACTTAATCCTAAAGTGGGACCAACCCCACGAAGAAAAGCGTAAGCATACCAAATTTCAACATTTATGGCTTGGCCCTTACGCTATTGCTAGGAAACTTGGCTCAGGAACGTATAGATTACACAATCTAAAAGGGAAAGTGGAAACTCTTCTTGTAAATAGCCAAGCTCTCAAGCAGTACTTTTCTTAGTTTTAGGAAAACCTTTGTACATAAATAAAGTTTCCTTTTGTTGTTTTATTGCTTGTTTTAGCCTAGTTGTTATTTCTTTAAAACCAAATGTTATTTTCTTTGTTTTGAACTCTTGAATAAAGTCATCTCAATAGTCGGAGTGATGAATGGGAAACTATGATTTAAATATTATTCATGAAATAATTCTTTAGTGAAAGATATTTTTTAATCTTAGAAGGAGCGAGAATTGTTTCAAAATTTAAAAGTTTCTTCTTGTTGAAAAGAGTCATTGGTGCAGTTTCAAGCATTATCATTATACGGATTTCAACTTGTCTATCTTACCTTATTATTCTGTTCATTGGGAAACTTATCACCTAATCCAATTTAAACTAAAATGAAGTAAATCATGTATATGTTGTTGGGACAAATATTTCTAAGTTACTATCTTGGGGCTCCACTCACATAAACATATAAATAACCTTATCTTGAAGTCGTATACTATGTCCGACCCATGGAAAGGAAGCGAAATCTTGTAGATGTATGGCAAATCAAAATGATCCTATACAAAATATTAATGCCAAAAGGCACAAATAGAGTAAGATGTTCCCTGGTATAAAAATCCACAAAAGTTAAAGATGGATATTTGAAGAATCAAACAAAGACGTGAACATACAAAGTCAGATGTTCAAAGAAGACCAAGAGTATATTCTAATAATACTTGAAGAAGGCTCTTCTCTGTCCATGGGTATGATAAACCAAATAAAATACTCATTTCTGGTTAGAATATTAAAAACCCATTCATACCCATTCCATAGTTAAGATATACATTTTATTAGTCATTTGATTAATTTCCTAGGTGTTGACTAGGTAGTTGGCCATATTTTTTACTTTATTTTAGTGGAATACATGCCATCCTGATTCACTAGGGTGCACTTGAGGAGATTCTGGCATATTTATGCCCATTCCTGGATTACATGGCGCCCTCACTGCTTTTTATTGTTTTTGGTGAAAAAGTAAAAGCTAGTTGATTTGGATACTACATTTTTTTTCCCAACTCGCCCTCCATCCTTTTTCCACTCTCTAAAAGCTATCATTAGGATGATTTTCCATCATACATCACCATCCAACTCAGAAATTGCCAATTCGTGAGCCTTAGAGGTGATTTAGAAAGTGTTTTCTGCACCTAGATGGTTTTTTCATCTTTTTAGTAAGCTTGATTTTGTGAGGATTTCGAATGCCTTCTTTGGAATTCAAATATTTGATGTAACATATATTTGGACAGCCATTACATTCCCTAAGTTTTGGATGATGTAGACTTATTCAATAGAGTTTTACTGTTTGCATCAAATTCATGAATGTTTAATGTGTTGACTAGTTTTTGCAAGGCAATTTGTGAGAGTAATTGTTTGCTTGTGAAGATGCTTCCATGCTCTTAATTTTCACATGGTATCAGAGAATACAAGATGTTGTATTCTCCTTCTTTTTTCTTGCAGGATCGAACTAGTCTCATAGAGGGAACAATTCAGTCTCCCAGAGGGCACAATTTTGCATCTTAGGGGCACGACCAAACATCCCAAGGGCGCAATTCAGAGTAGCCATGGATTAGTCGCAACAAATCATGCTCACTCCATTCAATTACTTTGATTGGAAGGAAAAAATGGAGATCTTGGTGAGGAGAAAAGGCCTCTACAGGGTGAATACGATTACTGAAACTGAGCCTACTGCAATCATAGAGAAGGCAAAGTGGCATAACAAAAGAGATGAGGCTTATGGTCTCTTGTGTCTCAGCACATCCAGGGATCTTCTTTTCCATATAGATGGTCTTACCACTCTTAATGAGGTTTGTGTAAATCTCCAAACTTTATTTGGAAAGACCGATGAATTGAGGGGCCACCAACTGGAGAATGAATTAGTTTCATTGGGTCCAAGCAATTTAGATACCCTCAAAGACTTTTTATCCAAGTTTAAATATCTTGTTCTTCAATTGAAGGAGTGTGGGATTAATAAGAAAAATGAGCAATTGATCTTGGCCATCCTTTCAAAACTTGGCCCTGATTACTCAGTATTTGTTTCGACCTTCCATGCTACAAAACTCACAGTTCGGAATTGGAAAATGCCTTCACTGGAAGAATTCATGTAATCACTCACTTAGGAGCAAGACAAGTTGGTATTGATGGGAACAGTAAAAAATCCATCAAAGGACCATGCTTTGGCTGCTGGAGATTCAAAGAATTCAAAAAGCAAGAAGAAGGCCAACCCCAAAAAGTCACCAGATCAGAATAAAGACAAGCAAAAAGCTCAAGAGGATTCCTCAAAATCCAAGAAGAATCCGCATAAGTGTTACACCTAAAATCTACCCATCATCAGATTTTGTGTATACATCCCTAAAGATCTCTGGACTAAGTGACTCATCCAGTAGGATTTGGACCTGCTTACTTCATCTGTTGAGAGGTTGTCGCAGGTTGCACTCATGCAACATGCGACGTCGCAGCTTGCTCCACTGCAGGGTGCGACGAGGTCAGTTAATGGGAAAAAATAGCTTATTCAAGATCCTTCTCGAAACTTGCTTATTTAGGGGCTTATCCCTGACTTCTAGGAGGCTGGTGCTCAACTCCTAACTCTTTGGGAGGATCCCCTACCTTCCTCCTACCATCTCTCATCCTATCCTATCCACATCCTATCCATTTAGTCCTATATAAGTGAAGCTCCCTCCCATACCAAAAGGAGGAAGTCTATGGTGTCTACATGCTGGTGAAATCACTCTTGATAGATCTCTATTCATCCTTGAGAGACTTAGCTTCCTTGGTAGAATGGCATATGGCTTGGTCGGAGAAGGGTTGCAGCATTAAGTCATTGGTTGTAGTCCTATATCTCTATCATGTACTCCCTTTGTTTACAGTAATACAAATGCTTTCCACCTATATTGTTTCATGTGTAATGATATTGAGTAGTTTACCTGCTTAACTGTTTACTTAGATCTCTTATTGTATAGATGCTCTTTACTCGTTTCTCTTGTTTCTTGTCTTAACAGGTCTTGCAGCTTGGATCTGACGACCGTGGGATGTGGAGCAGCATTCAGGAGAAAAGGATAGCAAATCAAAGAGGTAAGACATCTAGTACTTGATCCTTAAGTAGATCTAGGAAACATGTTTGTAGTCTGTTCTATTTGTTCTAGACTCACATTGAGCTAGGGAGATCTGGCTTGCGTTCGCTCGAGTGGATTGTCCGTCAACAATAAGAAGAAAGATAAGTCCAAGTGCGCATACTGCAATAGGGGCTTTCATCCTGAGAGTTCTTGCATGAAGAAAACCATTGATCAAATGGCTCAACTCCTTGAGAGAAACAACATCCCTCTTCCAGATGGCGCAAAGAAGAAAGAGGGAGGAACAAATTCCGAAGACAATGAGAAATTACATGCTTTGATGGCAAGCACATCCAAATCCTCCTCTTTCATCACAGATTCAAGAGCTTCAAGAGCTTCAAGGCATATGGTATCCACAAGAGAGTCTTTTTCCTCTCTTGATTATTCTGGTGGTTCAACAATTGTGTTGGGTTACAATTCTGAAACTACTTGTAAAGGTAAAGGCAATATTGATCTAGATCATGGTTCTTTCACTAATGTGTTGTTTGTCCCAGGTCTTACTACTAACCTTTTGTTAGTTTATCAAATGAATCACACTGGGTCTCCAAAGAAGGTTGTCTTCACACCCAATGATGTAGAAATTTATGATATTTCCATAGGTAGAGTTATTGTCTTAGGTGCTGCTGATCATAGCTAAAAAGTCTACAAGTTTCTTCACTTTATGCCTTTCTCATAGCCTTCTACTCTCCTTACTCATGCTAATGAAGCAAGCAAACTGTGGCATGAGAGATTTGGTCACCTTAATTAAAAACACCTTTCTCAATTGCATGAGAAGAATATGGTCATAGGGCTTCCCAATATCAAGTTTTCTAAAGGAGTGTGTCAAAGTTGCATCTTAGGAAAACACTCTGAGCATAAGTTTGAGAGAGCCAAGTCCGAGCGAACCTCTGCACCCCTTAAGCTTATTCAAAATGATATATCAAGTCCATCTCCCCATGTGTATTTGAATAGTGCAAAATACATCCTAACCTTAATAGATTACTTTTCCAGATAATGTTGGGTCTTCTTCCTTTAATTAAAGTATGAAGTTTTCATTTGTTTCAAAATTTTCAAAGCCTCAGTTGAGAACCAGTCTGGTAGGAATATCAAAGTCCTCAGATTTGATAATGGTGGGGAGTACATCAAATCTGATTTTCAACAACTCTGTGCTACTACTGGCATTCAGATGCAACACACTGTTCCTTACACACCTCGGTAGAATGGTGTTGCTGAGAGGAAGACTCAGATATCTCAAAGAGATGGCCACATGCATGCTTAAGTATTTCTCTCCAAGACTTTGGGATGAAGCTATCAACAATGCATCCTACATTCAGAGTAGAGTGCCTCATAAATCATTGAAAGGAATCACTCCTTTTGAATCTTGGACTGGGCATAAACCTGATGTGTCTCATTTCAGGATTTTTGGCTCCAAGGATTGGGAAATAATTCCATCTGATAAGATGAGGGATTTTCAGCCCCAAATCCAACCTGAATCTTTGTTGGCTATTCATAAGAATCCAAGGGTTACAATTTGCTGAATATGACCACTCAAAAATCATTCATTGAGAGGAGTGTTCAATTCGAAGAAGAACCCTTGCAAGCAATTGAAGTTGGAGAATCCTCTAAACCACCACCTATAAAAGTAAGTGAAGTTTCCCATGAAAGTTTCGATTCTGATATTTATGATGATGAAGACCATATGATTGCAGTTCCAAACTCCCTTACAAGGCCTAAGTGGGATGCCAAGACTCTTGAAGCAGCTGGTGAACTAGTGGGGAATCCACAAGATCCTAGGAGGACAAGATCTCATTTTGTTGCTGATGGTACATTAGTGAAGTACAAAGAAAGGCTTGTGGAAAAGGGCTTCTCCCAAATCCATGGACTTGAATACAATGATACCTTTGCATCGATTGCAAAGATGGATTCGAATAGACTAGTTCTGGCAATTTCTGCATCCAACCATTGGGAAGTGCATCACAAGAATGTCAAGAGTGATTTTTCCTCCATGGAGATATGTAGGAGGAGATATATATGCAGAAACCAAAGGGCTATATTTCTGATCCTAATCTTGTGTGCAAGTTGAAGAAGTCCTTATATGGGCTTAAATAAGCTCCTAGAGCTTGGTATGCCAAGATGGATTGTTTTCTCCTGTCAAAATCTTTCTGTAGATGAAAATCTGATCCGAATGTATACATGAAGCTAATCAATGGTTATATTTTGATTATTGTGTTATATGCTAATGAACTATTGATCACATGAAGCTCCATTTATGAGATTGCTTCATTGAATACCTCTTTGCATCAAGCTTTTTCCATGACTGACTTGGGAATACTTAAACAATTTTTGGGGTTTGAGATCTCTCAATCCAACTCTGGAATTAAAGTATCTCAGACAAAATATGCATCAGACCTGCTAAAGAAGTTCAATATGGTTGAATGCAAGCCTACAAAGACTCCCTTCCTTTAAGGAGTTAAACTTGAAGAAGCAGATTCTACACCTTTGGTGAACAACACCTTTTATTGGCAGTTAGTTGGAAGCTTGTTGTGCTTGACTCATACTCGAACTGATATTTCTTTTGATGTGAGTGTGGCCTCAAGATACATGGAGAAGCCACATGAGCTTCATTGGAGGACTGAAAAAAGAATCTTGCATTATGTGCAAGGCACCAAGTTTGATGGGATTCACTATGTTGCATATTCGAGCCTTGATCTTCTTGTTTTTTCTGATTCGGATTAGGATGGTGACAGCCTAGATCGGAAGACCACTTCCAGATTTGTTTTCATGCTTGGAGGAGGACCTATTTTCTGGGCAAGCAAAAATCAAAGTGCCATTGAACTCTCTTAAGTAGAGGCCGAGTACAGAGGAACAATGAATGATGCAACTCAGTGTGTGTGGCTTTAAGGTATTGTTTACAGACAATCCATCAGTGCAGACACTAACCGATCTCCCTAGTCCAAATGGTTCGGATATAGAACACAAACAATACAAAATGCAGAAATATTTCCTAGATTAACCAAATTGCAAAAGGTATGAAAGAATGGTTTACCTTATGATTGTAGTTCTACCTCCTTTATTGATGTAGCTCCTGATCTTCAGCTGCAAGACAATGCACAAACAAGTGGAAACATACAAATACCAATAATATGCAATATAGTTAGTCTAAACTAGTAGTCAAAGAAACTAATTCTAAAGATATTAATACAACAAAACTTTATGGAAAGAATCTATATTACTGTAAATGAAAGAAATACATAGGGAGAGATTACAACCAAGCTTTGATGTTGCAACTTCTTCCAAATGGTCCTAGCCTCAAAGATCCAATATTTTACCTCCTAATGGATGAAAAGGAATAAGTTGAATTTCTCCAGCATTTAGGTGCCCTATCTTTCTCCTCAACTATGAAGAGAGGGCTTGTATATATAGGCCTAAATTGATATAAGAGGTTGAGGATTTGTGGGAGAAGCTCAAGGGATCATCCCAAAAGGTAAGGGGATTGAGTGCCACCTTTCCTAGTTCATAGGGATAAGCCTCCATGAAGCCATGGGTTCTAGAAGCCACTCGAAGTTTCTGTTTTTCCTTTTAAAATGATAGTGCCACACTTGTCCATAGGAAATATGCATCTTTAAGGAGTGATGCACCTTGTCCAAAGGCAAAAGGTGTCACTGACGTGCTTTGTCAATGTGCAGAGCATGTCACCAAAAGTCTGATGCACTTTGTCAATGTGAAAGGTGCATAGGGTTGACAACAAAGGGAAAAAGGATAACCACAACTCTTCCTTCAATCAATTTGGCTTAAGTACTTTAGGAATCGGGACAAATGAAGGACACACAACTCATAATGACGAGATTTTGGTGTAATAGGTATACTTTATGAGTTTGGGATTTACTTTAGAACTCCCATAGTCATATTTTGTGACAATCAAAGTGCTATAAGGATCTTAACTGATCCAGTACAGAGAAAAAGAACCAAGCGTATAGAGATTTGTATGCACTATATCAGAAATCTAGTGCACGATCACATGATTGATATGCAGTTTTTCCCATCTTTTGAGCAAGTTGCGTATATCTTCACCAAAGATTTTCCAAAGAATACTTTCACCCATATCATATCACTGCTTGTTATGGGTGAAAATGTGGTGAAGTGAAGGATTCAACATCAATTCTTCAATTTTGTTCATGCCCGTGTTTTGAGTGGAGGTTTTTCCCATGAGGTTTTCCTTCTTTCCTTGTTTTGTGGACAAGGCAATATGTAAAAAGAGTGACCATGCCAAGTTTTCAGGCTCTATATTTATGATATTACACATAAATTTAGGCTTAAGGGGGGGTGTTATACCAAAAAACCATTCATACCCATTCCATACATGGGATACATTTTATTAGTCATTTGATTAATTTCCTAGGTGTTGACTAGGTAGTTGGCCATATTTTTGTTTTTTAGTGGACCACATGCCATCCCGAGTCACTAGGGAACACTTGAGGAGATTCTGGATAAGATTTCCTAATATTCTGTTAGATTTCTTTCCATTCCTGGATTAGATGGCACCCTCACTACTTTTTACTGTTTTTGGTGAAAAGGTAAAAGCTAGTTTACTTGGATACTGTAGTTTTTTGGCCAACTCACCCTCCATGATTTTTCCTCTCTCTAAAAGTTGTCATTAGGATGATTTTCCATAATACATCACCATCCAACTCAGAACTTTCCAATTCGTGAGCCTTAGAGGTGATTTGGAAAGTGTTTTTTGCACCTAGGGGGGTTTTTCATCTTTTTAGTAAGCCTGCTTTTGTGAGGATTTCGAATGCCTTCTTTGGATTTCAAATCTATGATGTAATTATATATTTGGATAGACATCACATTGCCTATGTTTTGGCTTATGTAGACTTATTCAATGGAGTTTTACTGCTTGCATCAAATTCATGACTGTTTAATGTGTTCTTTGACTAGTTTTTGCAAGGCAATTTGTGAGAGTAATTGTTTGCTTGCGAAGATCCTTCCATGATATTAATTTTCACATTTCCCACACAAAATGATACTATGGATGGAATATCCTAGAATTCACAGTTGAAGATAAAAGGGAACCATATATCAAAGCTTCTCAAGCATCAAAGAAATGAATATGGTATAGGAATGAGGAACAAATGTTTACATATGTTAGGTTTTGTTACTTACGCTATGGTGTTTTACCTAGTTACTTCAGAAAGATAGGTTTGGTAAATGAACTTCATACATTGGCCTCAAGAGAGTGGCCGTGAAGTCTTAACTAAGCTACCCTATCCCTCAAAACATTAATAGTATTGGATCAACATGATACTTATCCCAATTTAAACTGAACTGTTTGCAACACATGACAAATCAATGATGTATGACTCTTGTAATTGGAAGTTACAGATGAGTAGAAAATGGTTTCTCACCCTACCTAAACTAACCATTCACTAAAGAGCATTTTCTATTTTTTAGAGATCTAAGTCCTCCCAGTTAGTCACCAATTGTTGTCATTGCAATTACCTTCCCTGGTTTTGTTGAAAAGCTGGGGCCCCTCCTTTTATTTTTGGATTCAACCTTTAACTTAATTCACCCTTTAAGTTTTCTATAAAATGAGAGTAGTATTGTTTGGATCTTGGTTGATCCTTGGGAAGATGATCACTTAGAATTTTTTCAAAACATTTTGGGGCCTTTTGACTGTTTTGGCGACTTACTAAAAACTCAGCAAAACATTGGGCAATATTTTTGTTTTGCAACGAAACATCGGATAAAGTGGGAAAACTGCTCCGAAATGGATCGGAAGAGTTCCCATTTTTGCCCTGAAACATCAAAGCAATTCCCATTTTCTCGCCGATATCTAAGTAAAGTTTGTATTTTTATAGAGAAACACCAAGAATGTTTGGGAAAGATTCCCGAGGCAAATCAGAGAAGTTTCGAGTATGGCTCGAAACGTATCGCAAGCTTGGATTCTTTTTAGCTTTCACTTGACTTAGAATTCTTTGAGAAAAGAGCAAGTTTGTTTCGCCATCTTCTAGGCTATGTCCCAAAACATTTCAGAGTCGTTCACTCTTTTGCTTTGAAATGGTCGCCTTAAAGAACTTTCCTCCTCGACCTATTCATAAAACGAGTGAATGCTTCACCGTTTTTTTTAGCTGTGACTTTCGGGGTCACCAAGTTCACTGCCAAGTCTCATCGGCGAAGGATAAATATTAACGTCTGAATGTATCGGTGTAAATAAAGATTATCACCGAAAAGAATCAATGTAAATATCATTTTATCGTCAAAATGCTTCGGTGCAAATATTGTTTATCACCGATTGGTGTGCTTTTGGATTTTAAAACACGTTTTTCTTAATTGTAAAGTCACCAGCAACATACGATTGTATTGAAGAGAGCTCTCCTAACCCTAGAAATCCGTTGATTGAAGTTTAAGAGAATTAGGGTTTTTAGAGCTTTTATGTTGAAAGATTGGAACCCTGTTTGTGAGTCTATCCTTGTTCCTTAACACTGTTCCGTTCCTCATGCCACCTAGACAAGAAACCCTGCCAAATCGACATCAAATTTACTAGCATGTTCGTCATCTATTCCAGGTAAGATTTTCTTTTGTCTTTGTCTGAAATAGTTTGCCACTTGTCTTTTGAAGATTGCGTTTCATGAGAAGATGCATGATTGGATAGGTTGAGCTGTTTTGTTTTTGTTTTCTAGATTGAATAAAACTCAATAAAACCCTAATGTTTGACCATTATCACTGAAACAATACAAAGAGAGGGCTCCTGAAATCCTAGCTATCTGTCGTTTTACATATGCGGATGTTTGAAGGTCTTGTGGTGGCATGCTTAACGTTTGGTTTGGACCATAAGTATTACAGTTTTGTCTAGTGAAACCTATTGAATCCAGGACTCTTAGCCCGCCACTTACAACTTATCTTAATGCATTCTCGATTGAAGGAGGTGTCGCTCAAGCCTAGCTCTTTTACCTGCTCTCGGACATAGTTATTTGCTCAAAAGAATGTTAAACCTAGGTTATGGATCTTTTCTCATATGCTTGCTTTTTCAAAGAGCGTCAAACCCTAGATTCCTTGTCCTTTCAAACGCTATTTTGTTCAAAGAGAATTAAACCCTGGTTTTGGCAGCACACATATTGTTGTGTTTTATGATTGTATTGAGGATGGATTTAACAATGTTTTACTATAGAAGATCTTATATTCATATTTTAGTAGTTGTTTGATTAAATTCTTGTCACACACATTCTTGCATGAGTACATTTGTCTATTTATATTTTTAATGGAATCCATGTCACCCAATGATGCTCCCTTTGTTTCACATGAATCATAAATGGCTAGAAGAGCTCTGAAGCGCAATGTTAAGATGGTGTCAGATTCAAATGAAGAAGTGGCTCCAAAAATGGCCTCGAAAGTCCAGTTTGCTAATACTAAATCCACCATTGGAGTAGCCCCTGAATTCAACTGGGGCTAGCTCTACCACCTCATTAGGGATCAAAACATACCATATTAGACTATGGAAGAAGACTTGATATATCAAAATATCAAGAAATTTGACATTCACAAGGCTGTTGCGCGCCCAGAGTTATTTCCATGTGCTGAAGTAATAAGGTGGATTTTTCCCCATGTGAAGGTGAAATCCATAATCATTTAAAGTGCTAATGGGAACGACTTTGCTTACTTCCATCCTGTCCACATTGGAAAATCCTACAAGCTCCCAACACCCACAGTTTTCTTGATACAAGAGTGGGTTAAAATTTTGAAGATAGAGCACACAGAGTGTGCGAAAAAGATGTTGATCCCTGGAAAACAGTTACATCAAAGAACTAGTGGGGAATATGAGACTAAGAAGTTAAAGACTCCATTCAAGGTTGCTGCAATGCTTTTGTGGAGAGTATATGGAAGAGCTAATGCAAGCGGTTACAAGCTCAGCTGGATACCGCTATTATACCATATCACAATGCACGGTAACATATTCAACTGGGCATACATTATCTCGGAGAACATGATGCAAGCCATTGATATGCACAAAAGGGACTTAAGCAAAAGAAGGTTGAGTTTTATATGTCGTCATACCTTATTGATTGTGTTCTTGTTATGAATCCTTTTCCAAGGCTTGGATGCAAGTGGAACCCTAGTGAGACTCCAATATATGTGGCTTATCAGATTCTATGGGTACACAAGCATGCAAGTTTTTATAATCAGATTTGTGAAGAATTCTTGATGCCATTGTATAAATTGATTTTTGATAGAGAACCCAATTGTATGTTGGATGAAGCACTCACGGTGGTTACCAACTTATGAGACTACTTATTCACTCCCGAGGGTACATATCTATGCATGTACAGAGGTTCAAAGAGTCCCTCACTGATGCCTAAATATGTTACAAATTAATTTGTATTAAAGGAAATAGTGAGACAAGTATTCATCAATGGCGTGGGACACTTTTCACATGAAAACAAGAAATCCTGATGGCCACCACTTCCACTTGTAGTTGGGGCTTATAAACTCAATAAAGCCAAATAAGCATAAGAGTTTGTGAAGGAACTAGATTCTTACCATTTCGGCGAAAAGGTTTTTGCTAGAAATGACCACCTTCAGAAAATTGCTTGGCATTGCCAATCATGTAGGATTAGTTATGAGTATACAGATCATTTTTTGCGGGATGAGGAGGTGTACAAAGCAGTGAAGAATCTTATAGATTTAAATAAAAGATTCGACAAGAAAGCAGGAGCAAGTTCCAGCCAGCTAGATACATCAACAAAAGAAGATTTAGAGGAAGCAACAAGGAAAAAACGAATGAAGACGCTCTTGTAGCTGAAAATGCAAAGAGAATACATGAAGAAGAATTGGCCAAGAAGAAATAAGAAGAGAGACAAGATAAATAAAAGGCTGAAGAAGAACGAAAGAAGGAAAAGCATGAAAAGATAAAAAAGATGGAAACATAACAAGAGGAAAAAATATTACGAGAAGAGGCATTAAAGAAGAAAAATGAAGAAGAAGAGCAGATCAAGAAAGATGTGGAAGTTCAGAACTTACAAGAAGGTAATGGAAACAGTATATGTAGATTGATAATCCTACGGATGCTGACACTTAAGTCCCTCTCACCGAAGGACATCTTCCTTTGGCAGAACTAGGACTCACACCATTCACAGCGTCCAAGCAACATTTATTTGCCAAGTTGGAAATTATAGTATTTGATCCTAAAAGAAAGACTATCATGAAGAGAAAGGAAAAGAGATTAAAGGTGGATTCACAGCCAGATATCGTCACCATATAGGAAGTACCAGTTGTTGAAGGCACGAACAAGGATCCGAGATTCACAACATCAGTGGATGTTGCTGATGCTCAAGCCAATGAAGATAACATCTTTAAGTTGATGGAAGATGTAGAGAGGAGCAAAGCAAAAGTGATTAAGCTAAAGGACAATTTAGTGCAGGCTAGAAATGAATCCATTGAAATTAGACGACAACGGGATGCCTTGGAGTTGGAGAAAGAGGAAACCAGGCAGACTATTCAAAGTCTGTAGGATGAAAAGGACTCATTAAATGTACAGGTAGTGATCTTGGATGGAGAAAAGTCATACCTCAAATCTCAACTAAGTGGGTTATATGAGAAAGAAACCTAGTTGGATTAGTAGGTTGAATCCCTCACTATAGAGAAAGGAAGTTTGCAAGCTCAATTGGTAGAACTGAATAGAGAAAATGAGTCCCTAGTGGATCAACTAAATTCTGCTCGAGAACATAAACATGATTTGACGCCATTCTATGAAAGTGCTTCTGTATTACAGGAACAATTGTTCCAATCTTGAGAGCTGCTCACTGAGCAAACATATGAACTTCAAGGAATGGTAATTAGGCTTAAGCAAATTTCTGAGGAAGTTGCGGCTACAAAGAAAAAGATCACAAAAATTTATGACATAATGAAGAAGTTAAATGCTTGGAGGAAAAAGGGCAAGGAGATTCCCCCACATCTTCCCAAGAGGTCCATTGCTGAACTAAAGTTAGACTTAGCACTCTTGGATAGTTTCCAGAAGGTAGGGAAAAAGCTGCAAAATGAGGTGAAAGATTCCATCACCAAGTGTGAATATATTCACCAAAGTATTTACCGGGCATTTGAAAAATGTCATCTACCTCCTCTCGGTGCAATTGAAGAGCTAGTACATAAATAAAAACACTTGGAGGAACTAAGGAATATCAAGGAAGAATATATCACTAGAATCAAGATTCTGGACACTCTCACTTCAGAAGATCTCCATGAGCGTATTGGACAAGATAACACGAAGACTCATTACTTGGAAAATGACCACAATACAACAACAAAAGGGTTGAATGCCATGGTTAAATATTTTCCTGTCCATGAAGTGGCTTTAAGATTAGTAGAACCACAACAGTTAAATGTAATATCTTATGAGAGTGGTATTTGGAATTATTATATTCAAAGTCAAAAGAACACACCATGTAATATTGTATTATGTTTTGATATTTTGGTTATTTATTTTGTAAACACAAAAGTACAAAATTGTGAAAAGCAAGAGGTTTTAAGGAATATGAAGTGATAAGTCACCTCAAGGTTGAGTTTGTAGAGATAAATAGGAGAATCTAGAAGAGGAAAGGGCTTTTAGCTTGTGAAGGATTGTACTAGTATCATATGTAAGATACTATTTTCTTCCAATGAGAAAGAAAGTTTTTGCTAGTGAAGGGATACATTGAATGTTGCATGGAAACATATGAATGGACGTGCAAAACTCATTTCTTCATTTTGTTCATTAATATGCAGTAGGATTTTGTTGTTGTTGTTGTTGGATTAATCTAATGGTTTGTGAATGATCTCATTGTATATGAATATAAAATGCAACTCTCTGTGTATTTATGAGTAATGAATGAAATAAATGCCAATACCAAAGCTATCTTTGTATTGATTTTATCTTGTGACTGTTAAATACATTTATTTTAACAGCTAACTTCTGGAACCGTGTAAAACAATTAAGGTCATTACTCTCTTTTAAATTTTGCTCCTTGCAAGGATAGGTCAAGTAGATTAAAATCTTGCATTTAATTAGGACATTACTTGGTTGACTAATAGTAAAGGGGTGGTAAGACTAGAGGTAAGAACCTTCACATCACTCTGTGAGGCCTCTTTCTACCCATCAAACAAGCATAGGTAGAATCATGCACATTTAGGATTCGTATTCTACAATGCATATAAATAATAAAACTCTAAACGGTGGATAGGGCCGTAACCGATAAACTCATCACAAGAGCATTTCATACGGTAGCCAGACAGGTTCCCTATTCTAAACAATGAATAGTCTAATTGGGACTTTTCATTGGGGATAACACCTACTGTCAACGCAAGGAATTTTCCAGGCGTCAACACATTGATGACTTGTCAATGAGATTTGGATCTAGATGTTGGAATATTTTATATTCCTTAAAAGGTAACAATGTCTTTGTATTATGTCGGAAGATATCCACATTATTATGTAAAAGAGTAATACATTATATCCCATATTCATTATGGTAAAATATACTCTTGATATTCATTATTATATGAAGAGATGTTATTATGGAGAATTATATTATCCCACATGTAATATGTGAGAGTAATTCCTCCTCATCTCTTGGTATATAATAGAGTCAAGGGAGTCTCTCACAATTATTCATTCGTGAATCATCTATTCATCCAATGTGGATCATCTATTGTGGATCATATATCATGATCTATACTTTCACAGGTATTGCTATATTGTATTGGGGTTATTGGCATTGCTCTCTGTAAGCTTGAGGGAGATATTCTAGAGATAATAGAAGACTACCTTCCCGTGGACGTAGCCCAATTGGGTGAACCATGTATATTTGGTGTACTCTTTTCTCTTGTTCTCTTTCTGTTCTTATTTACTATGATATGTTATTGTTGCATAGATAGGTAAGCTAGTTTAGTTAGATCCATATCTCTGACATGGTATCAGAGCTTGTTGCTATGATCTAGCACCTTTTATTGCTTTCAAACAATATTTTATCATTTGGGCATTGATTATTTCTTGTAGATTTGCTTTCTATTTGGTAGCCATTAGGCTTCTCTTCAGATCTGGGCATATTTCTGCAGTTTTTTATTTCTCCCTTTTATAAGAACAATTTCATATGTGTTATCTTGTGATTATTATTTGCTTTATTTATATGTTATTGCTTACCTTTGTGTAAAAGCAATTTCATTGTTCTATAATTAATATCTTTATGATCATTATATGCTCTTGCTTATTAAATTCTTGAGTAAAATCAAAATTTTGAATCTATGCGATATCATAGTTTTTTGACTTGTCATAAGTTCATTAATTGGGATATAGTTTCTTTTTTATGTATTGCAGAGATTGTATCTAGTTCCTGTGTTATTTGTCTCTAACATTCGTATATAGAAGCATTGACATGTGTTGTTTGTCTCTAACAATCCTATATGGAAGTATTGACATTTCAAGGGCATCTCTTCTCTTGAATATTTACATAGTGTTAACAAGAAATGAACCCATGATTAAGATCATTAGTGATTTGTCACTTCATAATTTTTTATATGTGATATCATGAGTTGATCATACTTTGTTCTATGTTGATCACATTAAACATTTTGATTTATATATCTCATGTCATGTTTATTTCGATCATCTTTTACTCAATATTTATATGGATTTGAGCACTCTTATAATCTTGAAATATTTGTCATGAGCACCTTGTTCTTGTTGCAATGGGATTTCTATTTTTATGATTGCAAAGGTTATATTGTTCTTACTTATCTCTAACGTTCCTATATGGAAGCATTGACATGAGTTTCTTGTCTCTAACGTTCATATATGGAAGCATTGACATTTTCATTCATCTCTTGCATATTAACATCATACTAATAAGAAATGGACCTATGCTTAAGATTAGTTGCTTGATGACTAAATTTTTCATATATTTAAGTGAAATCTTGGGCTCACTATTTATATGTTGTGGCTCACACTTAATGTGTAAAAGTAACTTCATTTTCCTTAATGAGCAAGTTAATATTTCATTTGATCATATTATGTTGCCATCTTTTTATATGATGTTTGCTTACCTTTGGTGTATGAGAATTTTCATTTATGTATGAGAACCTTTATTTTATGATCTTTATATGCTTTAATCTTGGAAGTTCTTGTGCAGATAAGTTCTATATTTTAGGCTTTCACCTTATTCCAGAAATAATGAAGCATCATCTTCTACTGTTAAAGTCATGATGTTCATCTGTATGATATCATTTTCGATGTGTATACCATTGGGGTCTTGTTCCTTCGATGTTTGAAGTCTTCTACAGATATTTATATTGCACCTTGATTGGAAGAATGTATGCTATCTACATGCATATTGTCCATCTGGATATCTTTGTACTCTGTTGTGGTGTTCTTAGCCACATGTTCTGTTGTATTAACTGTCAGAAGGTATCTGTACACTAGTGTGGATGTTATATCAGAGTTCTTCAGCTATCAGTCATGGTTGTGATGATTCTTGTGGTGATCTGGGCTCCTTGCTGTTGGATTGCGTCACATGTTTATTTCATCATACAACCTGGTTCGAGTGCACTTTCATGATTCAGCGAGATGTGGTTGTTCTTCATCAAATTCCATCAAATTCCTTTTTGCAGCTTTGGTTCTTCTGGAAGTTGTCATCAAGGGGGAGCAGTAATGACTCCTTCCTTCCTTTGTTAGTGGGATTTTCTCCCAGCCATTATTAAGTGGGAGTGTTGGAATATTTTATATTCCTTGGAAGGTAATAATGTCTTTGTATTATGTCGGAAGATATCCACAATATTATGTAAAAGAGTAATACATTATATCCCATATTCATTATGGTAAAATATACTCTTGATATTCATTATTATATAAAGAGATGTTATTATTGAGAATTATATTATCCCACATGTAATATGTGAGAGTAATTCCTCCTTATCTCTTGGTATATAATAGAGTCAAGGGAGTCTCTCACAATTATTCATTCGTGAATCATCCATTCATCCAGTGTGGATCATCTATTGTGGATCATATATCATGATCTATACTTTCACAAGTATTAATATATTGTATTGGGGTTATTGACATTTCTCTCTGTAAGCTTGAGGGAGATATTCTGGAGATAATAGAAGACTACCTTCCCGTGGACGTAGCCCAATTGGGTGAACCACGTATATCTGGTGTACTCTTTTCTCTTGTTCTCTTTCTGTTTTTATTTGCTGTGATATGTTATTGTTGCATAGATAGGTAAGCTAGTTTAGTTAGATCCATATCTCTGACACTGGAGGTGGCTATGATCCATGTATTATACAATACCATAATTGGTATGAAGATCAATGTTGAGAACAACTAAAGCCTTTTCCACCATTTTTTCTCTCTTGTTTGCTTGCTCTATAGTTTAATAATATGCACACAATATCAATAGTAACAACCATGCCATCTCAATGAACTCACTATATCTTCAAAACCAACTATGTTATGCAAGCGTGGGAGGCTATACTCTAGGAGAAGGGATTATAATTACACAAAACCTCTTAAATATGGGGTGTTGGCTATCACCATGAATTCACAAATGGATATTCATATAAAAACCCTAATTTGGGTCCTTTATAGCGGATATCAATTTATGACAGTTGTATCTGTGTGCTGGCATATACACAATCAATTTTGTGCTTGAATATTGCTTTCGAGAGTTCAAAAATTGGACCACCTTCCTATATATGTTTTTCAATATTCACATATATGTAGGGAGGGGTGATAGATTGTAGTGCATCATAAATCTACATCAAGGAAGATCTCAAAGAAAAATAAGGAACACATTATCAATGCTACAATTTAATACGTGCATTGTAAAAAAATACTAAAAACCTTAGGTCACTCACTTTGGGAGAAAAAAATACAGCATGGTAGATACCGACATAATACAGAAAGCCACAAACAGATCTTTGCATAGTTAGACCATGGATTGAGTCTTTAATACTTGTGGTGATATTTATTTCTATCCTTAGCAAATCTTCCTATCCATTGAGGGATTGAAATTTATCAAATCCGTCCATCCATCCATGAGGTGGTTGATTTATGTTAATAGATTGTATCAGAAGTATGGACTTTATAATTATGGACGACTCCATGAAATTAAAATACCATTAGCAAGTTAACTTGTGCAAGACAAACATTACATCAATGTAGAAATAGCCCAACTTTTGAAAAAGGTGGAGTCTGAAGTCACCCACCTATTGAAACCAATCGATCTTGGGAATCCAAATGGGTGGATTCTAAAATGGCCAGGTCAAATTGAATTAAACTTTTTAATATCCTTTTTAATTTACAATCTAACCAACTTACTCAACTTTTTAATATTTTTAAACTTTAATCTACATGTTCCATGTCAGAGTTATAGACATGACACAACTCACCCACCCAGGTTGTAGAAAATGCCTCTCAACCCAATTAACATCAACATTGTAACATCCCGTAAAATACCAAAAATTTAATTTTTTTTAAAATAGCAATAATTATCAAAGTTGTTAATGCGGAACATAGTTAAATCTCTTAACTAGGATAATTAATATGATGACACGTCGAAATTCTCAAAATACAATATGATGTTAGTTGTAATTGCTATTGCGGATTAAATGGATGCTAAACTTTTTAACGAAAGGTAGTTTATGATCGTAACACAAGAATATAGTCTTCATATCTGTTTAAGTTCTAGAAGTAATTATATGCTGTACACAGGTTTGTATTATTATGATGTTCTTGATGATGTGCTGACAGTTTGTTTTGTATGATGACGAAGGGGTCCTACGAGGTACCCTGGGGTTTACTTAGCTACGTTTAGCTAAGGCATTTGAATCCTGTTTCCATGTGCATAACGCAGGTAAGAAATTTTACGACAAAATATGAGTTAAGAGTACATGTGTCTTTCAATTCATCATCAATGTAATCAGAAAATACTAAGTACTTCCTTGCAAAAGAGGTTACTAGAGGTATGGATATTTTGGTTCCAATTGTAGTTTACGTGCTGGCTTACAAACTCTTCAGTGTTATCAAAATTTATGTCGTCAAATTGCTGTTACATTTCTATATTGATTATCTAGGAGAAGTCATCCTAATATGACTATTGTCATTACGTCAAGTGTTGATACCAATGCCCAAATGTAACTCTATTTGAAATCTTGTAGAAATAATGTTTATACTATTTCAAATTGAACTATCATTACATTTTGCATCGACAGAACTTAGCCTATTCTAAAGTCTTACATTTATCATTTGATTAACACTATATGAAATATATAGTGGTTATAGTGCTTATGCTATGAACTTAGTATTATAGGGTGTATCAACACCACTTACTATACCTATGGTGTCACATTTATATCATTGAACTTTGCAATATATGGCTAACATATGAAATATATTGCGAATATGGTGCTTATGCTATGAATTAACATTATATTGTGCATGTAAACTATACCTATAGTTTTACTCATCTCAAATGATTTGGCAATATATATATCTAATACATGAAACCATATAAACTTTACCTTATGTGACTTTACATATACTATAGGCATGAAATATAAATAATCTACCCTAACTATGCATTTTCACAAGATACAATAGCATGTGATATTATTATTGTCACGATGCCTGAACCAAATCTTCGAAACTATATAAAGTGTACACTATGGATCTAATATTGCAATGATTTCGATGGTGACAGGGTATTAAAGTTTGTACTTGGCATTCTTTCCAAACTAGCGTTGACAGGCCTAGCATTAATGTTGTTCAACTTGTTAAGTGAAGTGGAAGCTTAGTTGGATGGTTACCACATGACTGAGTTTGCAATAAGCACCGAATAATGCTGAGTTGTGCCATGCACTAGCTCTCGGTCTGCTGACTTGGCGACTTGGTAGATGAAGTAATCAATGTGTATTGATTGCAATGATCGCTCGAATATCAACGTGCTCGACTGAAAGCTAATCCACCATTGATCTCTACAAGATCTAGGGCTTGGAAGAAACCCTAGTCTTTCGTTGGTAAGTAATGCAAAAAGGTTTTCCTGGTCTTTATTGTTGCATTTAGTGGTAAGGTAGAAGGGCCGATAGTGTTGCTGCAATGTAGGGTTTAGAGTTTGCTGTGAGGAGGACTCCTTCCTCAGTTTCGAACCTTGGACCTGTGAGAGATAGTTTAATGTTACAGGCTTTAAGATCTTGTGCAATGAAGCCATGATACAACCATTGCATTTTTGTGTGGTTCTTTTGTCAGTTGTTGAATGTAATTCGATCTGGGGTTCGATTCTCCAGTTTATGAAGTCATCTTCTGAGTTTTGAATTCGTATTTGCTGCAAAAGCCATCAGACTTCATCATTTTTACTGGTGTGGTGTGTCTAAGTCCAGGAGCTTCAATGTAATGGTAAGTTTTCAATAATAAAAGCAGTAATACAATAATACTTAGTTTTATAATTGTGTTTCTTATTTTTAACCTTTCCGAGCTGTGACTGGTAGGTGCCCACTTCGTTGGAAGATTTCTATGCATAAGATTGGGAATGGGGATGTTGCAACTGCTTCCTGGTAAGCCTCAATGGTTCTTGAAACCTCGTAGGTGCCTTTGGCACGGTTTAGCTGGTGATTACTGTGTGACGAGAGTTGGAAATATTCGACCCTGTTCGGGTGATGGCTGAGTGTTAAGTTTTAATGTTTTATTTTGATAAATGTTGTAGACAGGATAACCCTCAGTTGTTTAAGTTGCTATTCGGCTTTGTGATGCCTGGCTGCGTCGTTTGAAAAAGACTTTGAACTTGTGTTTGTACTGCTGTTTTTTAAGGGTAAAACCTTGTGTAGTTTTTGGAACCTTGAACTTATTTTAGTGATTTTGGTTGATAAGGGATAGACCCTGTGTAAAGTTGGAACCTAGAAAGTTCCGCAATGTAAACTCTGTCAAAATTTGGTTATGCTGTTGAATGTGAAAACAAGAGCCGAGGGTTCACTTACCTCTGTATGACAATGGCTCGTCTTGTAATAAAATGTTTTATTTAAAATAATGATTGAGAAATTGTTTGTATAATTGTTAATTTGGTTCCGAACAACGATAGTTGTCTTTGGATGAGAGTTATGGTTTACATAACTGTTGATAGATAGACGTGTACTTTGTTATCGTTGTTGAAATTTAAGTTTTGGAATCGTGATAAGATAAAGTTCAGTCTGTTATATGTTTTCGAAATGGCTAGTGCCATAGGGTTCTATTTTGTATCATGAATGAAACCCTACCTATAGTTTTCGTTGGCAACCTTGCTTGTACAGAGAAGTTGAACCCACGAATTGGGCCTTAACTTGTGCATGTGATTGTTTCGACACTGTGTATGCTTTCTTGCTAGGGTTGTAAGCTATTTTATTAGACATCATTACTAAAATCGTGCTTTCTGCTAAGTGATATTTGGTGTTTTGTTGGTAATCTCGATATGTATAAAAGATGGTATGGTTATATAAAATGTTGGTTAGGATTTGGATAAACATGTCTGTTATAACTTCAGAGATATTAACAGTGTTTGCCATGAATGGCTTGATATGAAGTTTATTGAACTGTATACTAAGTAAACATTCAGAATCTAGGGTTTGTGATAACATAGGGTTTTGATTCTATAGTGAAAGTATTTATATCTAATGATTGAAATCTATATTAATTATAGATGTGATAATTAGTGATGAAATAACAAGTGTTTACTTATCAACTGTAAGTAAAACCCTGTATAGAGAATAATTTGCCGCTGCTATAAATTTCTAGAATATAAATGCTTGAAAACATTAAATTTATAATATTGAAATGCATATTGTTACTATCTGAAATAGATGGAGTTGAAATGTAAAATGTAAATCTGTGCAGAAATAAAATGTGTTTTTATTTTATTTAAGAAATAGATGAATGCTATACATCTGTTTATACTATACTGTACTATTTCCCGCGTTTTTAACTTCTGATTGAAAAGACAGAATTTAACAAGAAAAACTACTGTGTTTATCCTTTCATTCAAATGACATTCTGCCTATCACTCATCTCTATTAATTTTGCTTTTTTGTACTAGAGTACTATACAGACAACAATATGGGAAAAATACAGAAAAGAATTTAATCATTCTTTTAAATTACTTAATCATTCTTAAAATAAATCATCTTTAAATCAGAAAATAGAATAATTTCTTCTGTATAACTGTAAATAATAATCCTACCACGCAGAAAACATTTAATTGTAAACAAAATTAAGAACAGTAGAACCTGGTTGACTGTAGGAGAAACAAACAGCCCAAGGAACCTGTTCCACCCAACCCATTCCTGAAGACAACCAAGTTACTTGCCTTAGGACCCCCGAGCCTGTTCACTGAACGACCAGGAGGAAGATTCTGTAGAAGCCTTAGTACATCAACTTGCAGTAGAATATAGATTATCCAGCCATAAAGACTCATAAGTCAAAGAGACCTGCACCAGCACCTCTGGTTTTCCTTCTCAGAATAACTAGCAGACTCACAGTTGCACTCTCACACAGCCTCCCTATTCGAATATCTCAGTGATCACCTGATACACTTGAGGAATATTTATGCAGAAAATATTGTAGGAGTTTCCTGCTCAATTCGAATTACCTTATCTAGGCTGCCTAGGCCTTTTAGTTGTTAACTGGTCATTAATGAGCTGACTGCTCTCTTCCACCCACTTGGGGGATAATGCCACAATTTTAGGGGTAGTTGTCCCATAACCAACAGCTAGTGGTGGAGTGCAAATGCTTCCATCTGTCCCATGCCTTCTAACAGCTTGCATTCCTCCTAGTGGGTCAGTGAACACTCATTTAACAGTTCCCTTGGGTGTTTGTCTCCTATTTTAATTTATTAAATAATAATAATAAGTAATTACAATCATCCTTGACCAAACTTGGTCATAATTACAAAACTTTGTAATTATAATTTAACATAAAGTATTTTGCAAATAAAATAATATTCTCAAAATTTGGGTAGGTGAAATACACCCTCCCTTAAGTCTAAACATCGTCCTCGATATTGTTTAATCACTCTCTGAGTGTTCCTGAAACAGAGTTGGGTATGCTGCCCACATACTACTCTCCAACTCCCAGGTTGCCTCTTCCGGGCTAAGGTGCTTCCATTGCACCTTTACCTTCCCAATGGTGCGATTTCGGAGTAGAGTTTCCCTCCTTTCGAGGATACAGTCCGGTTCCACCTGAAAATCGTCATCTTGTCCCACCTGTACATCATTCCAATTTACAACATGAGTAGCATCATGTACATACTTCTTTAAAAATGATATATGAAAAACATTATGTATCTTTAGATTTGGTGGCAAAGCCAGTTGGTATGCCACGGTTCCAACCCTTGACAAAATTTTGAATGGACCACAATACCTGGGTGCCAACTTGGCACAACTTCCCAATTTCAATGAACTCTTTTTCGGTCTTATCTTAAGAAAAACATGTTCACCAACCTGGAACTCTTTATGAGTCCTAAGATCTGCTTGACTCTTTTGCCTATCTTGGGTAGCTTTAAGATTTCTTTGTACATGTTTCACAATTTGTTCTAATTCCTGCGACAATTCAGGTCCTAAAATAACTCTATTTATTGGGTCATTCCACGAAATAGGTGTATCACATTTCCTACCATAAAGAATTTCAAAAGGTCTAAGCCTGGCTGATGCATGATAATGGTTATTATATGCAAATTCTGCTAAATGCAAGTAGTCCTCCCACTTACCAGGCTGATCCTTAACATACATCCTAAGCATGTCTTCCAATACCTGATTCACTCTTTCTGTCTGTCCATCCGTTTGCGGATGAAATGCTGTGCTGAAGTTTAAGTTTGTATTCAACCCTTTAAATAAATACCTCCAAAAGTTTCCAGTAAACTTAGAATCACGGTCTGAAACTATCACTTTTGGTATCCCATGTAATGGAAAAATCTGTTTCATGAAGATTTCTGCAATGTCTAGAGCCTTATAAGTAGTTTTTACAGGTATAAAGTGTGTTGCCTTGTTGAGTTTATCCACTACCACAATTATGGAGTCATTTTGTTTCTGATTTTTGGGTAGTCCGGTAATAAAATCTATGCTTATAATCTCCCATTTCCAGCTAGGTATAGGCAATGGTTCTAACAGTCCAGTCAGATGTTGATGTTCAACCTTCACTTTTTGACAGTCTAAACACTTAGCTATATATTCTGCTACTTCATCCTTCATTCTGGGCCAATAATACTCTTTCCGTAACATAGTGATGGTTTTCTGATAACCTAGATGACCAGAATAATGACTTTTGTGCATCTCATCTAAAATCATAATTTTTACTTTTGGTATGTTGGGTACATACAATCTGTTTTTGTATAATAACAGTCCATTTTCCTTTAAACTGTAATCTGCCATAGAATTTTTAGAATTGCTATTTGCTGTCTTTTCTTGTAATTTTCTGTATCCTTCATCCTTTTCAATCCCTTCAAGGATTTGATTTTCTAAATCTGTTGAGTATGTACTGATGGCTGAAATAAAATTCAACTTTCCTTTACGACTTAATGCATCAGCAACCTTGTTCTCTTTCCCTTTAATATGTTGAATTTCAAAATCATATTCACTTAGAAATGTTAGCCATCTAGCTTGTCTAGAATTCAAATTTGTCTGATCTAATAAATATTCCAGTCCCATGTTATCTGTTAGCAAGGTAAATTTTCTGCCAATAAGATGGTGACACCACATTTTTAAAGCGCGAATTATTGCTAATAACTCCAAATCATAAGTATAGTACTTCTTCTCATGTATTTTTAGCTTTCTAGACTCGTATGCAACAGCATGTCCCTCTTGTGTTAGGACTCCACCGACTCCGTCATTACACGCATCGGTGCATACTATAAAATCCTTATTAGGATCTGCAATCCTCAGAATAGGTGCTGTAGTTAGTAATTCCTTTAACTTCTTAAAACTGTTTGAACATTTCTGATCCCATATAAACTTCTTCCCCTTCTTCTGTAAGGAGGTTATGGGGTTTGCAATTTTTGAAAAACCTTCTATAAATTTTCTATAATATCCAATAATACCCATAAATGATCGTACATCCGACACATCCTTAGGAACCGACCAATCATTAATGGATTTTATCTTATTGGGGTCAACCGAGATTCCTTCTTTAGAAATTATGTGTTCTAAATACTGAATCTTATCCTTGTGAAAGTCACACTTACTAAACTTAGCATATAACTAATGATCTCTCAGAACTTGTAAAATAATACGCAGATGTTCGTCATGTTCTTCTTTACTTTTAGAATACACTAGAATGTCGTCTATGAACACAATAGCAAACTTATCCAAGTATTTGTGCAGAATATTGTTCATTAAACACATAAATACAGCTGGGGCATTAGTCAATCCAAATGGCATGACTACGAACTCATAATGTCCATATCGAGTTCTAAAGGCTGTTTTAAAAATATCCTCATCCTTAACACGAACTTGATGATATCCTGACCTCAAATCTATCTTTGAAAATATCGTTGCTCCGCGCAGCTGATCAAATAGATCGTCTATGCGGGGCAACGGATATTGATTATTGATTGTCATCTTATTCAGCTGGAGATAATCTATGCACAGTCTTAAAGTGCCATCTTTCTTCTTAACAAATATAAAAGGTGCTCCCCAAGGAGACACGCTAGGTCTTATATAGTTTTTATCAACCAGTTCCTTCAACTGTGATTTCAACTCATTTAATTCCAGTATATTCATCCTATATGGAGATTTAGAATTCGGTACCGCTCTTGGTATTAACTTGATGGTAAATCTAGGTCTCTCTTAGGGGGTAATCCTGGAATCTCCTCAGGAAAAACATCTTGGAAATCTTTTAGTATAGGTATATCTTCTAGTTTGAGTTTGTCCTCTTTAGTAATTGACTCATCATTCAATACATTTACTGCAAACATTTGACATCCTTTTCTAACTACCCTCTTTACTTGCATAGTTGAAATCTATCTAAGTGATGTCTTTCTTGGAATACCTTTTACTTCTACTGTTTCTCCTTCATCATTTAAACAAGTAAAATTTTTCTCATAACAATTCAGAATAATGTGACGGGCTTCTAACCAGTCCATTTCGATTAAGATATCATAGGATCCTAAAGGTAAAACATTCAACTTGGTTTGTGTCTTTAACTGATTCATAAATAAAACACAATTTTCAATAAAATCAAATACTTTTCTTTTTGTTCCTGTTGCTAGTCTAACTAACCAGGATTTATTGAATTTTTCTGTTTTCAAATTAAAACTTTCTACAATATCTAGTGATATATAACTCAGGCTAGTACCTGGATCAATCAAAATAGTAACAGGGTGGTTTTGTAGCATACCTTCAATCTCTACCATAGAGACTTGACGCTCAGCTTGCCTGTTGTCTAGTGCTGCATTAATTCTGGGCATCTCCCTTGCCAACTCTCCAACAGTAGGTTCAGTCTGTATGGAATGAATATTGTTAGCTGTCCGCTTCCTTTTGGGGCATTCTGAAGCATAATGAGGACCTTGACACTCAAAACATTTGATAGGTGCCTTTTGGTCACTAGTTCTGGTAGCATTAGGAGTATTTCTAGGAGCTGTAAAATTCTGCTGCTGATTATTTCTGGGATTGTTTCCTCAAAAATTCCGATTCTGAAATTTTTTCATTTGGAAACCAGAATTTCCACTAAACTTGAAATTTTTCTTTTTCAGCTCAAAGTTGTTGGGTTTATGATTTTTCCAGTTAGATATCCCTTCTTTTTTTCGATTAGTATCATAATAGAAAGTTACTTTCCTGATGGCCTCTTCTAAGGTCTTTGGATTATCATACTCTATTCTGTCCTTGATGTTTAAAGGTAGACAACTTAGGTATCTTTGAATCTTTGGTTTTTCTTCCACGAGGTATGGCACATACCTCAGCAAATTCAGAAATTTACTGTTCATTTCTTTCATGTTCATAGTTCTTAGCTTTAAATCATAGAACTCCTTTGATTTTTCTTCATAGTATTGTTCAGATAAGAAATTTTTCTTGAAGTATCTTTTAAAAGTGCTCCAATTCACGTCCTTATCTTTGATGCCCTTCACTTTTTTGATGTCCTGCCACCAAATATCTGCCTTCCTAATCAAGTTGTATATTGCCATCTTTGCCTTCAATGATTCTGAATAATCATAAATTTGGAAGTACTTCTTCATGCTGGACAAACATGTTTCTGTTGTCTCTCCTTTCTCAGTTTCACCATTGAAGGTTGGGGGTTTAATTTTCTTGAACTCCCCAGAAATCTGTTCATACTATTTGTGACTTTTTCTTTTGGGTTTGTAGTCTCCTTTGCTACTATCACTTGAATAATTACGTTTCTTTTTGCGTTTTTCATGGGCAGCTTCTGATGATGTTGAAATGCTGTTCGCATCATCAGTTTTCATTTTCTCACCCCTGTCTCAATGAGGTAAATTTTCAATCTTGGAGGTATTTCCAATTTCTCTATCCTGTTCATCAGTTGGGCACTGTTCGAACAATACTTGATTAAGTTCCTCTTGTGCCTTCAGAATTTTCTCATTGTCTTGTTTTACAGATCTGATTTCTGCTTTTAACTCTTGAAATGCATGTAACAATTCTGATGAATTGTCATTTAATTCGCCATGGACTTCTTCTTCATAATGCTGTCCCGTGCTATGACTTTTGGGTCGAAATCTATCCTCTATATGTTCAGCTGATCCTTCCATACCTGTAGCTTAAAAACAATTTCTGTATAACACAATAGTTTAAAATTTAATTAGTAAGATTTCTGCTGTAATAAAATTTTCTGTTGCGTGTTCTTTGGACCTTTTCAGTGTTGAATATTGTAACTTCTAAGAATATTATATTTGTACATTATTATTCCGGATATGTTTCATCCCTCCGAGGTGATTCTATTATGTATCCGGAGATGTTTATTCCTCCGATGGTTTGTGGTAACTAGGGTTATTAGACCCACCATGTGGGGGTCGGCCCTAAGTTTATATTTTAGGGGTTATTAGACTTCACTAGGAGAGGTCGGCCCCATTAGGGATTTTGGTAAGTCAGGAATTAGTATAAGTAGAGGAGGAGAGCTCCTCATTTGACACACTTCCACAACTCAGAAAGTAGCGCACTTGTGTCTGGGAGGTCTGCATGTGAGGTAGAGAAGAAGGACAAGTCTTGGAGCACATCTTGTATTTTGGTTGATCATCTTATTGAGGAAAGCTTTGCTGGGTTTTCTACCCTATGAGGGTTTCCCAAGGTAAATTCTGTGTCTATCTTGTGATTATGTTTATTTCAGTGATCTTGCTAGTCTATTTGGTTTAAACTTAACATGGTATTAGAGATAGACTGAATAGAACATCTTTCACAAGGTGAAATTATCTTTCTCTCTCTCTCCCAAGAATTAGGGTTTCTGCAAAAGGTTAGTATTTTTGGTTTTTGGTTGCATGGCTGAATAGCCCTTCTCAAAATCAATCTTTTCAGCCCTAGATCGAGATTTTTGGTTGGATAGAACTTCGGGAAAGTCAAACCCTAATTCTATCAAAAGTGCAATAAACCAAAAATTTTGTTGCAGATCCAGAAAGCAAAGTACATCTCCTGGTAAGTATTACTCCATCTCTTAAACTACAATCTCTTGGACTCCCCCAAGAGAAGATGGCTCCAAGTACTAAGCTTGAAGGTATAGAGAATTTCCGGGCATGGAAATACAGAATTGGTCTCATTCTTGAAGAGAATGATCTTGCTCATTATATCAAGGATGAAGTTGCAGAACCTGAAGGAGATGAGGCCAAAGAGAAGCATAAGAAGGATTTGATTAGGGCAAAGAGAATCATAGCTGATTCTATTAAAGACCACTTGATTCCCCAAGTGGCTTCCAAGAAGACCCCAAAAGAAATGTATGATGCCCTAAGAAGGATGTATGAGGGAAAGAACATCAATAGGAAGATGAACCTAAGAACTCAATTGAAGAGTACCGAGATGCACAAAGGAGAATCCATTCAAGACTACTTCTCAAGGGTCTCCCAAATCAAGGAACAACTTGAGGCCATTGGTGATACTCTTAATGAAGATGAACTTGTGATGACTGCTCTAAATGGTCTCACTAAACCTTGGGAGTCATTTATACAGCCTATGTGTGCCAGAAAAGAGAGTATGAAGTTTGATGTAGTATGGGAATATTGTGTTCAAGAAGAAGCTAGGGTGGCCAAGAGAGAAGCCCTTCTCAAGGAGGATGATCAAGCCTTGGCTACACACACTAAGATAAGAAAGAATCAATCTTACTTAAAGAAGGACAAGCACAATGAGTCTCAATCTCCATAAATATTTTAGAAGAAAGGAAAAGGAAAGTTCTCTTCCTTCCAATGTTTCAATTGTCATAAGCTAGGACACATTGCTAGATTTTGTCCTTTAATCAAGAAGAAAACTATTCACTATAAAATACATCAAGCACATCTTGTAGAAGATGATAGTGAGGAAGAAGAAGAAGAGGAAGTAAGGTCTCATAGGAAAAGATCCAAATATGAAGAAGAAGAAGAAAGGCCTCTCCCTAGGAAAAGATCTAGAAGGAATGAAGAAGAAGATGCAGAAGAGTATGTTCTATTTTCTGCACTCTCTGGATCTGTGTCTCCTGGAGAAGATACATGGATCATTGATAGTGGTGCTTCAAAGCACATGGCAGGTCAAAAGAAAACTCTCTCAAGACGTGAAGAAAAGTCTTCTCCACAAAAGGTATCTCTAGGAGATGATTATCAATATCCCATCAAGGGAATTGGTGAAGCAAGCTACAAGCTTGACTATGGAACAGCCTTTAAGATGAAAGAAATTTTATATGTTCCAGGATTGAAGAAGAATCTACTTTCTATCTCAGCACTAGATAATAAAGGATTTGGAATTGCATTTATTGATGGTCAAGTACTTATGTGGCCCAAAGGAAAATCTATTGAGGATGCAATTGTCATTGGTGAAGAAGAAGGAGGTCTTTACAAACTCAAGGGTCACCCAGAAGCTGCCCTTGTCCATGAAACCACTAGCCCTAGTGAATTATGGCATAGAAGGCTTGCTCACATTAACTACAAGGCTCTACCCTATGTGAGCAAGGTGGTCATAGGATTACCAGATTTAAAGATTGACCATCATGGCTCATGCAAAGGATGTGAAAAAGGGAAGAATGTCAAGAACCCTTTTCCAAAGAGTGAAACAAAGACCAAGAACATTTTGGAATTAATACACTCAGATGTATGTGGACCAATTCCCACCACATCCCTAAGTGGGTTTGAATACTATCTTTCTTTCATTGATGACTATTCAAGGAAAACTTGGATATACTTTCTAAAAGGTAAGAATGAAGTCTTTGGAAAATTCAAAGAGTTCAAGGCCTTAATAGAAAATCTCTCAGAAAAGAAAATCAAGATTCTCAGAACAGATAATGGTGGAGAATATACTTCAAAGGAATTTGAAGACTTTTGTAAAGAAGCTGGAATCAAGAGGGAACTAACCACTCCCTACAATCCCCAAGAAAATGGGGTTGCTGAAAGAAAGAATAGAACTATCATGGAAGCTGTAAAGACTATGATACATGACCAAGATCTTCTCATGTATCTATGGGCTGAAGCAACCAGGACAGCTGTATATGTACAAAATAGACTTTCTCATAGTGCTCTTGAATTTAAGACTCCAGAAGAAGTGTTCACAGGAAATAAGCCCGAGGTAGGTCATCTCAAAATATTTGGATGTCCTGTGTATATTCACATTCCAAAAGAAAAGAGAACCAAGTTGGATCCCTCTGGTAAGAAAGGAATATTTGTTGGATATTGTGAAACATCCAAAGCTTTCAGAATTTACATACCTGTTTTCATCATATGGAGATAAGTAGAGATGTAACATTTGATGAAGAAGCAACTATCAAGAAATCTAGGAAGTGCCAACTTGAAGAATTCTATGAATAAGATACACCTCCTAGAGTCACAGAAGCTGTACCCATCCCTGAAGATGATGCACCAGAAGACCATGACATGATAGAACCTCAAGAACCCCCCATTACAAATCTATCTAGAAAAAGAAGGCTAGCATGGACTAGAGACATTATTCAAGGAGCTGAAAAATATGGAGCTCCTGAAGGTTCCACTAGAGAAAGGAAGAAACCCAAGTTAGTATCCAACTATGTGGCCTTGATGTGTGATCTTGTGGATCAAAAACCTACTAGCTATGAGGAGGGAGCTTAGAAGAAAGAGCGGGTAGAAGCAATGACAGAAGAGTACCAGTCAATAATGAAAAATGATGTTTGGGATATAGTTCTCAAACCAAAGGATAAAAGTGTGGTTTCTTCCAAATGGATATTCAAGATAAAACATGCTGCAGATGGTAGCATTGAAAAATATAAGGCAAGATTTTTAGCCAGAGGATTCTCTCAAAAGGAGGGAATAGACTATGAAGAAAAATTTGCACCAGTTGCTAGGTACACATCAATTAGAACTATCATGGCACTTGCATCTATGATGAAGTGGAAATTACACCAGATGGATGTTAAAACAGCCTTCCTGAATGGTGTCATTGAAGAAGAAGTGTACATAGAACAACCACAAGGATTTGAGGTTAAAGATGGAAGAACACATGTATGCAAGCTGAAAAAGGCTTTGTATGGATTGAAGCAAGCTCCCAGAGCTTGGTACGGAAGGATTGACAGTTTCTTAACAAGCATGGGCTTTACCAAGAGTAAAGCTGATCCAAATCTTTATCTCAAGGTTATGGATGATGAACCTGTTATATTACTATTGTATGTAGATGATCTATTTCTAACAGGAAATGAGAATCAAATTATCGAATGTAAGAAGAAGCTTTCTTCAGAATTTGAAATGAAGGATATTGGATTAATGCACTACTTCTAAGGTTTAGAAGTATGAAAAGAACCAAAAGGAATCTTTTTAAATCAAGGTAAGTATGTTGTGGGGATTTTGAAAAGATTTGATATGTTGGAATGTAAAGCCATGGCTACTCCCATGGACTCCAACTTGAAATTATTAGTTGATGACTCATCAGAATTAGTGGATGTAACTCTATATAGACAAATCATTGGGTCTTTGATGTATTTAACAAATACCAGACCAAATATATGCTTTGCTATAAATACTCTGAGTCAATATCTAGTAGAACCAAGAAAGGTTCACCTAATAGCTGCAAAGCATGTAATGAGGTATCTAAAAGGTACTTTAGATTTTGGTCTATACTACCTTGGAAATCATAACTCAGATTACATGGTTACTCAGATTCCGATTGAACAGGAAGTGTTTCAGACAGGAAGAGTACATCAGGTGAATGTTATGGTCTTGGATCTGCCATGATCTCTTGGTTCAACAAGAAACAATCCAGTGTGGCTCTCAGTACTGCTGAAGCAGAATATATAGCTGCCTGCTTTGCTAGCTGTGAAGTAGTATGGCTTCAGAAACTACTATCTGGAGTGTTTGACTTAGAAATGGATCCCACTATGATTATGTGTGATAATCAAAGTTGTATCAAGATGACATAAAATCCTGTATTCCACAATAAGTCAAAACACATAGAGATCCGATACTTTTATATACGAGATATGGTGTAGAGAGGAGCTATTAAGATCGAGTATGTGAGCACTGAGGATCAAATTGCTGATATTTTGACCAAACCTCTGTCTCGAGTGAAATTTGAATACTTTCGAGACAAGCTTGGTGTAGTTCAAAAGGACCCTCCTTGAAAGGGGGAGTAGTGTAGTCACTGATGATGAGATTGCCTCATCGACAACAAGGTCGATGATGAGGATACTTGTTTACTACACTTGGATACTTATACTTAGATTATTTAGATTTAGGACTCTTATACTTAGAATACTTATTTTACTTGCTTTTATTTTGATGATATATGTATTGGTAAGGATACATGCTTTTGATGATGTATGTATTGGTGAGGATACATGCTTTTGATGATGTATGTATTGGTGAGGATACATGCTTTTGATGATATATGTATTGGTGAGGATACATGCTTTTGATATATGTATTGGTGAGGATACATGCTTTTGATGATGTATGTATTGGTGAGGATACATGCTTTTGAGGATACTTGTATATCTGTATTGATGAGGATACAGGTGGGATTGTATCATCCTTGAACATATGTTCTAAAAGAATCCGTAGACGTATGGTCTCCGAGAATGAAGTCCTTGATAGACAGGAAGAGGATTAAGTCATCCTTGGACATAGTCCTAAATGTACAGGAAGAGGATTAAGTCATCCTTGTACATAGTCCTAAATGTACGGGAAGAGGATTAAGTCATCCTTGGATACAGTCCTAAATGTACGGGGTGAGGATTAAGTCATCCTTGGACACAGTCCTAAATGTACGGGGTGAGGATTAAGTCATCCTTGGACACAGTCCTAAATGAACGGGGTGAGGATTAAGTCATCCTTGGACACAGTCCTAAATGTACGGGGTGAGGATTAAGTCATCCTTGGACATAGTCCTAAATGAACGGTGGGGATTAAATCATCCTTGGATATAGTCCTAAATGAATGGTTTGGATTGATCGTGTGATGACGATGCTGATGATCGTACGATGATGATGTTGATCCAGTAACTGGTTAAGTTACAGATGATGATGTATTGAAGAAAGCTTCCGATGATTTACAGATGTATCATGTATGATGTAGTCGATGACTCCTTGCTCCTGCAAATGTTGTTATAATATCCTTTTCGTTAAGGGGGAGTGTTGAATATTGTAACTTCTAAGAATATTATATTTGTACATTATTATTCCGGAGATGTTTCATCCCTCCGAGGTGATTCTATTATGTATCCGAAGATGTTTATTCCTCCGATGGTTTGTGGTAACTAGGGTTATTAGACCCACCATGTGGGGGTCGGCCTCGATTTTATATTTTAAGGGTTATTAGACTTCACTAGGAGAGGTCGGCCCCATTAGGGATTTTGGTCAGTCGGGAATTAGTATAAGTAGAGGAGGAGAGCTCCTCATTTGACACAATTACACAACTCAGAAAGTAGCGCACTTGTGTTTGGGAGGTCTGCATGTGAGGTAGAGAAGAAGGACAAGTCTTGGAGCACATCTTGTATTTTGGTTGATCATCTTATTGAGGAAAGCTTTGCTGGGTTTTCTACCCCATGAGGGTTTCCCAGGGTAAATTCTGTGTCTATCTTGTGATTATGTTTATTTCAGTGATCTTGCTAGTCTATATGGTTTAAAATTAACATTCAGGCCTAGGGTTCGAACGTGAGCTCTGATACCACAAGTAACATCCCATAAAATAACAAAAATTTAAAATTTTTAAAAATAGCAATAATTATCGAAGTTGTTAATGCAAAACATAGTTAAATCTCTTAACTAGGATAATTAATACGATGACACGTCAAAATTCTCAAAATACAATATGATGTTAGTTGTAATTGCTATTGCGGATTAAATGGATGCTAATCTTTTTAACGAAAGGCATTTTATGATCGTAACACAAGAATACAGTCTTCAGATCTATTTAAGTTCTAGAAGTAATTATATGCTATACACATGTTTGTATTATTATGATGTTCTTGATGATGTGCTGATAGTTTGTTTTGTATGATGACGAAGGGGTCCTACGAGGTACCCCGGGGTTTACTTAGCTACGTTTAGCTAAGGCATTTGAATCCTGTTTCCATGTGCAGAACGCAGGTAAGAAATTCTACGACAAAATATGAGTTAAGAGTACATGTGTCTTTCAATTCATCATCAATGTAATAAGAAAATACTAAGTACTTCCTTGCAAAATAGGTTACTAGAGGTATGGATATTCTAGTTCCAATTGTAGTTTACGTGCTGGCTTACAAACTCTTCAGTGTTATTAAAATTTACGTCTTCAAATTGCTGTTACATTGCTATATTGATTATCTCGGAGAAGTCATCCTAATATGACTATTGTCATTACGTCAAGTGCTGATACCAATGCCCAAATGTAACTCTATTTGAAAGCTTGTAGAAATAATGTTTATACTATTTCAAATTGAACTATCATTACATTTTGCATCAACAGAACTTAGACTATTCTAAAGTCTCACATTTATCATTTGATTAACAATAGTATTATAGGGTGTATCAACACCACTTACTATACCTATGGTGTCACATTTATATCATTGAACTTTGCAATATATGGCTAACATATGAAATATATTGTGAATATGGTGCTTATGCTATGAATTAATATTATATTGTGCATGTAAACTATACCTATAGTTTTACTCATCTCAAATGATTTGGCAATATATATAGCTAATACATGAAACCATATAAACTTTACCTTATGTGACTTTACATAGACTATAGGCATGAAATATAATTAATCTACCCTAACTATGCATTTTCGCACTATACAATAGCATGTGATATTATTATTGTCACGATGCCTAAAACAAATCTTTGAAACTATATAAAATGTACACTATGGATCTAATATTGCAATGATTTCGATGGTGACAGGGTATTAAAGTTTGTACTTGGCATGATTTCCAAACTGGCATTGACAGGCCTAGCATTAATGTCGTTCAACTTGTTAAGTGAAGTGGAAGCTTAGTTGGATGGTTACCATGTGACTGAGTTTTCAATAAGCACCGAATAATGCTGAGCTGTGCCATGCACTAGCTCTCGGTCTGCTGATTTGGCGACTTGGTAGATGAAGTAATAAATGTGTATTGATTGCAATGATCGCTCGAATATCAACATGCTCGACTGGCAGCTAATCCACCATTGATCTCTACAAGATCTAGGGCTTGGAAGAAACCCTAGTCTTTCTTTGGTAAGTAATGCAAAAAGGTTTTCCTGGTCTTCATTGTTGCGTTTAGTGGTAAGGTAGAAGGGCTGACAGTGTTGCTGTAATGTAGGGTTTAGAGTTTGCTATGAGGAAGATTCCTTCCTCGGTTTCAAACCTTGGACCTGTGAGAGATAGTTTAATGTTACTGGCTTTAAGATATTGTGCAATGAAGCCACGATACAACCATTGCAGTTTTGTGTGGTTCTTCTGTCAGTTTTTGAATGTAATTCGATCTGGGGTTTGATTCTCCAGTTTATGAAGTCGTCTTCTGAGTTTTGAATTCATATTTGCTGCAAAATTCATCAGACTTCGTCGTTTATGCTGGTGTGGTGTGTCTAAGTCCAGGAGCTTCAACGTAATGGTAAGTTTTCAATAATAAAAGCAGTAATACAGTAATACTTAGTTTTATAATTGCGTTTATTGTTTTTAACCTTTCTGAGCTGTGACTGGCAGGTGCCCACTTCGTTGGAATATTTCTATGCATAAGATTGGGAATGGGGATCTTGCAACTGCTTCCTTGTTCTCCTTGGTGGTTCTTGAAACCTCGTAGGTGCCTTTGGCATGGTTTTGTTGGTGATTACTGTGTGACGAGAGTTGGAAATATTCGACCCTGTTCGGGTGATGGCCGAGTGTTAATTTTTAATGTTTTATTTTGATAAATGTTGTAGAGAGGATAACCCTCAGTTGTTTAAGTTGCTATTTGGCTCTGTGATGCCTGGCTGCGCCGTTTGAAAAAGACTTCGAACTTGTGTTTGTACTGTTGTTTGTTAAGGGTAAAACCTTGTGTAGTTTTTGGAACCTTGAATTTCTTTTAGTGATTCTGGTTGATAAGGGATAGACCCTGTGTAAAGTTGGAACCTAGAAAGTTCCGCAATGTAAACTCTGTCGAAATTTGGTTATTCTGTTGAACGTGAAACCAAGAGCCGAGGGTTCACTTACCTCTGTATGACAATGGCTCGTCTTGTAATAAAATGTTTTGTTTAAAATAATGATTGAGAAATTGTTTGTATAATTGTTAATTTGGTTTTGAACAAGGATAGTTGTCTTTGGCCGAGAGTTATGGTTTACATAACTGTTGATAGATAGACGTGTAATTCGTTATCATTGTTGAACTTTAAGTTTTGGAATCATGATAAGATAAAGTTCGGTCTGTTATATGTTTTCGAATTGGCTAGTGCCACAGGGTTCTATTTTGTATCATGAATGAAACCCTACCTGTAGTTTTCGTTGGCAACCTTGCTTGTACAGAGAAGTTGAACCCACGAACTAGGCCTTGACTTGTGCATGTGATTGTTTCGACACTGTGTATGCTTTCTTGCTAGGGTTGTAAGCTATTTGATTAGACATCGTTACTAAAATCATGCTTTCTGCTAAGTGATATTTAGTGTCTTGTTGGTAATCTCGACATGTATAAAAGATGGTATGGTTATATAAAATGTTGGTTAGTATTTGGATAAACATGTCTGTTATAACTTCAGAGACATTAATAGTGTTTGTCATGAATGACTTGATATGAAGTTTATTGAACTGTATACTAAGTAAACATTCAGAATCTAGGGTTTGTGATAACATAGGGTTTTGATTCTATAGTGAAAGTATTTATATCTAATGATTGAAATCTATATTAATTATAGATGTTATAATTGTTAAATTTTGAGTATTAAATCACAATACTATAGGATCTTTGCTGAGAGAATAACATCTACAGTATATCAATGCATGACAATCATAATATGACAAGCATCACAAGCATCACAAGAATCAAAAGCATAGAGACAAGAGACACAGAGTTTCCGTGGGGAAAACCCTAAGGTGAAAAACCCCACAACTTCCTCAGAGATAGAGAGAGCAATGGCTCAACCAAAATACAACCAAATAACACTGAGATAGTGTCCTAGCAGATGATCCTCCTCCTCCTCACTAGTGCGCCACTTTTCAGAGAGAGAGATAGATACTTTTCCGAGTGAGTAAAATAGAGATCTCCTATCTCTATTTATACTCACCTTTTTGCCCAGTGACCTACTGGGGCCGACTTGTCTACTTGAGTACATCCACATTATATTATATATTAATTAGGGCCGACCCCATAAGGTGGTCTAATAACCCATCGGCAAGTACACACACTTGCGACACTTGTCAATCCACATGACGACACTTCCTTATAGAGGAATAACACATCTCTTATAAGGGTACAATAAATATAAATATAATATACAGATGAAATACATTCCGAAGTTACATATACATCAACACTCCCTCTTAACTAGGAAGGTATTTCTCGACACAGATCTGCTAGACAAGTCTTCTTCTCTGGATCATCGTCATCGATGCATCGTCATCATCATCGTCACTGCTGCTACTATCTCAACCAATCTCTGTCTCTACTCGTCATAGGAAGTTCTACAGAGCCAGTCCTTTTTCATACTGGATGTAGGCCCACCACCTGCAGGTCTTCGTCATCACTGGCCATACTGTGGAATCCTCAGGACTTATTACGTGCGTCACAAAACCTCGAAAGAGCATCCCAGGATATTACGGGTACACAACTCCGACCTGTAGGATCTCCCAGGGCGCTATTACATGTGACCCCACCACAAAACCTCGAAAGAGCATCTCAAGATGTTACGGGTACACAACTCCGACCTGAAATCTCCCAGGGCACAAATTACATGTGGTCCACCACAAAACCTCGCAAGAGCATCTCAGGATGTTACGGGTACACAACTCCAACCTGAAATCTCCCAGGGCGCTATTACATGTGGTCATGGCAAAACCTCGAAAGAGCATCTCAGGATGTTACGGGTACACAACTCCGACCTGAAATCTCCCAGGGCCCAAATTACATGCCATAGGACAAAACCTCGCAAGAGCATCTCAGGATGTTACGGGTACACAACTCCGACCTGAGATCTCCCAGGGCACAAATTACATGTCCTCCCAGAGCAATGTCTCGAAAGAGCATCCCAGGATGTTACGGGTACACAACTCCGACCTATAAGATCTCCCAGACATGCTCATCTGCACAACCTGATCCACGGCCACAGAGTATCAACCTGATACTCACCATACATCATCCTGATGTACTCATGATCGTCCTGATCATCATCACTGCAACGTCCTGCTGCATGTCATCTGGAGCAACATCCTGAAGCTCATCATCCATGATCATCCTGATCATCATCACTGCAACGTCCTGCTGCATGTCATCTGGAGCAACATCCTGAAGCTCATCATCCATGATCATCCTGATCATCATCACTGCAACGTCCTGCTGCATGTCATCTGGAGCAACATCCTGAAGCTCATCATCCATGATCATCCTGATCATCACTGCAACATCCTGCTGCATGATCCACCTGATCATCAATGCATCCACCTGATGCATACCAAGTATCTACCTGATACATATCATCATACATGATCCTCCTGATCATACAATGTATCCACCTGATACATGATACATATCACCATACATGATCCACTTGATCATACAATGTATCCACCTGATACATATACAGATACATGGTCCAAGCATCCAACATGATGCATATACAAAATACATACACATGATCCAACTGATCATATCCAGCATCCAACATGATGCATCCATACATAAATGATCCACCTAATCATATCTAGCATCCAACATGATGCGTACATACATACATAAAAATGATCCAACTGATCATATCCAGCAGAAACCAGAACATCATCCTGATGGCCATTATCCAGCGCTTACATCCACAGCCATGTGAAGGATCCTCCTTCCAACATGCTTGGAATGGCTTCAGCAAATGTGTCCATCACTTCTTCCTTGAAGTGTCCTCGATCTGAAGAACGCCAAGCCTCTCTCTGAAGTACTCGAACTTCACTTTGGCTAGTGGCTTTGTCAGCACATCTGCAATCTGCTTGTCCGTCGCAACGTACAGGAGCTTCACAGCTCCTCTCTGCACCATATCCCTGATATAGTGGTATTTGATCTCTATGTGTTTCGACCTGTCATGAAACACTGGGTTCTCGGACAGCTTCACACAACTTTGGTTATCACAGAAGATACCAGTAGCTTCCAGCGGGAGATCAAATAACTCAGACAGTAGCTTCCGTAGCCATACTGCCTCACAACTAGCTGAACAGGCTGCAACATACTCTACCTCAGCTGTACTCAGTGCTACACAGGACTGCTTCCTGCTAAACCAAGAGATCACACCTGATCCCATACTGAAGCAACACCCAGATGTGCTCTTCCTGTCTGCAGCACTGCCAGCCCAATCTGAATCAACATAACCCTGCAGGTTAAACTTTTGATTCGCCTCATATCTGAGCCCATAATCCACTGTACCCTTCAGGTACCTCAGAACATGCTTTACAGCAACCAGGTGAACACTCCTCGGATCTGTCAGGAACTGGCTCAATGTGTTCACAGCAAAGCAAATGTTTGGTCTCATGTTCGTCAGGTACATCAAGGACCCAATCATCTGACGATACATAGAGACATCAATCGGCTCAGATGAAGCATCACATAGAAGCTTCAAATTCGATGCCATCGGTGTGGCCATGGCCTTGCAATCCATCATCCCGAATCTCTTCAGGATATCTACTGTGTACTTCCCTTGACCAAGGAAGATCCCACCTGCATTCTGCCACACCTCCATACCTAGGAAATAGTGCATCATTCCCAAGTCTTTCATATCGAATTCAGCTGCAAGCTTCCTCTTGGTATCCACAATCAGTCTGTCATCTCCTGTCACAAATAGGTCATCCACATACAGTAGTAGAATCATAGGATTCCCTTCCTCAACCTTATAGTAAAGGTTGGAATCTGCTTTACTCTTGGTAAAGCCCAAGCTAGATAGAAAGCTATCCATCCTACCATACCAAGTTCTGGGAGCTTGCTTCAAGCCATACAAGGCTTTCTTCAATCTGCACACATATGACTCCTTGTCATGTATTTCAAAGCCGAGTGACTGTTCCACATATACTTCCTCTTCTACTATACCATTCAGGAAAGCAGTCTTGACATCCATCTGGTGTACTTTCCATTTCATTGCTGTAGCCAGGGCAAGCACTGTTCTGATGGAAGTATACCTGGCTACAGGTGCAAAGGTTTCTTCATAATCTATTCCTTCTTTTTGAGAGAAACCACGAGCTACGAATCTTGCTTTGTATTTTTCCACACTGCCATCTGCAGCATGCTTGATTTTGTAGATCCACTTGGAAGTCACAACAGACTTCTCTTTAGGTCTTGGGACAACATCCCAAACATCATTCTTCATTATTGATTGGTATTCCTCAATCATAGCATCCTTCCATTCTTTCTTTTCTGCTGCCTCTTCATAACTGGAAGGCTCTTTGTTCATAATGTCACAGAGTAAGGCAACATAACTGGTGTGTGATCTGGTTCTCTTCTTTGCTCTGTGTTCTTCTTCTGGAATGCCAAATCTTTCTGCATCATGAATGAGCTCTCTAGCCCATACAAGTTTCCTCTTGTGAGAGTTATCCTCACAGGGTGGATCTACAGGTTCTTGTGGATCTTCAAACTCACGAACAACTTCTGGAACTGCTTCAGTCATGGTAGTGTCCTGAAATCTTGTTTCCTTAGGTTCTTCATAAACTTCGGTAGGTGCCTTTCTTGATTTGATGAATGCTGAGTTTTCATCAAATGTTACATCCCTGCTAACATCAATCTTCTTGAACCCTGGAAAGTATATTCTGTAAGCCTTCGAGCTTTCACTGTAACCCACAAAGATACCCTTCTTTCCTGAAGGATCTAGTTTAGTCCTCTTCTCTTTTGGGACATGAGTATATACTGAACAACCAAATATTCTGAGATGGCTGACTTCAGGTTTCTTACCAGAAAAGACCTCTTCTGGTGTCTTGTTGTCCAATATCTTGTGGGGTGTTCTGTTCTGTACATACACAGCTGTTCTAGCTGCTTCTGCCCATAGATGCATAGGAAGATCTTGGTCATGCAACATTGCCCTTGCTGCTTCCATGATAGTTCTGTTCTTCCTTTCTGCAACACCATTCTGTTGAGGATTATAAGGAGCAGTCAACTCCCTCTTAATCCCTGAATCACTGCAAAGCTTCTTGAAGTCATTTGAGGTGAATTCTCCACCATTGTCGGATCTGAATGTTTTGATCTTCTTGTCAGTTTGATTCTCCATCAAGGTTTTGAATTCCTTGAATTTATCAATCACCTCATCTTTTCCCTTCAAGAAGTATACCCAAGTCTTCCTGGAGAAGTCATCAATAAATGATACATAGTAAACATACCCACTCAGGGAACTGGATGACATAGGGCCACATACATCTGAGTGGATGATTTCCAGGATGTCTTTTGCTTTGCTTTCACTGCTTGGGAAAGCCTTCTTAATGTTCTTACCTTTTGCACATCCTTTGCAAACACCTTCATGTTTGGTCTTGATTTCAGGAAGACCCTCTACTGCCTTGCTTGCAATTGGAAGTGCTCTATAGTGCATGTGAGCAAGTCTTCTATGCCAAAGTTCACTTGGCTCCATGGATTCATGTACCATGGCATGTTCAGGTTGTCCCTTCAATTTATACAAGCCTCCCTCTTGCTCTCCAATCACTACTGCATCATCTATGTTCTTTCCCTTTGGCCACATTAGGACTTGGCCATCCACAAATGCAACCCTCATACCTTTTGCATCCAATGCAAAGATTGAGAGTAAGTTCTTCTTGAGTCCAGGTACATAAAGTACTTCTTTCATCTTCAATGATTTTCCAGAATCTAGGTTGTAGGAGGCTTCACCACTTCCTTTGATTGGGTATTGATAATCATCCCCAAGTTTCACCTTATGGGGTGATTCATGTTCAGATAGGTTCACAAAGGATTCCTTAAACCTAGTCATGTGTTTGGAAGCCCCACTATCAATCAACCAATCATTATATCCATGGGAGATGGTCCCTGTAAGAGCAGAAATTAGAACATATTCTTCTTCACTTGATGAGTCATCATCACTACTACTTTCTGCCCTAGCCTTCTTCTTCGGAGGTTCATCATCTTCGGCAGCATGAGCATGAAACCTTCTTTTGCTGCCCTTCTTCTTTTTACTAGAGTTGTTGTTATTATCCCTTTTGTTCTTGGGACAATCTGAAGCAAAGTGACCCTTCTCATTGCATGTGAAGCATCTTAGGTCCTTCTTACTCTTTTGATGAAATCTTTTGTGGTGAGGGTGATCCTTCTTGGTTTTGCTTCTTTTGGTGTGAGCTGCAAGAGCTTGATCTTCTCCTCCCATCTTTTCCTCACGAGCTATAAGTCTAGCTTCTTCTTGAGAGCATTCTTCCCTCAATCTGTTGAAGGAGATCAATTTCTTCCTTGCACAAATTCCTTGAATAAAGGAATCCCATGACCTGGGTAGGCCATTTAGAGTGGTCATCACCACTTCACCATTCTCCACCATTTCATCTACTGCTTCTAATTGTTCCTTGATCTGGGAGACCCTTGAAAAGTAAGATTGAATGGTTTCTCCATTCTGAAACTTCACTGCTTTCAATTGGTTCCGCAGGGTCATCTTCCGATTTATGTTCTTTCCTTCAAATAGCTTGGTCAAAGATTCAAACATCTCTTTGGGTGTCTTAAGAGAAGACACATGAGGTATGAGATGGTCTTTGATAGAATCAGCAATGATTCTCTTTGCCTTGACCAAGTTCTTCTTGTGCAATACCTTGGCTTCTTCATCCTCTGGGATAGGGATGTCTTCTTTCACATATGGGTCCAACTCATTCTCTTCCAGGATTAACCCAATCCTATACTTCCAGGCTCGGAAGTTATCAGCCCCTTCAAGCTTATCCTCAAGCTTGGTGTGGAGAGACATCTTTAAGAGTACTTCAAATGGAAATAGAAAGGATTTAGGACTTACCACTTGAAGTGCTGAAAACTGGATCTGGTCCCGGATTAGGGTTTGTCAGAGAAACCCTAAAAATTCAAAATGTGAATTTCAAAATTCCAAAAGGATAGAAAGATGCGCCTTGGAGAGCTGATCAACCTAGTACATTCAGAAATTGAGATCAGCAAAGTCTTGTCCTTCAAAATTGTCTTTTTGTCCTCCCGGGTTCACTAGGGAGAGCCCTGAATTAGGGTTTGAGTTTCCCAGAGATCTACCCAGCCAAAAATCTCGATCCAAAGCTCAAACCTTCGATTTTTGCAAGGAGCTTCCAGCTGTGCCTTCAGTTTCCAGAAATTCCTATTTTTGTGGAAACCCTAATTTTTAGGGCCAAATCTGAAAATGCTCGGAACTGAATTCTGATTGGACAGATAGATGCGCCTTGATGAGTAGATCCAATCTACTATACTGAATTTCAAAAATCTGTGGAGAGTAACCCAATAAACAAGGAACACAAGCTTCCGTCACTGCAAAATGTCTTCTTCTCAGTTAAGCTCTGATACCATGTTAAATTTTGAGTATTAAATCACAATACTATAGGATCTTTGCTGAGAGAATAACATCTACAGTATATCAATGCATGACAATCATAATATGACAAGCATCACAAGCATCACAAGAATCAAAAGCATAGAGACAAGAGACACAGAGTTTCCGTGGGGAAAACCCTAAGGTGAAAAACCCCACAACTTCCTCAGAGATAGAGAGATCAATGGCTCAACCAAAATACAACCAAATAACACTGAGATAGTGTCCTAGCAGATGATCCTCCTCCTCCTCACTAGTGCGCCACTTTTCAGAGAGAGAGATAGATACTTTTCCGAGTGAGTAAAATAGAGATCTCCTATCTCTATTTATACTCACCTTTTTGCCCAGTGACCTACTGGGGCCGACTTGTCTACTTGAGTACATCCACATTATATTATATATTAATTAGGGCCGACCCCATAAGGTGGTCTAATAACCCATCGGCAAGTACACACACTTGCGACACTTGTCAATCCACATGACGACACTTCCTTATAGAGGAATAACACATCTCTTATAAGGGTACAATAAATATAAATATAATATACAGATGAAATACATTCCGAAGTTACATATACATCAACAATAATTAGTGATGAAATAATAAGTGTTTATTTATCAACTGTAAGTAACACCCCGTATAGAGTATAATTTGCAGCTGCTATAAATTTCTAGAATAGAAATGCTTGAAAACATTAAATTTATAATATTGAAATGCATATTGTTACTATCTGAAATAGATGGAGTTGAAATGTAAAATGTACATCTGTGCAGAAATAAAATGTGTTTTTCTTTTATTTAAGAAATAGATGAATGCTATGCATCTGTTTATACTATACTGTACCATTTCCTGCGTTTTTAACTTATGATTGAAAAGACAGAATTTAACAAGAAAAACTACTGTGTTTATCCTTTCATTCAAATGGCATTCTACCTATCACTCATCTCTATTAATTTTGCTTTTCTGTACTAGAGTACCATACAGATAACAGTATGGGAAAAATACAGAAAAGAATTTAATCATTCTTAAAACAAATCATCTTTAAATCAGAAAATTGAATAGTTTCTTCTGTATAACTGTAAATAATAATCCTACTATGCAGAAAACATTTAACTATAAACAAAAGTAAGAACAGTAGAACCTAGTTGACTGTAGGAGAAACAAACAACCCAAGGAACCTTTTCCACCCAACCTATTCCCGAAGACAGCCAAGTTACTTGACTTAGGACCCCCAAGCCTGTTCACTGAACCATTGGGAGGAAGATTCTGTAGAAGCCTTAGTACATCAACTTGCAGTAGAATATAGATTATCCGGTCATAAAGGCTCAGCAGTCAAAGAGACCTGCACCAGCACCTCTGGTTTTCCTTCTTGAATAACTAGCAGACTCATAGTTGCACTCTCACATAGCCTCTCTATTCGAATATCTCAGTGATCACTTGATACACTTGAGGAATATTTCTACAGAAAATATTATAGGAGCTGCCTGCTCAATTCGAATTGCCTTATCTAGGTTGCCTAGGCCTTTTAGTTGTTAACTGGTCATTAATGAGCTGACTGCTCTCTTCCACCCACCTGGGGGATAATGCCACAATTTTAGGGGTAGTTGTCCCATAACCAACAACTAGTGGTCGAGTGCAAATGCTGCCATCTGTCCCATGCCTCCTAACAGCTTCCATTCCTCCTAGTGGGTCAGTGAACACTCATTTAATAGTTCCCTTGGGTGTTTGTTTCCTATTTTAATTTATTAAATAATAATAATAAGTAATTAAAATCATCCTTGACCAAACTTTGTCATAATTACAAAACTTTGTAATTATAATTTAACATAAAGTATTTTGCAAATAAAATAATATTCTCAAAATTTGGGTAGGTGACAAACATTAAGATAATGATTAAGACCAAACAATAACATTAAGATAATGATTAAGACCAAATAATATTGTGGAGTAAATATGTTACTTGTTAACTATTAACACTTGCATTGATAATTTGGAGTAAAGCATGGGATGTTGACATCTAATCAATTGAACATAGAATAATAATTATATGACATAACCCTAAAGAACAACTAATAACCATGCTAACTAATTTTTTTTCACATGAAGTATAAACATATCAAAACACCACATATTGTCATTATAAAAGTAATGGAGGACAATCTAGTACCTATTGATGAAAGAAATCAATGCTAAAAATGAAGTTCAATGGCATCAAAGAGACTAATGGAAGATGCAACAATTTTAGTAAAATCTTCATGAACTCCCTAATTCTCATGGGTTCATGTCACTACCTACTGCCCAATTGAATGAAAACTTGTACTCTTGCCCCTCTCTTGCTTAGTATTGGATTTGCATTCCTCAATTGAACAAACTTGTTGACCCACTAAAGAAATAGATAGTAGGATCTAGTTTGATCATGGAGAGAATAATAACATAATGTTTTTTTCATTCATTGGTTATTTGGTTAATTAATGGTGTTCATTATTGGGAACCTAATCCTTAGGGTTAGGCTTATTGTGCAATATTCATGTGCAAGGAAGACCAAGAGTCAATAGGTGAATAGAAAGAGTCATTGGGAGTCCAAGAGACCACTTGGAAGTTGAGACCAAGGTTCCTTTCTCATTGTATTTATATGTACATTGGCTAATGAGAAATCATTGTGCCTTCACGTCAATCATCTATGTCTTTGTGTTTGTTATTCATTGTGTATTTGGTTTGTGTTTAGTCAATTTCTCTATTTTCCCTAGTGGGAAACTTAATAGTGGTATCTGAGCTGTTATGAGACTATGGCCTATCCATTGTCTATGTGGTTGTCATTTTAGTGCACGAGATTTGGTAGCTGAGAAAGCACATGAAAATGTGTTGTTGTTGAATATTGTAACTTCTAAGAATATTATATTTGTATATTATTTATTCCGGAGATGTTCCATACCTCCGATGTGATTATACTATGAATTCGGAGATGTTTATTCCTCCGAATTGGTTGTGGTAACTAGGGTTATTAGACCCACCATGTGGGGGTCGGCCCAGTCAGTTATAATAGGGTATTTAACCTAATGGTTAAATATGAGCCTACATGTACTTGTGTAAAATACATGTCAGTGTGGTGTATAAATAGAGGAGGTATGTTCCTCATTTGATACACACACACACTTGAGAGAGGTGCACTTGTGGAGGAGAGGTCTGCTATGGTGGAGAAGGAGATCATGTCTTTGGTTTTCATCTTTGTATATTTCTGGTCATCTATATTGAGGAAGCTTTACTGGGTTTTCTACCCCATGAGGGTTTCCCAGGATAAATCTGTGTCTCTTATGTTTATGCTATGCTTGTTGTTTCTTCAGTGATCCTATATATGCTATTATTGTGAAATGGAATGTAATGCTGCTATTTTATGTCTTAGCATATTAAATTTTAACATGGTATCAGAGCTAACCTGAAGGAAGACAAGATATGGCACTTACGACACTTGCTTTACTTACGACAATTTGAAGGTTAGGGTTTTACATAGCAAAAACCAGTCATTGTGGAACTTTCGCTATAAATCCATTTCTGCGAAGGTTCAAGGTTTGAAAAGTTTACAGGTCGAAGATAACATCCCCAGGTACCTTGTGTCCAAAGGGCACCTCAGATTCGTTGTACTTTATGAGTTATGATCAGTACAAGTTAGGGTTTCTGCCTCTTCCAGATCTCAGTCAAAATCAGGTCACCTTGGAAAAAATGTCATAACTTGGGCTAGGAAGCTCCAAATGAAATTTCGTAAAAAGTGACAGGTAGTACACAGACTGTACTATCTCAGAAAACTTTTTCAGAGGCTGACGGTGAACCAGTGACACGTGGCATGCAGTGCAAGTTCGCTCTCCTGTTTTATCCCATAAACAGGTCACGTTGCGACACTTGGCATAACTCTCTGTCAGAGAGTCCAATTGAGGTCAGACTTGTCAAGATGGAAATATAACAGGGCAAGCTATCTCAAGAAAAGTTTTCAAAGGCCGAAGTTCAAACAGTGACACGTGGCAAGCCGTACAAGTTCGCTCTCCTGTTTTATCCCATAAACAGGTCACGTTGCGACACTTGGCATAACTCTCTCTAAGAAAATCCAATTGAGGTCAGACTTGTCAGGATGGAAAGATGATAGGTCAGGCTACTGCAGAAAACGTTTTCAGACCCTGTGGAGAAGAAATTTAAGAGTTATAGCAGAAACAATCAGGTGCATATTTCTGTCAAAACAGAATTATTTTTGGTGCACCTTTATTCATGGCTTCCGGAATTGAGGGTTTCGGAGAAAGTTAGAATTTTTGGAATCGAAGTCCACGGCTGAATGCTACTCAGGAAAATTGAAATTTAGAGACCAAGATCAAATTTTTGGTTGGGTAGAAGACCGGGCTTCATCAAACCCTAGTTCGGGTTCCTGTCCAGAAGATCCAGAAGTTTCGAAGGCAATTTTGAGGGGTCAAATTTTGGAGATTTCAAAATTGAAGAATGCTAGATTGATCAGCTCAGCAAGACACATTCTTCCATCCATTTAGAAGTGTGAAAGTCAAAGATTGAATTTTTAAGGTTTCTCTAGCAAACCCTAATCAAGCTCCAAATCAAGTTTCAGGGGGAGTTGAGGCTAAGGCCTTACATAAGAAGACTACAAAAGGTCTCGACATGTATGACTTAAGGAGGTTCAGGTATGCCTTGAAATCTGATTCTTGATTAAGTTCATAATGTGTTTGTCTTCATGTTATTTATTAGTACAATCTTGATTAATGTTATTAATTGTCTTATCACCCTAGTAACAATATGAATGCATGTGAATGATCGAAGACATTCATTAGGGCTATATGATTGTACTTATGCATTATGGTGTTGTGTAAGGTTGATGTTGTCTACTAACAAGACACAGGTACATCACAAAAGACAAATCAAGTTCCATGACCATGACAACATGAAGACAAAGACTCACGAGGTATGTATGACTTTGTTATATTATGTTTAACCTACGAGACATGCAGGTTCTAGCTCAGGATCTCTAAATCATTGAAGAGATTGTTTAGGTATGTTGTACATAACTAAGCAGGTATACTAATCCAGGTATGTTTTCCTATGTCATGTTAGAATCTTACCTTTTGTAAGTATACTTGGTATGATTGGTTAGTAATCAAGGGTTTATGCATACTAGATCAAACAAGAATATGCATGAGTAAAAGAAGACTTCCTTGAAACCCTGAATACTAATAATCATGACTATACATATTCAAGATTATTTAGAATTAGAATGTTTTGATAATATTGAGAATATACTAATGAATGTATGTTTGTGTATGAGATCATGAGGATGACACTAGTGTACACTTGAGCATGCACAGTGGTACAGAATGAATAGAAGTTTAGAAGACATACAGAAGATCAAGCGGGAGACAACCACACAAACATGAAAGATAAGTATTTGAGTTGTTATTAGAAATAGTAAATGATATTGATTGTATGCATATTTGTATTCCTAGGATATATCATGCTGGGTGTAAACATTCATAAAGCATTGAACAGTATACTACTAATATGCATATGATTGGTAAATTGGACAAACATTCCATTGTTGCTTGTCTAGAATGAAACCTCTTTGCTGACATACTGAGAGCTGTGCACACTCTCGATAGTATGTTCTGGTAGAGATGGAAGGCATCTAGATAGCCACTGTATGCATACAGGATATGGGAAAGTGTTGTGCCAAAGTATTGGTCAAAATAGTTGCATAACTATGTAAATGATATCTGTATGCATAGTAGGTTATCATGTCAATATGATTTGATGATTATGAAGTATTACTAATCATGTACTTAATTTTGATTTGTAGGAAAGATCATGATGAATGATGAACTCTGAACAAGCGATGGATGTTCAACAAAAGATTTACAAATCAAACACACTATAGAAAGCTTGTGGTTAAGAGATTCTCTTAGAAAGAGGAAGAGAATCATGATGAGATGTTTTGCTCCAAGGGACTAGATAAGACCATTCTCTTAATAATGTAATTAGGTTCTGTATGGGTTCCCAGGATCGGTAGTCAATTGATGAGCTTAATGATCATCATGGGTGATGTGGATCTCAACCTTTTCTACAAGGTTGAATATGGGTTCTATACACATATGACATGGATGCAAGAAGGAACTCACCACAGAGTTCGAATGATTTTGAGGCTCATATTAGTAGACCCATCTGACGAGAGATGGCACAGATAGATATGCAGAAGATCACTCAATGCTGAGTGTGAATAATGAACAATTGACAGCTTCATGACAAAGCTTGGGCTTTACCAGAAGTAAAATTGTTCCTAACCTTTACCTTAAGGTTGTGGATGATGAACCTATCATACCATTATTGTATGACGATGATCTCTTTCTGACAAGGAATGAGAAACAGGTCATGAAAATGGCTGCAGAAATGAAAATGAAAGATCTCGGATTAATGCACTACTTCTTAGGTCTAGAAGTATGGCAAGATCCAAAAGGAATCTTTTAAATCAAGGTAAGTATGCTGTGAAGTTTCTAAAAAGATTTGATATGTTGGAGTATAAAGCCATGGCCACTCCCATGGACTACAACTTGAAGTTGTTAGTTAATGACTCATCGTATTTAGTGGACCTAACCCTATATAGACAAATCATTGGGTCATTGATGTATTTAACAAATACTAGGCCAGATATATGCTTTGCTGTAAATACCCTAAGTCAGTATCTAGCAGAACCTAGAAAGGTTCACTTAATAGCTACAAAGCATGTAGTGAAGTACCTAAAAGGTACATTAGATTTTTGGTCTATATTATCTTGGAGGTCATGAACTCCGTTTACATGGTTACTCAGATTCTGATTGGGCAGGAAGTGTCTCAGATAGAAAGAGTACATCAGGTGGATGTTATAGTCTTGAATCTGCTATGATCTCATGGTTCAGCAAGAAACATTCTAGTGTGGCTCTCAGTACTGCTGAAGTAGAATACATGGCTGTCTGCTCTGCCAACTGTAAAGCAGTATGGCTTCAGAAGATTTTATATGGAGTGTTTGACTTAGAAATGGATCCCACTGTGATTATGTGTGATAATCAAAGCTGCATTAAGATGTCTGAATATCCTGTGTTCCACGATAAGTCAAAACACATTGAGATCCGATACTTCTATATACGAGACATGGTGCAGAGAGGAGCTATCAAGCTCGAGTATATAAGCACTGAGGATCAGATTGCCGATATCCTGACTAAACCTTTGTCTCGAGTAAAGTTTGAATACTTCCGAGACAAGCTTGGTATAGTCCAGAAGGACCCTCCTCGAAAGGGGGAGTAGTATAGTACTTGATAACAAGTCTGTCCCTTAAATTTTGTTTTGTTGCACTTAGTTACTTAGAATTATTTAGATTTAGAACTCCTATATATCTTTTATTTTTGATGTATACATGTTTTTGATGTGATGTATACATGTTTTGATACATGCTAGATGTATACATGTTTTTGATGTGATGTATACATGTTTTGATACATGCTAGATGTATACATGTTTTGATGTGATGTATACATGTTTTGATGTTATATGTATTAGTGAGAATACATGCTTTGATGTGATGTATACATGTTTTGATTATACATGCTAGATGTATACATGTTTTGGTGTGATGTATACATGTTTTGATTAGTGATGTATACATGTTTTGATGTGATACATGCTCTTGGATATTTGTACCTGTATAGATGAGAATACAGATGAGGATTGGATCATCCCTGGACTTTCAGTCCTAAAGAGAGCCATAGACGTGAGGTCTCCGAGAATGAATTCCTTAGTGTACAGTTGAGGGGATTGGATCATCCCTAGACTTTCAGTCCTAAAGAGAGCCGTAGACATGACGTCTCCGAAAATGAAGTCCTTAGTGGACAGTTGAGGGGATTGGATCATCCCTGGACTTTCAGTCCTAAAGAGAGCCGTAGACGTGAGGTCTCCGAAAATGAAGTCCTTAGTGGACAGTTGAGGGGATTGGATCATCCCTGGACTTTCAGTCCTAAAGAGAGCCGTAGACGTGAGGTCTCCGAGAATGAAGTCCTTGGTGGACTTGAGGGGATTGGATCATCCCTGGACTTTCAGTCCTAAAGAGAGCCGTAGATGTGAGGTCTCTGAGAATGAAATCCTTAGTGGACAGTTGAGGGGATTGGATCATCCCTAGACTTTTAGTCCTAAAGAGAGCCGTAGACGTGAGGTCTCCGAAAATGAAGTCCTTAGTGGACAGTTGAGGGGATTGGATCATCCCTGGACTTTCAGTCCTAAAGAGAGCCGTAGACGTGAGGTCTCCGAAAATGAAGTCCTTAGTGGACAGTTGAGGGGATTGGATCATCCCTGGACTTTCAGTCCTAAAGAGAGCCGTAGACATGAGGTCTCCGAGAATGAAGTCCTTGGTGGACTTGAGGGGATTGGATCATCCCTGGACTTTCAGTCCTAAAGAGAGCCGTAGACGTGAGGTCTCCAAGAATGAAGTCCTTGGTGGACTTGAGGGGATTGGATCATCCCTGGACTTTCAGTCCTAAAGAGAGCCGTAGACGTGAGGTCTCTGAGAATGAAGTCCTTGGTGGACTTGAGGGGATTGGATCATCCCTGGACTTTCAGTCCTAAAGAGAGCCGTAGACGTGAGGTCTCCGAGAATGAAGTCCTTGGTGGACTTGAGAGGATTGGATCATCCTTGAACTCAAGTTCTAAATTGAGCCGTAGACAGGTGTCTCCGAGAATAGAGGATAGGACTGCATCGTCCCTGGACCTTGGTTCAAAATGCACGTGATTGGATTAATCATCCTTAGACAGTAAATCCAGGAAGGATAGTCTTAAATGCGATTGTGGTTGGACTAATCATCCTTAGACAGTAAATCCAGTAATTCCGAAAGGAAGGATAGTCTTAAATATGATAGTGGTTGGATTAATCATCCTTAGACAGTAAATCCAGTAATTCCGAAAGGAAGGATAGTCTTAAATATGATTGTGGTTGGACTAATCATCCTTAGACAGTAAATCCAGTAATTCCGAAAGGAAGGATAGTCTTAAATATGATTTTGGTTGGACTAATCATCCTTAGACAGTAAATCCAGTAATTTCGAAAGGAAGGATAGTCTTAAATATGATTGTGGTTGGACTAATCATCCTTAGACAGTAAATCCAGTAATTTCGAAAGGAAGGATAGTCTTAAATGCGATTGTGGTTGGATTAATCATCCTTAGACAGTAAATCCAGTAATTCCGAAAGGAAGGATAGTCTTAAATATGATTTTGGTTGGATTAATCATCCTTAGACAGTAAATCCAGTAATTCCGAAAGGAAGGATAGTCTTAAATATGATTGTGGTTGGACTAATCATCCTTAGACAGTAAATCCAGTAATTCCGAAAGGAAGGATAGTCTTAAATATGATTGTGATGAGATTGATCCAGTAATTCCAAAAGGAAGGATCATGTATATAGATGACGATGTTGATGATCGTGTGATGACGATGCTGTTGATCATGATATGACGATGCTGATGATTGTGTGATGACGATGCTGATGATCGTGTGATGACGATGCTGATGATCGTGTGATGACGATGCTGCTGATCGTGTGATGACGATGCTGCTGATCATGATATGACGATGCTGATGATCGTATGATGATGATGCTGATGATCGTGTGATGACGATGCTGCTGATCGTGTGATGACGATGCTGCTGATCGTGATATGACGATGCTGATGATTGTGTGATGACGATGCTGATGATCGTGTGATGATGATGCTGATGATCGTATGATGACGATGATGCTGATCGTGATGGTCTAGATGACGATGTTGATGATCGTGAGGATCCAGACGTTGATGTTGCTATAGTTGTTCGAGTGCTGCAGAAGATAAAGACTCAGTACTGAAGATGTTGATGTTCCAGTAACTGGTTGAGTTACTGATGATGTTAAGAAAGCTTCCAATGATTTATAGATGTATCATGTATGATGTATGACTCGTTGCTCCTGCAAATGTTGTTATAATATCCTTCTCGTTAAGGGGGAGTGTTGAATATTGTAACTTCTAAGAATATTATATTTGTATATTATTTATTCCGGAGATGTTCCATACCTCCGATGTGATTATACTATGAATCCGGAGATGTTTATTCCTCCGAATTGGTTGTGGTAACTAGGGTTATTAGACCCACCATGTGGGGGTCGTCCCAGTCAGTTATAATAGGGTATTTAACCTAATGGTTAAATATGAGCCTACATGTACTTGTGTAAAATACATGTCAGTGTAGTGTATAAATAGAGGAGGTATGTTCCTCATTTGATACACACACACACTTGAGAGAGGTGCACTTGTGGAGGAGAGGTCTGCTATGGTGGAGAAGGAGATCATGTCTTTGGTTTGCATCTTTGTATATTGCTGGTCATCTATATTGAGGAAGCTTTACTGGGTTTTCTACCCCATGAGGGTTTCCCAGGATAAATCTGTGTCTCTTGTGTTTATGCTATGCTTGTTGTTTCTTCAGTGATCCTGTATATGCTATTATTGTGAAATGGAATGTAATGCTGCTATTTTCTGTCTTAGCATATTAAATTTTAATAGTTGTATCGTTGAATTCGAGCGTTGGAGTAATACTGACTATGTTAAGAGTGCATGGGAGTATATTATTGAAGAGCTGCATATTGGTATCCTCTCTCTTTGTGATACCTCTTAAATCTTTGGGTTTCCAAATTGAAACTCTAATTTATCTACTTTGGAGCCTTAGGACTGGAACATTAAGGGCGTATTGTTGGTGGCTTGTGGTGGCTATTGAATCCATTATTGTGTATGGTGGAGTCCTCCATTGCTACGCATGGAAGCTCGAGATTTATGTGGAGTCGAGAGTTGAAGACTGATTCTGTGGGAACTAGACAAAGAAGTTGCGTATCATTTATTTGAAGACCGACTACTATCTTTGCAATTACTATTCCATGGTGAACGCCCTCTCTATTGAATATTGCCTCCACAAACTTAAAATTAATATTGTTGAAGCAATAACCCCATTCATTGTTTGAAGAAGCAACAACCCCAGAGAATCTCAACACATTCTCTGCAAGGAGGTTTTGAAGCCCTTCTAATAATTTTCCTGGCCTCTGGTAGTTACCAAAACACAAATAAAAGGAAAAAGGTATGTTTTCTTTGTATGGTTGTGGCTATAGTAGTGAAGCTGTTGCAACTAGTATAAACTCATAGTTTTCAAAATCAGTGAGATCACTGGCTATGATTTCTTGATAGACCTGCTTCTTGAGAGATATGTGACATTGGCAAGAAGCTTTGCATTCTTTATTCTTTGTGTGGTCTCTGTATTGGTGTTTTAACTATCTGCGTCAATAACCTCCGTGAAGGATCTGATGTCAACCATATGTAAGTGTGTGGTATGTTTTGCTGCATGGATAAAATTGGGGTGTTCTTGGCACTTGTTTTTGGGTTTATATGTTGATAGATACATATCTTTTTTTAACACCAAATTGCTAAAGGAGAGGATTCCTCCATTGCTATGTGTGGAAGCTAGAGCTTTCTGTGGAATCAAGAGTTGAAAACTACTTATGTGGGAACCAGAAAAAGATGTTGCATATCATTTATTTGAAGACCAACTACTATCTCTGCAATTACCGTTCCACGGTGAATGCCCTCTCGATTGAATATTGCCTCCATGAACTGAAAATCAATATTATTGAAGCAACAACCCCATTCACTGTTTGAAGCAGCAACAACCCTAGAGAATCTCAATGCATTCTCTGCAAGGAGCTTTTGAATCCCTTTTGATCACTTTCCTAGCCTCTAGTAGTTACCAAAACACAAATAAAAGGAAAAAAGTTTGTTTTCTTTGTATGGTTGTGGCTATAGTGGTGAAGCTGTTGCAACTAGTATAAACTCATAGTTTTCAAAATCGGTGAGATCACCGACTATGATCTATTGATAGACTTGCTTCTTGAGAGAGGTATGACATTAGCAAGAAGCTTTGTGTTCTGTATTCTTTGTGTGGTCTCTATATTGGTGTTTTAACTATTTGTGTCAATAACCTCCATGGAGACTTTGATGTCAACCATATGTAAGTGCATGGTATGTTTTGATGCATGGATAAAACTGGGGTGTGCTTGGCACATTTTGTTGGGTTTCTATGTTTACAAATACATCTCTTTTTGAAATACCAAATTGCTAAATGAGTGGAAGCATTGAGGAGCCCGCCAGCAAGGACACTGGAACTATTGCTACACATTGTTATTCGACTGAAGATATTTGGTGCGAACTATTTGTGTTATTCGACTGAAGATATTTGGTGCGAGCTATTGCTACAAATTGTTGATTGCTAATGCATTTTACAGAAGACTGGGGTTGTGCACATGAGAACCATTGAAGAACTGCATAGACCACAACCTAGGCCTGCACACTCACATATTTGATTACACTAATCACCACTGATATCGCTCCACCTTTAAGCGGTATCACTTACAAAACTATCTGACAATAAATTCATGATCGTGAAGCTAGAGTTCCTCCTCATCAAGTTATCGGTTGCCGATTGAAATCACAAAATATTTTATTGGTGATTACACTAATCACCAAATCTTTTATTGCTACAAATTGTTGATTGCTCCATGGTAACAAATATTTTTTGTTTTAACAAGCCTTTAAGTAGAGCACTTGTGGAAACAAATATTATGTTAATGATCTGACTAGAGCCATGAGCATCATGTTAGATCCAAGCTATAACTCTTAAGAGTGGATTTCTATGTCCAAGCTGATTGAAATCACCAAATCTAATTGCATGTATGTGATTAACAAAGATGAGATCACTTGGAGGAAGATGTTGATGCAGAAACATCATATAGTCTGTAATTTAATTTAGATCGGGATACTAGGTCCACAAAAGAAGTCTTAGAGCATCTACTCTACTTGTGCGGACTTGGTTGTGTGATTGCTCTCATTGTTGCTCTGGTGGAGAGATTGTTGGAGTGCGCTTATTTTTTGTTGCATAGAAGAACTAGTGAGCCCATTCTCTACTTTCAAGATATTGTGGGAGTTGTCGATATTTGTGTAAGTGTTGTTTTGGCATTTGGTCGCACCTTGCCTTGTCAACCTCAAATTCGATGACCTCCTTTCGTTGGTATGAGTAGTATTGAATATTACTGTGTTGGAGCTATATGAGAGGCGTACTACTAGTGAGTTGAGCACGAATTGGGTGAATATTTAGCCAGAATTTACCTGTGACCTGCGTGCTTTGGTATGCATATTATCTCTGCAGATTATTACCCTCTGCATGGTGTGAAAGGATCCAACTATAGCTTTAATCCACTTACCTTCAAAGACTCCAAAGACTGTAGAAGCGCCTGGCAGAAGACATCCATGAAGACAACTTGGTTGGATATTTGAAGACTGGTTGTGTCACGAACCTACATTTCACAAGAAATTTGGTAGCCTTGGTGGCCGATTGTTAGTTGTAGCCTCAGTCGGACAGATGGAGTACTAGCGTGTTGGATCGTTAGGAGGACCAAGGAGGATGATGCTAAGAATCCCTAGCTTGTGTAAGCATAACACTCGGTTATAAAAATACCCGTTAATGGGTGCTACAGGGACACATCAATATGTTATCATGTGGTTGGACTTGGTAGGTTGCAAGGACAACACGCTCGAGGCATCCTCAAGGATTGATACTAGTTGAGCTTGTGTTGCATTAGGCAGGTTATCGGTTGTCCAAGTGTTGGCTTGAGGGTGAACATGTGACGAGACTGCATGGTCTAAGGTTGGGTGACAGTGATGTTGTTGGCACATCGTCTATGGTGAAACGAGCGCTTACATTTCTTACATCTCGATGGTGTCTGACGCAGGTTGGTCAAGCTGGTTTCGGTAAGGCGTAGTCCAGGTGATAATTGTGGTTGATGGCCAAGCCCAATTAGCAATATCACGCTGGTGCCGTGCATGTCTAGGCTTTCGAACGGTATGGGATGCTCGAGAGGGATAGAAAAATCCTAGGGCCATGACAAATGGTATCAGAGCCCACATTCGATTTCTGCAAATGCGGAAGTGTCTCTTCACCACCAATGCCGTTTTCACTGGAGGCCCTGGTGGAGCTGCATTACGTTGACGAGGACGTCAACATCTTTAAGTGGGGGAGAATGTCATGACCCTACATTTCACAAGAACTTTGGTAGCCTTAGCGGTTGACTGTTGGTTGTAGCCTCAGTCGGACGGATGGAGTACTAGCATGTTGGATCATTAGGAGGACCAAGGAAGATGATGCGAAGAATCCCTAGCTTGTGTAAGTGTAACACTCGGTCAGAACAATACCCATTGATGGGTGCTACAGGGACACATCATTATGTTAGCATGTGGTTGGACTTGGCAGGTTGTAAGGACAACACCCTCGAGGCATCCTCAAGGATTGATACTAGTTGAGCTTGTGTTGCATTAGGAAGGTTATTGGTTGTCCAAGTGTTGGCTCGGGGGCGAACATGCAACGAGACTGCATGATCTAAGGTTGGGTGACGGTGACGTTGTTGGCACATCGTCTATCGTGAAACGAGCACTTACATTCCGCACATCTCGATGGTGTCTGACGTAGGTTGGTCAGGCTGGTTTTGGTAAGGCGTAGTCCAAGTGATACTTGCGGTTGATGGCCAAGCCTAACTAGCAATATCACGCTGGTGCCATGCGTGTGTAGGATTTTAGACAGTATGGGGCGCTCGAGAGAGATAGAAAAATCCTGGGCCCATGACAAATGGTATAAGATCCCACGTTCAATTTTGGCAAACGCGGAAGTGTCTCTTCACCACCAACGCACTTTTCACTGGAGGCCTTGGTGGAGTTGCATTACGTTGACGAGGACGTCAACATCTTTAAGTGGGGGAGAATGTCACGACCCTGCATTTCACAAGAACTTTGGTAGCCTTGGCGGCCGACTGTTGGTTGTAGCCTCATTCGGACAAATGGAGTACTAGCATGTTGGGTCGTTAGGAGGACCAAGGAGGATGATGTGAAGAATCCCTAGCTTGTGGAAGCATAACACTCGGTTAGAACAATACCCATTGATGGGTGATACAGGGACACATCAATATGTTAGCATGTGGTTGGACTTGGCAGGTTGCAAGGAAAACACCCTCGAGGCATCCTCAAGTATTGATACTATCTGAGCTTGCGTTGCATTAGGCAGGTTATCGGTTGTCCAAGTGTTGGCTCGGGGGTGAACATGTGACAAGACTGCATGGTCAAAGGTTGGGTGACGATGATGTTGTTCTCACATCATCTATGGTGAAACGAGCACTTACATTCTGCACATCTCGATGGTGTCTGACGCAGGTTGGTCAGGCTGGTTTCAGTAAGGCGTAGTCTAGGTGATACTTGTGGTTGATGGCCAAGCCCAACTAGCAATATCACGCTGGTGCCGCACTTGTCTAGGTTTTCAGACGGTATGGGATGCTCGAGAGGGATAGGAAAATCCTAGGTCAGTGACAGGTTGTTCCACAAGGGATACAAAAGTTCTATCAAGCCCTTCCAAGGGGACTAGCATCCTGCCAACAATTTAGACAAACCTCAGTTTTTGTGGTGTTGAAGGAGGTGTCTCTGATCTCCTGTCACCACCATTTCCTTGCAAAACATAGGTGCTTCATGATTGCACACGAGAAAAGAAAATGCTTTGCAAAGAGCAGGTTGTAACAATTTGAGTACAAAGAAATGTGCTTTTGAGTGGACCTGTTGTAGTATCAACGGTTTACTGCCTATTGGAGAATGAGATGCAGTGCATTGTATTTGCTGTATTGACTAAAGACGTTGAGCTAAGACTCTCAGAACTTCATTAAGGAATCAGGCCATTAATAACTGGGATTAATAACTAGAATTTGAACTAAGAGGAATAGTAGTCACTTACATTGGTATGTTAGATCAAGTCCTTGATGGTAACAAATCTCTTAAGCTTATATTTCTCAATACGTAAAAATGAAAATTTTAAAGCTACGATACCTTGTTATTTTCACTGTTGTCTTTACAAGTATTGAGATTTGGCTTGTGGCCTAGCACTGCTATCAAAAAATTGTAGCCTAATAGAATTTTATTGTAAAAGATAGTAGAGATTGTAAACTTGCACCTTGAGCTGATTGTTGCAGAGACTATAAGTGTATTGCAGATTGTACACCTGTGTGTTTACTGGAAGAAAATTTGTGATTGTAGATTGCACAGAGGTCCATGAGTGTTCTAATAGTTTTGCACTCAAAAAATTTTAAACAAGAAAGCGGGACAAACTAGCTAAAGATCAAAGAATTTAGATCATCATCCAGATTTAGATTCAACATTAGGAGTGAAGCATCATGAATTCAACTTCATAAACAACACTTGTTGTAAGTTCACTTGTTTTATAACTCGCAACTTGTTTTTTGTACTTTTTAAGTTGAATTGCATTGTACTTGAGTGCATTTTTGGCTAAGACTGACACCCTTCATTTTTTAAGTCTTGTTTGTAAATGGGTGGATTTGCAAGAATCCTTTCTCAATTTGAGTGAGTCCTTAAATCACCTATCTTCAATGGCGATATTAAATGGCCTTGTAGAATTGTTGAACTCTCTATTGTTTTCTTCTATCGACAACATTGTCATGATTGACAAGACCACACTCACTCACATTCAAGATTGTGTAAACAATAATAAGACACACTTGAGTTTTTACAGCTTGAGTTGCAGTTTCTACAAGAAGAAAAACATTCTGAACTAGTTTATATTTAAAACAATTCTCTTTGTGATTCATATCAGTAGCCTACACATGATGCCACTCCAGAATCAAAAGAAAATGAAGATGAAGACATGCATATAGAGGTTCTGCTTGTTCTTCCCAAACCCATTATCAGACCTTGGGAAGAGATCAACCACAACAAACATAGAACCGGTCTTAGATATGACAAGGAAGTGACAACTTAGATTCCTTATTTCTCCAAGCCTATCCAGTTCTAGAGTGTTGGATTCCTCCACGAGAGTTCATCTTCATCCACATCAGTTCAGAGTTCGACATGCCAACATTGTGATCGAGTTGGCCATATGAAAGATCAATGTTTTGATCTTCATCATTGCAAGCATGGTGGAAAGCACACCCATTCTTCAGATAGATGCTTCATTATGAAGAAACCTACAAGAGAGAATATTCACTATGGGTGGATCACTTCTTGGCAATAGTCGTTAACAACTAAAAATATTTATAAGTCATACTAGAAATTTCATTCATGAATATTGACACATCTTGCAATTGAGACATTCTCTTCTCCTCACATTGTTCCTGACAGGGGGGAACGATAAACAGTCAGAAACAAGTGAGAGAGAACAAGCAAGCGAGAACAAGTGAGCCTGCATCAGATCCAAAACCTTGATACTGCCATAATTAGAGCTGTAACCAAAGCTAGAACTAGAGCCATGACTATCCATTTAGTAGAATATTGCACCAGATTCTACTAACCTTTCAAAATGTTCCAAGAACCTTTGAGCCTTTGATCCAAGTTCCAAAGTGTTGGTTGTGGAACCTGATATTCCTTATTCAGAGGTCATGTTTTAGCCGTGTCTGGATCCCATCCCATGAAGGGGGGGTTTGGGGGGGCTTTCCCCTAAAAAATAGTTGCCATGGGGGGTCCATAGTAATCGCTCTTTAAAATGAAGGTATTGTAATACAACTGTGTATTGTAGCATTGTAAAGATCTCTATGATTGTGTGACAGAGACTGTGAGAAAGTGAAGAGGAAGTTGTAGTGGATGTGCTGTAGGTTGTATCCCTTCATTTGTTAGATGGTATAATAATAAAGGCTGGAAATTTCTATGTCGACGTAGTCCATCTTGGGTGAACCACGTTATATTGGTGTCTCTCTTGTAATGTGTTTTATGCGATTTATATTTGCATCTTGTTTATTGTTATTGCTCTGCGATCTTGTTTTTCTAACACAAAGTTTGTGGTCATCTTAAAACCAGTCATTCGGTAGAAGACATACAAATTTTCTTATCCTTTAGGAATGTTTTAGGTACCTCTGAGCCTTCAAGCCAAGTTCCAGAGTTTGCGGTTAACTTAAGCCACCTTCATGGTTCATGATTTTATAGTTGTTGAGATCGAGAGTTTGTGGTCAACTCAAACCACCCAGTAGAACACATAAGCTTCTGCTATCCCCCTTTTGGTTTATGGTCATCCAGAACCACCACTTCATAAAGCACTTATATCCAATAGTAGATGTCAGCTTATGTTCGATTGCTTGGCATAGTCAGATTGTCAAGTTGGAAATGTTCAACAGTTGGTAGCAGTCCATTTCCAGATTTTAACTCTCTTTTCTTGGACTCACACACACCCCTTCAGATTAAGGGGGGAATTGATGGGAATCTAATCCTTAGGGTTAGGCTTATTATGCACTATTCAGCTGCAAGGAATACCAAGAGTTAATAGGTCAATAGGAAGAGTCTTTGAGAGTCCAAGAGACCACTTGGAAGTTGAAACCAAGGGTCCTTTCTCATTGTATTTATATGTACATTGGCTAATGAGAAAAGATTGTTCTTTCACGTCAATCATCTCTATCTTTTGTTTGTTATTTATTGTGTATTTGGCTTGTGTTTAGCCAATTTCTCTATTTTCCTTAGTGGGAAACCTATCCACGTGTATCATTTTTTATAAACAACTTGACATCATTTAATCGCCATTTGGGATTATTTTCCTGTGTTTACCTTATTTTTCATACAACTTTTCCACTATTGTTGTTGTTGTGGTTGGTGAAGGTGTATTGTTGTTGTTGGTGAAGGTAAAGACAAACTAGATGTTAACGTTGTAATAGTGGAACTATGTGTATTTAACTTATAAATCCACACACTTGACCCATACCTATGTTGGAAACTCCATTTTCCTAGATGATATCAATCTCCTCGTTCCGTATTATGCGTAACTAACTGATAGTTTTATGTTCTCCGAGTTCTTTTATACGACAACTAATTTTTGTAGATACTTAAAATTATATAAATGTGCATTTATGATGGAGATACTTAGTAACTTAAGTTTTCCTTCTCCTAAAAAAATTAGTCGGTTTCTATGTTGAGATTCAAATTATACAAGTAGAATTCAATGGAGGGACCGATGCAACACCTCCTAGTGGGCAGATAGAAAGTGAGTTGGAAAAACATAAATATATATAAATAACACCTCATGTGTAAGCAATCTATGGATGCATTGATATAATATAAGCTAAATTTCAAATATCACATTATATAATTGACACGTGTTTTGTTTTTAGGAATTTAACTAATTAAGTTTTAGAATGCAAACCATGAGAGGGACCTAGGCTTTACTATAGCTTGTTTTTTTTGTAAGTTTGGTGGTTGTTTGAAAATAGTATTTTTTTACATAGCTTTTTCGATAAACCACATTTTTTATGGTGTAGCGATCTTCTTATTGCAACCATCTTTTAATGGTATCACCATCTCCTCAACTTTATTCTTTTTTCTTGGAGAAAAAAGAGTCTCTTGCTATTCATGAGTGAATCAAAGAAACTACACAAGTGATTCTTGTCCAAAGACAAAATATAAATATGCTGATTACATAGTAAACTGTTATATCTAGTTGACACTAAACCACGAAATCTAAGTGTTCATATTGAGCAATGATCTATACAACTGTCACTAGTATACACCAAAAACTTCAAACTATCAAATCCAAAAAGTGAAGCACATAATCATATGTGACAACCTGTCCATACTGATGTAGCATCTAAACCACTAAACAATCAAAACATAGCCGAAAAAACCAAAAAAGGAGCAGAGTATCAGTAAAGGACTGTTTCCTTTTCCTCCAAGAGCTGATTCTTCTGATAGATACTGATCCTGGCCTTTCCCTCCATATAATTGAGGCCCTTCTTAGATAAAAAAATCAGCCCTCTGATTAAAAACCCTGCTAACCTGATTCTTCTGATAGATACTAATCCTCAACTTTATTCTACGCTTGCTTAACTACTTTAATAGTGATATATAATGAATTCATAATGGTTTTCATTATCCTGATTAAAACACATTTAAAGAAAGACAAAAGGACATAAATAAAATTCAAAGAAAGCAAGAGTGCCACCACATCTCCCTTATTAGTACCCAATTGGCTTAATCCATTACTTGCCATGTTTACCTTGTCTTTGAATTCCTTAATTTTATTAATTTTTTTTTGTTAATTTTTTTTTTTATAGGTTCCAACACTAATATGTAAATTTTGGATATTTAATCTCTAGATATAACACTCATATGTAAATTTAGGATATTTAATCTCTAGATATAAGAGATATAATGTTGATATTTATATTTTTTAAAAGTTTAAGTTATGGCATCATAAACTTGAAGCTTCACTGACCATTTTATATATCCAAATATTTTGTTTTACATTAACATTCACTTTTTTATGATTAATCAAAATATTGATATGCGTAATACCAAAATTAAATAATAATAGTAATAATCAACATCTAATTTTAACGCGGTGGTCAAGCCAAACACGAAATTGGTGTATAAGATCCCTTGTTTGTGGGACAAGGAATCTCTTCCAACTAAAATGTTTAACATGATTTCTTTATCTATTTGTCATTGTATACATCATGTAGTGTAATGTGAAGAAATAGATTGTCTTAACAATAATGAGACAAAGTAATATTTATGATAAAACTTATAGTTTAATAAATACATTAAAATTAAATTTAAGGTAATTTTTTCCACAAAACAAAGCGTAATTCATTTCATTATAATAAACCACATTGTACAAAATGGTCATAGCCTATCAAAATAAAGGCATCTAAGAATTCCCTCAAATATATCACCAGGAAAAACCTCATATACCATATCTATCATTCTGTTCCATAAGTACTGCTATTTATGTGCACTAAATCTATCTACTATTGTAGTTTCATCAAAATTACAATATATATATATGCCATAAACAATGCTCATATAGGTTGATTTTGTAGATCATTCTCTGTCTCAATGTCCCCATGGTTGTTCCAAGTTCTCCACATGCTCTTAGCCACATGGATGCACAATTTTGATAATAAATATGATGTTGTATTGCTCTCTCTGTAGACATGGTGAAAACTAACTTCTTGAAACAACTCCATGTATCTGAGGATATCTTCAAAAAGAGGCTTGAGAATGATGTTTTTTGGATGCTTCTCAAGTCTAAACGAGTCAATCACTAGTGAAGAATCCCCAAAGACCTGTAACTGTTGAACTCTCTTAGATAGGGGCTTAGGGCCATCTGGAGAACTAGTCTAAGGCTCTTCACCTCCATAAGATTGTTTGAATCCCTTCCAATCCCAATAGTAAATTTGAAGCATTGGTCCTTAGAAACATATAGAATGCCACCGACTCCACCTTCCATAGGCCTACCTTCTAATGCACCATCAAAGTAGCACCAACCGATAGATTTATTAGTAATTTCCTCCCTTATGATTCTCCGTTTTATAGGATTAGGGGACTGTGGGAAAATATCCAAGATGGACACACACTTTGATGCATAAACCATAGCTGGAATACTGAGGTCCTGAAATATAGATTTATTTCTTTCCAACTAGACACCCCAAGACATGAGGACTAGCAGGGCTCCGAATTCAAGAAATAAGTCATTGTTAATCCAGAGCTGAAAAGTATCAATCGGATTATCTCCCTGCCAAATAAACTAGATACCATAATATCGAGTACCATATTGCCACATACTTATCATGTATGGGCAACGAATAAAGAGATGTCCGATGGAATTTGGTGCTACCTAACAAAGTGGACATCTTCTTAGAATGATGACAAGAAAAGTAATCATTCTATCCCAAACATGAAATTTTCCACTCAGTTCCAACCAGAAGAACAATTTAGTCTTCAAAGGGAAATGTAGATCCCAAATAGTCTGATACCACCATATAGCTTCTGGATGATCTTGTTCTTCTTTGGCCACCATATACTCCACCCCCTGTAACTGTTAGGATAATTAATACTCCATCCTTGTCCTACTTAGCATTATTTACCTTTTCCTAGTAGTTGATGATGTTATTTCCGCCCTAGTGGTGTGCATATGTCATCTAGGACCCATTAGACGCCTAATGCACTTCGCATGCATGATTTTAGGACCACGAGAGTCAATTCCCTACATTCTAGGAGCTAGCTCAGTGATTCAGTTCAGTCCAACTGAGTTGCACCTGAGTTCCTGACTCTAATTGGGGGTTTGAGATCCGATCACCACTGATTGTGATCTAACGTGCCCTTTTCTATTTTATTTTCATGACAAACTCACAATTGCGCCCTCCTTGGTCAGTTAGCTGACAGTAGCTTCAGTTAACTAAGTTTTGGTTGAGTTGAGTTGAGTTTGGGACTTCTGAAGCACTCTAGTGGGTTCAATTCCTATTCTATACAGACATGGATTCGAATTATCCTAGGATAATTGAATTCTCTCCATTGTAACATATCTGTTTACTATACTAATTAATGGATCATAACACACATTTCCGTTTCCATCTGAGTTCCAATGCACGATTAATTTTACTGCTCATTTCACTGTAATTCATCTTTTCTGCCCATTCTTTTCACGGTGAGGTATTCTTAGCTCTATGATTAGCTGTGATCTATAATTTCACATGGTATCAGATCTTAGAGAGCGTATGTTGAGTAGCTGCTTTCAGTAGTGCACCAGAAGCCTATGGATTTCCACAACAAATCCTAGTGCCATTGCGATGAATTCATTGGAGAAATCCTTTGAGGTCTAGCTAGGTGTGAAGGATCCGGATAAAAGTGACTATTGTCTTAAAGCAGTGCTCAATAGAATTTTATCTCCAAAATTGAGAGTTTTTTATAGGATTTTGAAGGTTTTTCAGTGCAGTAGTAGTAATAGTTTCAGTTTGCATTCACTCCATCATTTTCACATGGAGAATTCGAATGTTCCTTTGTCTCCAAGGATCCTGACAGCCTTCAATTATCTTGATTGGAGGGTTGATATGAAGATGGTGTTGCGCAACAAGAGTCTGTACAGGGTCACAATGGGAAATGAGGTCGAACCTCAAGCAGCTGTTGAGAAAGCCAAGTACCTGAACAAATTATATGAAGCGTTTGGTTTCATGTGTATTCATATTTCGAGAGATTTTCTCTTCCACCTTGATGGATTGAAGACTCCAAGAGAGGTTTGGTTGAAGCTTGAGTCTCTCTTTGGAAAGAAAGATGAGTTGAGAGGCCACATTCTGGAGAATGAATTAATTGCTCTTCAACCCAACATTTTCAAAACCATACAACAGTTCTTTTCTAAATTCAAATCCTTAGTCATGCAGTGCAAACAATGTGGCATTGAGAAGAAGGATGAGCTGCTGGTGCTCCCCATCCTCAGAAATCTTGGTCCATAATTTTCAATATTTGTTTCTTCCTTCCATTCAGGGAGATTGTCAATCCCCAACTGGAAAATGCCTTCTTTAGATGCATTCACTGAATCTCTCGCCCAAGAACAAGACACACAGATTCAAATGGACGCCTTGCAGGCCTCCAATAATCAGGATCTTATGGTTGGGGGGTCAAAAAGTGCGAATGCTAAAGGGAAGAAAAAAGGAAGGGACAATATTCAAGTTGAATCCAAACCATATAAGAAGCCTAATCCATCAGAAGGAGCCTCTAGCTCCAACAAGGATAAGAAAAAGGGGTTTGAGAAGACCAAGTGTTCCTATTGCAAGAAAGGAAACTATCCAGAGATATATTGCATGAAGAAGAATATACATCAAATGACAAAAATTCTTGAACAACACAACATTTCCTTCCCATAAGGTGCAAGGGAGACTGATTCTTGAAGTGATACAGATGATCATGAGAGATGCCATGCATTGAAGGCTAGATTCTCACAATCACAAGCCTTCCTCATAGATTCTGGAGCCTCCAACCACATGGTTACCTCCAAAGAATCATTTTATTCTCTAGATCTCAATGATTGTCCTAGTATTCACATGGGAGATAATTCATAGATCTTTGCTGAAGGGAAGGGCACAATACAACTAGAGCATGGAAAGTTAAAAAATGTTTTGTACGTGCCTTCTTTGAGAACAAACTTGTTATCTGTTTATCATATGACACACACAGGTTCACTGAATAAAGTTGTTTTTGAACCTGACACAGTTGATATTGCAGAGATCTCATCTAGGAAGCTAATAGAGAAAGGTGTTGCAAACCATGACTCCAAGGCATATGAATTCTCACACTTTTTTCCATACTCTCTGCCTAATCCATTTGCATCTGATGAAAATCAAAATAATGTCTCTTTTTTGATGATCCAATTTCAGATTCTGAAGATGAGGACCAAGATCTTGATATTGGGTATGATGTCCAAGCAGATCCAACACCTTCTCCCAATCCATGGCCAAGGCCAATATGGGCTCACAAAGTCCTTGAAGCTTCCGGGAACGTAGCTAGGGATCCATCTGACCATAGAATAACTAAATCTCAGTATCGAGATGCAAACCGTGCACTATGCCATACAGATCCAGTTCTCTCAGACAGGTGCTACATGATGGTGGGGTCTGATCCACAATCCTTCAAAGGTACTTTCCATGCCGGATCTACAACCAAGTACAAATCTCGGTTGGTTGACAAAGGATACTCAAAGGTTCATGGTTTGGACTACAATGAGTCATTCGCCCTAGTAGCAACAATGGATTTTGAAATACTTGTTTTGGAAAATGCAGCTTCAAACAATGGGAGGTACATCAAAAAAGTAGATCCAGATCTAGATCCAAATTCAACACTTACATTACTATCCTACATAGGAGAATATTTCCTACATTTTTACAAAGTCTTTCACTCAGAAGAGATTTTCCTTCTCTGCTTGGTATGAAGGCTGTTTGAGTTTCCCGCCGTTCATTTTTGAGGGGGGTATTTTTACCATGAGGTTTTCCCCATTTCCTTAGTTTCATGAATAATTCCTTTTTATCATTTATTTGATTGTATGGGTGACCTTTGGTCTTAGTAACCAGGGCCCAAGATTTCCAACTTTGGATTAAAGGGGGGTGTTAGGATAATTAATACTCCATCCTTGTCCTACTTGGCATTATTTACCTTTTTCTAGTAGTTGATGATGTTATTTTCCCCCTAGTGGTGTGAAAATGTCATATAGGACCCATTAGCCACTCAATGCACCATGCATGCATTATTTTAGGACCACCAGAGTCAGTTCCCTACATTCTAGGATCTAACTTAGTGATTCAGTTTAGTCCAATTGAGTTACACCTGAGTTCCTAACTCTAATTGGCGGTTTGAGTTCTGATCACCAGTGATTGTGATCTAATGCGCCCTTTTCTCTTTGATTGGCATGAAAAAATCACAATTGCACCCTCCTTGGTCAGCTATCTGATAATAGCTTCAGTTAACTGAGTTTTGGTTGAGTTGAGTTGAGTTTGTGGATTCTAGAGCACTCTAGGGGTGACAATTACTATGCACTCCATTGTAACATATCTGTTGAATATACTGATTAATGGATCATAACACACATTTATGTTTCCATCTGAGTTCCAATGCATGATTAATTTTACTTCTCATTTCATTGTAATTCATCTTTTCTGCTCATTCTTTTCATTGTGAGGTATTCTCAGCTCTATGATATGTTGTGATCTAGAATTTCACAGTAACATTCCTAGTCCATGTTGGGACTCAAAAATGTCCTATTTTCATCCACCTTACCTTCTACTATTCCTCGCATTTCATCATCCCATCAACATTTCATCATACCATTTCCATACATATACATGAGTTTCATCTTATTATTTTCCACTTTATTCATTTTAGTATTATAAGTGAATTTATAATTAAATATTGGAAATTAACATGTTTTTCACTAATATCTCAAGTATGGATGAGCTTTGTAATGTGTAGGAATATGGAAGGATCAATTCAAAGAAAGACTCCTCGAATATCTCCTCCACCATTTCAAGGAGATAGTTATTCGAAGAATATTCCAAGGAGAAGATCATGGAGATTTGGTTGGCATATCTTATTTAGGATGTATGAGAAACATGTGGAGGATTTGAATGGATCATACTTTGTAATAATAGGAAATTAGTTGACAGTGGTTGAGAGAATAGTGGATATGTCATTATGAGATGGTTATCTTCTTCTCAAAGAAATTCAGGTATAAAAGAGAGTGCTCTCTCTTCATTTGATATAGTAGAAAGAGAGTAGATTAGGAGGAGATTAGTCTTAGATTGTAGAAGTTAGTTTTGGCTTTGTAATATGGAGAAGGGGATTCTCAGCTTTTGTTCATAATCTTAGTTTTGATGCTTTCATGATTTGTCATTGATTGGTGTGATGTAAATTAATATTTCTTTATTGTTAATGTGAGCTCACATGTGTTGTCTCGTTGCTCTTCATATGTTGTCTTTCTTTTATGCAATTTACTTTCAGCTTCCAACATTAGATTAGCAGTTGTGTGTTTTAGCTTAAGGGGGGATTAGATTAGCAATTAGCAACTAGCAAGGGGGGTTAGACTAGATTAATTCAACTTCAATCCTGCATATATTTTGCGTGTGCTTCGTAAGCCTACGAACCTTGGATTGACAAATTAAATGGTTGGGAAAATACTACAACGGAATTAAACGACAATATTTCCGCCTAACATTTTGGCTCCATTGCCGGGGAAGCACGATGGATTGAAGTTTAGTTTGATTTTTTGCAAGCGTACACTAGAATTTCAATTTCTGCAATGAGTGTTTCAATTCTGCAAGAGTGAATTTCAATTTCAGCAAGTGTGTTTTTTTGCAACTGTAAAGAGTAATGATTTTCTATACAGAGTGTTTTTCTTTTCTTTTCTTTTCTTTTCTTTTTTTCATTTAGATTTGGGTGTTGTAAGAATCCCTTTTTCAAAATGATTTAACAATGATTTTAAGCTTGGACCAGCTCACTCAGATCCTTGCAAAAGTAGGGATCTCCTCTTCTCACGAAAAGGAGATCCTGACAGCAGCCGAGAGCTTAATTACTCCTCCAGAAATAGATGAAGAATTAACATACGAAGAATCCTGCACATTTGATGACGAACAATTATGCAAGCAGGAGGTTGAGGAGGACAACGAGGAGTTGCAGCATGATCTGAGCGAGGACAATTGCGCCTATGAAATCCTTATCGAACAATGGTTTCAAGCGACTACCAGTTTAGTTCCATTTGGTTTTTCTGCTTATTTTGTTAATTTAGAGTTTCAGTAGTTAATTTCGCATGCTTATACATATTTTCGATTTTTAATTGCGAAATTGAAAGAACATATTCCTATTACTGTTGCATGCATGGCTACACTGGAATTTTGCCTACACGTAATTAATTTTTAAATTTTAATTAGCATAGAGTCGATAGGATTTTTTTTTAAGTTTTCAATAAGTATGCTCTCCTCTACGCTTCGTGCGATTTGAGGATCAGAAAGTAAGATGTTTTCTAACGTTTTCAGGAAAGAGTAAATTAATGTTTTGCAATTATGCCTAATCGATTCCATCCTCAATTTGCACATTTATCTCCATTTACTAAAAACAAAAAATAAATAAAAAATTGTTTAATTAAAAACAAATAAAAAAAAAATTACTCAAAAAAAAATTTGCACGTCCATCTTTCGATCTGCAAATAAAAATAATAAAACATTAGGAGAAAAAACTGGTTTGCAAATTTAATGTTGAAACTGTAAAAATCATGCTGAAATATCAGCTGTAACAGCTACAGCTGAAACAATAGCTGTAACAACTGTAGCTGAAACAACAGCCATACAGTATCACACCTATAAGCTTTTGGTCGGTTTGAGTCGCAGCGATGCCATCTCTTTGCCTTCGTCCTTCATCCTGTAGATACCTGGAAATTAACCCTGCAACCACATTTAAACAAAAGCAATTTTAAATGTACAGAAACCCTCGCATAAACTTCTATTAAACAAATAAACAACATAAGCAATTTGCAATTTCACGCGGGGGGAGATCCAAATCTGTTGCTCTATATCGCTTCGCTCTTTGGCTAATGGTTTTCTGCAATTGATGGATAAATTCCCATACTTACCAAGCCAATAGACAATCAGAATATTTGCCGAAGTTTGGAATGCTAACAATGCACGTTGAGAGGGAGAGACAAGATAACAACACATTGTTTTGCGTCGCGATTTGTGGGAAGATGGAGAAGAATGTCGAAAATCGGGGACATGGGTTTTGTGCGCAACGACCTCATTTACTTGACATTTTATAAACCGCCCAAACAAAGCTACGATTTTAGCTATACAATTGGTGCTCTGAGCGTGTAATTCTCAGATTACTGTTGCGGCCGATTTTTAGCAATTGGTTGGGAATTCGGTTTCTCATCCTCATGAAGGATTTTCTCAGCTGCCAAGTCATTGAACTTCCTGGATGCTTCTAAGAAAAGGTAATGAAACCATGGTTGTGTGTTATTAATATTTGCTGATGCATTTTACTATAGGATTTCCTATGTAACGCCTTGCAGACAGATCTATCAATTGAAAACATTTTTGACCGGTGGCTCTGCTATTGGAATAACTAGTGATCGCCATTGTTCGTAATAATTTCTAGCCTATATTGAATGATGGTGAGAAGGATAGCACAACAAAATAGATGGACAATATGCAACTTCGCTGTGGAGATAATCCGATCAACCTAATTTGTGGGAATAACCTGGTGATAGGTTTGTGAGCCAATAAACTTAATCGATCCAAATTTCTAACTCTTCTGAACCTTGCGAGATTGCACAGTACAACTGAGCATCAATTGCAAGTGTATATTTTGATGAGGCTCAGTCTCCTTATGCGATTGATGAAGATGATGGAAGTATAAGCTTCTAGGGGTGAATCCTTGTATGTATGCATCTTGAATTTATATCATAATGACAGCGTATTCTTGTATCATCTCAATTATCCTTGCTGGTTTAATATCTATTTTCCAAATCTTAACGCAATTGGTTTCTGTACATGTTGATGATTATGTTGCGAAAGAGATTATGATCGCAGAAGCAAGTGAACCGATCTTAACACCATAGAAAGGAGAAATGTGAGGTAAGTTGTACGTTCAAGATCGAATGGATTGGATAAGCTATACTTGATCTAGCAGTTGCATTGAGTTCCTATATCATAGCTGAATGAACAATACCAAAACTTGGGCTACGATTTCAACTATGTGAACATTATTACATAGTGCATACAGGCACATGACCCATTTTTGCACCAGCATAATTTTGTGGGAATCAAGCATTTGATAGAAGCAGCCAATGCAGAGCTATGTTCCAGGATATTTGATTTTAATCCATAAAAATGCACAATGAACCAATTTTCTCACAGCGCAGAGAGTTTCTTGTGTGTCAAAGCTATAGGTGGTGTAGTTGTTTGCCATTTTTATTTTTTTGCTTTAGGTATGTAAAACAAAAACAATAAAAATTATAAAACCATGAAAAGAATGAAAAAAATAAATTATAAAAATAAAAATAAAAACATTGTAAAAAAATTCAAAATTGCAAATGGACATTCTATAATTCCCGAACAAATCTCAAAAACATGTTTTTACATTTAATGCTAATTTGTTTTCTTCAAGACACTTTGACAGCAATCAACGGGAAAAATAGCATACAAAAACGAGAGAGACTTTTTGTATCCTGATGTTTGTTGCTACACAGCAACACATTCGCAAAAACACCATTGTTGGGTCATGACTTCTTTACTCGCATATTAATCATCTCTATGTGGAAGTCTGTTACACTCGGGTGTTACAGCTATAGTAGTCAATGACGAAACAAGTGCAGAACGACAACAGGTATAAAAACATGTTTTATTTTTGAACTCTGATTTGCTGCATTCGTATTTCTTTCTGCATGTTATGTCTTTCGAACTTCTCACGAATTTCATGCAGGATTAGTACTAAGTTTTTCTCAGGTTTGAAGACAACTGCATTTTGCTGCTAAAGTGACTTTTCAAGAATCACAGAAATTTTTGAGAAACATGCTTGGATAGACAGTTTGAAGGAGGTGCTACTCATCATAAACATCATGACGTTTGCTGTTACATAGAAACCATTCATAAACCCATTAGCGTCATACCCACATCTCTCCTTCAAAGCACATTAGTCATCCATGTGAAGTCCACTTTCCATTTCCTTATCTGTCATGACTTCACACAGGCCTATCTTTCTAAGTCGCATACATCCCTTTATCTTTTTCAGTTCATTTTTTCCATTTCAGTCTTCCTTTTGAATAAGAACATCCAGTTCCCTTTCCATAATTACATTTCCTTGCCATAAACGTTGTTTCTACTGAGATCTTTCCTATAGTCCTACCAATATTTTTGTAAAAACTCACGTTGACTGATGTGGGATTTCTTAAGGCCTACCTTTCAACAAGTCTTGCCCCATCGACCTTAGCACCTTATCTGGGATATAGACTAGAGTTCATTTTTGAGTACCTGGAAGCTTGCATGCCTTAATGACAAGTTCTCTCGCTGACAATCATGGCAATACATCAATGTCCCTTGATCATCATATCTTGCAAGTGGCTCAACATCAACACATCTATTCACACTTTGCAAGATGTACTCAAGTACCTTGGCACTCATTGACATCAATGGTGAGTTTGCCTCGCATTAGTTAACGACATTCATCAATATCCAGTAATCCAATGACTTCTTTTCATGCTCGACATTGACACATTTATTCGCATGACTAGACTTGTACCATTGGGTTTTGTAGAGGGTGATGACTACACACTTTTTCATGACTCCCTCAGCAGTTATAATAGCATGACTTCAGCTATATGAGAGTACCACAGTTCCACTTTCTGCATTCGACATCTCCCATGATCCAGTTACAGCTGCAGCAGTATTTACAGTTACATTTCCATAATCTTGCAGCAGTGACATCTTCCACGATCCAGTCACAGCAGTCACATTCTCCATAATTCAGCAGCAGCAATTTCAGTTACATTTTTATGATCCTGCAGCAGTGACATCTTATCTGATCCAACAGTTACAACAATTGCACCATCAACATCACCAACCACGTTCCTATTGCATATTTCATCATCATTCTTGGGTAAGTGGAGGTATGTTGTTTTCTGAATTTTAATCTTGCAATTCCTTACATGCTAGCAATGAATAATTTGGAAAATTCCCTCACCATGCTCCATTTCCTTTTTCACTTTCATAACCCATGCTGAGTTGCACGAGGACATGCAACAAGTTCAGTTGGGGAGGATGAGATAGAGGTTGTTGAACATTCTATAGGATCTCAAATGCAATCATATTTTCAGAGGATAGGAAATCTTTGTGACAGTTTATTCATTTTGTCATGCACATTGATCCTTATATAAAATGCAGAATTTGAATTGAGTATATCTCACAAACCATACATTGGATCCTCATGATTTTTGGACAGGGAATGGATAATATTATGATGAACAAAATTGGCAAGTTTCAGCTCAATCCAATGCACGGATTTCGAAAAACAACCATCATCACCTACAACAAATTTGCATTTTTCTCGAAATCCGCGATGTGGGTTTTTCTGATTTTTGGTGTGGAGATGCATTGGACTAGTAAAAACTTGCTTGCAAAATTTCAGCCAAACCCAGTTTGTATTTTGGGAGATATTAGTTCAGGAAGTTGGCTGCAGCACCAGCTGTGACTGTGCCAAACTTTCCATCATCACCTACAGCCAATTTGCATTTTTCTCGAAATCCATGATGTGGGTTTTTCTGATTTTTGGTGTGGAGATGCATTAGACGCATAAAAACTTGCTTGAAAAATTTCATCCAAAACCAGTTTGTATTTTGGGAGATATTAGTTTAGGAAGTTGGCTACAACACCAGCTGTGACTATGATAAACTTTCCATTTCACAGCTGCAAGCCCACCAAACTCTCCATTTCACAGCCGCAATTCTGAACTATATTCATTATCATCATTTTGCTACCATCATTCCATTTTTCCACTGTCCACCACTCCATTTTTCATCTCATTTATCATTCACCAACATTTCTATTCCAACAAATCCTCTGTCGCACTTTGCTTCATACACATGGATACGCATATTGGCATGACTCATAAAGGTAAAGAAAATGATTTCTTATACACATTGATGCTTTCTTATGCACATTGATATCTTATCATTTCCAAGGAGTACATGGTTAAATTATTATTGCAGCAAGAAAACAGATAATGAGATAAATGTTGTTAACAAAAGAACCAACATTCTTTATATTCATGGTTTCTACACAAGAACCAACCATAAGAAAATGTCAGCTGCTACTCACACCCTGAAAACATTCATTGTTGGAAAGACATCATCAATCAAAGCCAAAATTCAGATGCCAAAAGTTCTTAAGAAAATCCATGCACGGTTGCATGAGGACATGCAACAGGTTCAGTTAGGGAGTATGTTGGGACTTAGAAATGTCCTATTTTCATCCACCTTACCTTCTACTATTCCTCACATTTCATCATCCCATCAACCTTTCATCATACCATTTCCATACATATACTTGAGTTTCATCTTATTATTTTTCACTTTATTCATTTTAGTATTATAAGTGAATTTATGATTAAATATTGGAAATTAACATGTTTCACTAATATCTCAAGTATGGATGAGCTTTGTAATGTGTAGGAATATGGAAGGATCAATTCAAAGAAAGACTCCTCGAATATCTCCTCCACCATTTCAAGGAGATAGTTATTCAAAGAATATTCCAAGGAGAAGATCATGGAGATTTGGTTGGCATATCTTATTTAGGATGTATGAGAAACATGTGGAGAATTTGTGAGAGACATGTGGAGGATTTGGATGGATCATACTTTGTAATAATAGGAAATTAGTTGAGAGTGGTTGACAGAATAGTGGATATGTCATTATGAGATGGTTATCTTCTTCTCAAATAAATTCATGTATAAAAGAGAGTGCTCTCTCTTCATTTGATATAGTAGATAGAGAGTAGATTAAGAGTAGATTAGGAAGAGATTAGTCTCAAACTGTAGAAGTTAGTTTTGGCTTTGTAATATGGAGAAGGGGATTCTCAGCTTTTGTTCATAATCTTAGTTTTGATGCTTTCATGATTTGTCATTGATTGGTGTGATGTAAATTAAGATTTATTTATTGTTAATGTGGGCTCACATGTGTTGTCTCGTTGCTCTTCATATGTTGTCTTTCTTTTATGCAATTTACTGTCAGCTGTGTGTTTCAGCTTCCAGATTTAGATTAGCAGTTGTGTGTTTCAGCTTAAGGGGGGATTAGATTAGCAATTAGCAGTTAGCAAGGGGGGTTAGACTAGATTAATTCAACTTCAGTCCTGCATATATTTTTCATGTGCTTCGTAAGCCTATGAACCTCAGATTGACAAATTAAATGGTTGGGCAAATACTACAACAGAATTAAACGACAATATTTTCGCCTAACAGTCCATACAAGGGAATCTTCCTTATAACTAATATGGATATGACATCGATAAATATATTTGATATATTGATGCCAAAGCACACCATGCTCCTCTTCAAATCCAAAAAAAATCAACATAAAGCCATTTATGTTTGATCAGTGAAGAATTTGGGATGTCCTGCTCTTGAAAAAGATAATGTATACCTCTATCGCTTAGTTGTTTTATCATATCCTTAGGAAGACTGAATGCACCTGTGCATCTGAGCCATGGGTCCTGTCCAACTCTGAGCTTCTTACCATTTCCAATTTCCCATGCCAACCAATCACCTATGATATCATATGCATTGGCCATAGCTTTCCAGATAATGGAAACATTCCTAGTTACCTTGTTCCTAGTTCTGATCCACTATTCAATGGAGAGTGGGTGAATATATTTCTGATGAATAACCTTAACCCACAACCCTTCACCAGCTATCATTCTCCATATTCCCTTTTCATCAAGGTCTCTTGAAAAATAGGGGTAATACTTTAACCCTCATTCCCCCATCGCTTTTGGCGGGGATAATCTCCTCCAAGCAATCCATGGAAAGGCACAATGATTCTCACCCCCCCATCCACAGGAAATTAAAACATATATTTCTAATAGAATCCATAGTACCTACAGGAATATATGCAATGGAATCCCAATATATAGGGATGGCTTCATGAACATATTTCATCATGTCTAATCATTTGCCTATAGACAACCACTTATTACACCAAAAATTGAGTTTTCCTTCAATCTTACTAACCATCCATGCCCAATATTTTTTCAAATAATCATTGCTCTTAATGATAAAACCTAGATATTTTATACCATTATTTATGTCGATCAAAGTGAAATTGAACAGAGAGAAGATCCAATCCATGGTCACATTATCCAAATTCATGAAATATATAGATGATTTAACTACATTACACACTATACCTTTCGCTTCAGTGAAAAGAGAAAACAAAGATTTGATCTTAATAATGTCCCTCCTAGAAGCATCAATGAATAGAATAATATCATCAACAAAGAGTAAATGTGTTATAGAGACATTCCCACCAATTAGAATACCTTTTATCCCACCATGATCCTTGGCATGAATAATGGATCTACTAAGGCCCTTGAAAACCATTATGAATAAAAGAGGGGCTAATGGGAAACCTTGTCTTAAGACTCTCCCAGGTATGAAAAAAGAGGATTTAGATCCATTGATGAGGACAACAAAGGACACCGATTGTACACAGGACATCATCCAATTGATAATGGGTAGATCAAAACCAACTTGAACCAAGAGAAACCAGAGGAAGGTCTAATTAACCCTACCATATGCTTTCGATAAATCTACTTTAATAATGGCTACATGAAGTTTCTTCATCTTCACAATATGTACCACCGCTTGTGCAATCTCAATTGCATCATGGATATGTCTTTTCTTTAAAAAGACAAATTTCTCTATAGACACTGCCTTGGAAGGTGAAATTTGCATGCACCAAGTTGAAGGGTCACGCCATGATCTGGTGGGATAATGTGTAGAAGGAAAGAACAAAAATGGAAAAGACAAAATTAAGACTTGGAATAAGATGGAGAAAAAATTGCGAGAATTTTTTTCCTTTAGACTATGCACAAAACCTTTTTCGCAGATTTCATAATTTGAAGCAAAACCTGTCCAACATGGAGGAACTTACACACGAGTTCTATCAGTTATCCATTCATGTGGATCACCATGAAACTGATGAGAAAATGGCTGCAAGGTATGTGAATTGCTTGAATTTTTCTATTCAAGATGAATTGAGCATGCATAGGGTTCACAACGTGAAAGAGGCATACCGATTAGCCTTCAAAGCCGAGGAAAAGAAAAACTGAAAATTTGTTCAAATGAATAGAGGGGAAAGGAGGGGTACATCGTCTGCCTCACAAGGTGGTTTTAACTATGGCAGAGGAAAATCATCCCAAGGAGCTGAGAAAGCAGAAGATGCTCAACAATATAACTTTATTCAACTATGAGGAAGAGGATTTCAGAGGGGTATGGGTTACGGTGGTGGTAGAGGAATACCTTATATGTTTTTTAGGTGTGGTGTAGAGGGACATCAAGCATTTGAATGAATCAATTTGTATGCAAGAGCTGAAGCAAGGAAAACAACCTAGTTTAAACTTGGTCCAAGATGAGAATGAAGGAGCTAAATCTGAAGTCCCACCTGATATGGGGGAGAATATCATGATACAGAGGTCAATGGTGATTCCCAAAAAAGAGCAAAGACAACGTAACGACAATGAATATTCGTCGCTACGGATAAATATTTTTCGAACCAGGTGCACTTCCAAGGGAAAGGTATGTCAAGTTATTGTTGATAGTGGCAGTTGTGAAAATATGGTTTCCAAAGAGATGGTAGATAAGTTGAAATTACACTATGAAACACATCCCCATCCTTACCAAATTGCATGGCTCAAAAAAGGGAATGAACTCACCATTAATAAAAGATGTTTGATCAATTTTTCCATCAGTAAGACCTATAAAGATGAAGTATGGTGTGATTTCATTCCAATGGATGCATGCCATCTATTATTGGGGAGGCCTTGGAAACATGACAGAAAAGCCATGCATGATGGGGAAAATAATACCTACACCTTTTGGAAGTATGGATCAAATGTTGTCTTATTGCCCCTTAAGGATGAAGGGAAAGCTGAGAATATGTTGTCAACAAGAGAGCTTGTTAAGGAAATGAAGGAAACTGGATTCTGCTATGAATTAATAATGCAAAAAGGATTAGAGAAAGACATACCAATACCTACTAAAGTGGCCAAGGTACTAGAAGAATATGTTGATGTTATCCCTGATGAACTACCTGGTGCTCTTCCACTGAAGAGGTATATTCAACATCACATTGATCTAATCCCAGGATCATCTTTACCTAATCGTGCTCTTCCACTGAAGAGGTATATTCAACATCACATTGATCTAATCCCAGGATCATCTTTACCTAATCAGGCAGCCTATAGGACGAGTCCTACACAACATGTAGAGCTCAACCGGCAAGTAACAAAGATTATAAAGAAAGGGCTGGTAAGAGAAAGCATGAGTCTGTAACATCCCCATCCCTCAATCCAGCCAGCATGAGGGGACATTAACTAAACCATGGCCTCAATATCTCACCTCATAACCATAATTACGAATTTATACAGCTAAAATGCATGTGTAGACATGGAAATAAAAACACATAGAAAAATAAACTCAATCCACACATGCAACATGCAATTTACAGGCGCAATTATCACATGAATACAAATAAAAATCATTGCACGTCAAATACATAAGAATACTTATCTTTAAACAAGGAAGATCTAAGCAACTAGCTGTGTAAGAGCGATTTTCCACCCAAACATAGGCACTATGTCTAGCATATACTCTTTCTGTTGAGAGGCAACCCCCAAGCTAGGCTATAAGGCCACCAGGGCGAAGGAAACACCTACATGCTTCTCTCTCTCATCCCATAACCCATTATGCTCTCCATGCTTAGCCAAAAGCTCGAATAGAGCTCTACAGGGGTATCACTAAGCCTTCACAGCCATGGCACTCCTTCCAACTACCCCACACAACACAAGGAAGGCATTTCCCTTCACTGATCCACAATTACCTCAGGAAATATAAACCTTACAATGCTTACTAGTGTGTGCAGTAAGAGTCCAACCTGTTGTACGCTATTGTAGAACCTCCTAAAACATTAATCCACGGATTCTTGAGCATCCAAAAGTAGAATAAATCAATGGGTAAAGTTTCCTAGCTTTCCCAACCTCCATGTTCACCTACAACCATCTATTTTCCCTTCCAAAAATGTAGCTCTATCTCTAAATTCGAATTTATGGGTTAAACACAGTCCGGTAATGGACATGAGCAGTAATGGAAAACTCTACATATTGTAGGAAAGCATGCATGAGAGAATGATCAAAAGAGTGTTGACTCCAAGGATATGAGGTAAGGGTGAAAATACAACTGACATAGCTTCTGACCATAGAAGAAATATGACTATTCACAACTGACAAAACTATCACAACCCCCATGCTTCAATAACTACATGAAGTGACTTTTCCTCACCAAGTTCACATATGCATTCAACGATTGGGTTAATAGTAAAAAAAAAGGTAATTATCTCATTTAAGACACATGGAAAATTTTGGATGAGTTATGAGGTTGACACATGGCATCAAAGGATTTGGTTTCCCATAAGGCCCCTTCCTCTTCCCCTCTGGTGGAATCATAGCCCCTCTAGTGCTCTTTACACAACCATCTTGGAACATTTTATTAATTTTCAACATAATATTTACATACATTTCGAATTGGAATGATAAGCCAATCATATGGTCCAAATAATATATATATATATATATATATATGCCTAGCCATTCACTAGTTGGGACTTGGTATTGAGCTCCACACTAGGAATCTATACTAGCATATTTACATCATTCAAATAATTTTGATTAAATACATTCCAAGTCAAAATTGGGGGTGTTAAAATCCCCTCCCCCTTGGAATAACATCGTCCTCGGTGTTTTCTCAAAATCAGAAGAACAATGGGTATGCCTCTTTCATGGCATCCTCCAACTCCCACGTAGCTTCATCGGGATGATGGCTTGGTTCCGGAGAAATGCTACCTTCCTGTCTAGGATGCATAATGGTTCAGTTTGGAACTCTCCCCCAGGTTCCACCTGAATCACATCCCAATCAATCACATGATTAGGATCATGCAAATATTTCTTAAGGAAAGAAACATAAAAAGCATTATGAGTTCTAGTGTTAGAAGGCAATGCAATTCTATATACAATTGGCCCCATCCTTTCAAGCACTTCAGATGGCCCACGATATCTTGGAGATAGCCTGGAAAACTTCCAAGCTTCAAAGAACTCTTCCTTGACCTCACTCTAAGGTAAACATGATCCCCAACAATGAATTCTCTATGCACTCTGTTCTTATCTGCATAGATTTTCTATCTATCTTGGGATGCCTTTGAATTTTGCCTAATTTTTGCAACCTCTTGTTCCATTTCCTTTAGCAATTCTGGCCCAATTAAAATTATGTTCACTGGATTCTCCCATGTCACTGGTGTCCTACACTTTATGCCATACAAAGCCTCAAATGGACTCATGCCCAATGAAGCTTGTTGCCCATTGTTATAGGAAAATTCTACCAAGTGTAGATAATCTTCCCACTTGGATGGTTTGTCCATCACATACATGCGAAGCATGCCTTCAAGAATTTGATTTACTCTTTTTGTTTGTCCATATGTTTGTGGATGGTAAGCGGTGCTAAAGTTCAGTTGTGTCCCCAAGTTCGCAAAAAGAACTTTCCAGAAATTTGAAGTAAATTTGGTATCCTTGTCTGAAATTATTGCTTTTGGCAACCCATGCAATCGAAAAATTTCCTTGCAATGGCATCAGTTTTATATGTGGATTTAATTGGTATAAAGTGTGTTGAGTTTGACAATTTATCCACTACAACCATGATGGAATCATGTTGTTTCACAGTCATTAGAAAACCTATAATAGAATCCATGAAAATTACTTCCCACTTCCATCCTGGAATTGGAAAATGATGCAACAAATCTACAGGGTGTTGATGCCAAGCTTTCACTTGCTAACACTTCATGCATTTATATATATACTCAACAATATCATTTTTCATCCCTGTCCAAAAATATTACTTCCTAGCAGTAGAAATTGTTTTATGATATCCTAGGTGAACAAAATATGACATTTTATGGATTTCATCAATAACAAATCTCCTCAAGTCTGCCACATTTGGAATATAATTTGTTTTCTATAAATAAGAAGTCCATTCTCTTCCACATGATACCCTTCATACCTCTTTTCAAAATTCTGCTGCTGTAATTTTTCGTTTATTTGCACATACAATTCATCTTCAACAAGCTAATTGACAATCTGTTGTCTAAAATTTGATTTGCAAATTGTGATGGATGCCACATGCATTTCATGAATCTTTCTGCTAAGTGCATCAACCACTTTATTTTCTTTTCCTTTTATGTGTTTGATTTCAAAATCAAACTCACATAAAAATTCCATCCACCTCGCTTTCCTGACATTTAATGTTGGCTACTCAAATAAATATTTCAGACCATAATGGTCTGTCAATTCAAATTTTATGCCCATTAAATAATGTCTCCACATTTTTAAAGCGTGCACTATGGATGCAAGTTCCAAATCATGTGGCATAATTCTTTTCATGCTCCTTCAATTTTCTAGACTCATAATACACCACATAATTTTATTGCATAAGAACTCCTCCAAGTCCTTGTTTACATGCATCTGTACACACCACAAATTCTTTTTTTGGGTCTGCAATTTTCAGAATTGGAGCACTTATGAGAAGCTTCTTCAACAGCTAGAAGCTTTCCTCACATTTCTGGGTCCATTCAAATTTTGTTCCCTTCTTTTGCAAATAAGCAATTGGATGTGCAACCTTACAGAATCCTTCAATGAACCTCCTATAATAACCAACAAGACCCATAAAATATCCCACCTCTGTGACATTACTTACAGTTGGCCAATTCATAATGGCTTCAATATTTTTCGAATCCAATGATATTCCTTCTTCTGAAATAATATGACCTAAATAATGAATTTTATTTCTGTAAAAGTCACATTTTCTTAGCGTTGCATACAACTTATGCCCCCTTAAAAATTGCAAAGCCATTCTCAAATGTTCTTCATGCTCTTCTTCATTCTTACAATAGATAAGAATGCCATTTAGAAAAACAAGAACAAACTTGTCCAAATATATTTGGAGTATGCTATTCATGAGACACATGAAAGTAGCGGGTGCATTAGTTAGACCAAATGGCACCACTACGAATTCATAGTGTCCATACCTTGTTTTGAAATATGTCTTGTGAATATCTTCTTCTTTGATTCTTACCATTGAAAATAGCTTTGCCTCTCTCATTTGATAAAAAATACCATCAATTCGTGGCAATGAGTACTTGTTTTTCAATGTCACTTTATTCAGCTACATGTAATCAATGCATAACTTGAGGGTACCATCTTTCTTTTTCACAAAAAATACAAGTGCTCCCCATGGGGACACACTTGGCCTTATGTATTTATTTTCCAATAATTCTTGCAATTTCATTTTCAACTCTAATAATTTTGGTGTGCTCATTCCGTAAGGTGTCTTAGACACAGGTGCAGCTCCTGGCACAAGATGAATTGTGAAATCAATGCCCCTCTTGGGAGGAAGTCCTAGCACTTCATCAAGAAAAACATCATTGAATTCTCGTAGAACATGATAGTCTTCCAATTTTAGAACTTCATTTTCTATTTTGTCCAATATACATGCTGCATACAATTGAAAACCTTTCCTATAAAACTTCTTCAGCTGCATGGATGAAATGTGCCTAAAGAAAAAATTCTTTGGAATTCCTTTCACAAACCTTGGATTTCCTTTATCATCAATGCACTCAAAACTATTATTGTAGCAATCAAGTTTAACTCTATGTGCTTCCAACCAGTCCATTTCAATGAGAATTTCGTAAGAACCAAGTGGTAAAACATTCATATCTACACAAGTGGAAAATCCACCCAATTCTAATGGACATTCCTCCACCATTTCACTAACTTTTCTCTTTGTTCATGTGGCTGCTTGGACCAACCATGATTTACTATGCTTGATTTTCTTAAAAGCACAAATATCAACAATTTTAGGATTGATATAACTGTGAGTAGATCTAGAGTCAATAAAAATAAAAATAGATTGCTTAGCAATCTTACCTTCAACCTCAACCACTGTTGATTGATGATTTGCTTGGTGGTCCTCTAGTGCAGCATAAATCCTAGGGACAGTCCTTGCCACTTTACCCATAGTTTCGAACTCTTGGATGTTGTGAACTTGCTTTTCACTCCCATTTCGATGTGGACAGTTTCTAAGCAAGTGGTCCTCTCCACACCCGCAACATTGAAGTGGCTCTCTTGGCTCGTCTCCCATCATCCTAGCCGACTTTGTCACAACTTGTGGGGGATGCCTTGGATGATTTATGAAATGAGGACGTTTGAACTCCTTCTTCCTTTGCTCAAACTTCTCATTCTTCTTGTCCTTCCACACCTTCTAAAAATCGGGCTTGCTTTTGGCTTGATTATAACAATACTTGGCCTTTCTTATGGTCTCATCTAGAGTTTGAGGCTCATCAAATTCAATTCTATCTTTGTAGGATTCAGATAACCCACCTAGAAAATACCGAATTTTGACTTTATCATCTTTGATATATATGACATATATCAGCAACTCCAAAAATTTATTTGCATATACCTCCATAGTCATTTGGCCCAATTTCAACTCATGGAATTCTTTAATTTTGCCATCACAATACCGATCAGAGAGGTACTTTTGTTTGAAGTATTTCTTGAATTGCTTCCACACTATATTCCTTTCATTGATCTTCTTCACTTTCCTAAGGTGATCCCACCATATAGTTTCTCTTCTATTCAGATTGAATATAGAAACTTTGGCCTTCATATTTCCTGAGTAGTCTTGTACTTGGAAATACTTCCTCATCCCAAGAAGCCAAGTCTCAACTTCTTGACTAGATTTTATTTCACCATCAAATGTGGGAGGTTTGACCTTCCTAAATTATTCATGTGAGTTGTTCTTGGAAGACCTCTTCCTCTTCTTCCTATGCGATGAATAGCTTGATCCTTAGATTCAGATGACTCAATAGAAGACATTTCTGGAGTATATGACCTATCTCTAGAAACCCTTCTTGAACTATGGGACCTCTTGTGAGAATGCTTCCTTGAGATACTCCCACTCTTTTCCTAATTTAATGAGGGATGTCCATAGTTAATCTTTCTCTGAATGTCTGTCAAACTTTGGAGCATAGCTGCATTCAATTGATTTTGCTCTTCTTGAGATCTAAGCAACCTCTCATTGTTTGCTCTATAACTTTGCAGCTCCTCATAGTTTCTACAATGTCTGTGGGAGTCACTTGGTTTTTACTACCATTGGATTCTATCTCTTCATTCTCAATTTGCATATTCTCTCCCATTGCAACTGCTTCAACTTCATAAGGATCCTGTGCATCCTCCATGATGATGACCTTCTTGGCCCAACCAAGACCAAAGATTTTCCAATATGCACTATACTCGATGTAGGCCCCTTAAAAATCACTGATGTGATTCTGAATCCTCAAAAGTGTTCATATAACATATTTGTTAGATTTTTAACAAATAAAAATCACTTTTCATGTATTCTGGAAAATACCCATATTGACAGTTTCTTTTTGTCAGATTATGGCTACAAGAACTTTTATGATCAAATTATAGAAGCGTACGAGTCACCAATTCATAATTTATCTATGTAAAATTGTTCCCCTTTGGATAAGCTTTCCAACAACTATAAGCATGCTCAATTCTGATTCCCGAGGACAAAGTTACAGTCCTTCAAAATTGTTAATTTGGCCCAAACTCTACACTTTTCCTGTAGGTGCATTTAACCCAAAAGACCAACTTCAGACACCTGCAGAAGATCACCTATGGAGAACCAGGATAAATTCCTTAATGGATTAGATAATATATGTGATCATGATTACTCATCAATTTTCAGTTCCTTGATTTGATGCTCTCTTCACTTGCTATAGAATTCTGGAATTTACTACTTTGTATTTTTCGACTTATTCTAGGCTTAGAAAATTATGCAGTCCTGTAGCATCCACCCTGAAAATCCAAAATATGACCAAATTCCTACTGCTCTAATGGCAACTTTTAAACTCCAGATCCAACTTTGCTGATTAAAAAAAATAAAATGGGGGTCGAGGGGGCTTTCCCCCTTGCGGCCTCCATATGCCGTTGAAGGGTGGGTCAAGGGTAGTGCCCTCATTTTTGTTGTTGTAAATATTCAATTTCACGTACTATGGCGCATAAGTTCATTATCAATTCTCGTTGAACATCCCTATCAATGTGTTAGACAAGCCTACCTGTCACCCTGTGATGTGGCTGTTATCGGTCAAATTAGCACTTCTCCATCTGTGACCACATTGCCTTGTTGGTCACACAAAAGGACACTATGGATGGAAGAGATTACTTGACCTTAGATGATTTGGATCTGAACTTTGCAATCCTTTCCTCAATAAAGATATTTTTTGTAAATATTTTGAAGCATAACCGTGACTTTGATATTAGCAAACACACGGGTTAATCGCGGGTGTCTATACAAATAACTCACGGGTATCATCTGAAATGTTGCACTTGCTAGCTACAAGACATAAGAGCCGCGAGTCACTCACTGGTTTTCCAAAGGTATACTTGCGGGTATCTTTAAAAATCTCGAAAAAAATATATAAAATGACTAATTATGGATTAGTTAGGGAAGTTATTCAAACTACCTTAACTTCCCAAACCAACTGCCTTTCGAGCCTATCCTCCTATCCTTGCCATAAATACAAGGGGAGGGGCTTGAGAAAGGGGAGCCAGATTTGGTAAAGAAATGATGGAGGAATACTTACTCAAGAGAGAGGAGCATGAGCCCGGGGTCTAATTACAACAGTGCCAGTTGCAAGACATGTATAACTAGTTGTTATTTATGCAAATAAAATCAGAGATTTCCCTTCCAATAGCACTTTTCTTTGTATAAATTTGATGTTTGAATTTGTCATATGAATTTATATATGAGTTTAAATTTCAATTGTTTATCTTTATTTGGTCAAACTGCTTTGAGAAAGGTAGGTTGTTTGTTTGCAGGTCCATCCGTTGGAGCAGTGTAGCAATGGATCAAGAATATTGGATTTTGAAAGCTTGGGTAAACCGTGGATTATCCAGGTATGAACTTCATCTTGAATCCTATTTATTTTATGAACATAAAGAAGTGTTGAATGTTACATGTATTTTCTTTTCTGTTTCTGCAATAAAATTTGATGTACGTTGGTGACCTCCATTTCCCAATCATAGGTTATTAAACCGCACAACAGAACTAGAAACTCCATTGGGGAGTACCTGTTTCTGCTTTGGGGATTCTTGAGATACTTTCTTTCCATTTTTATCAAATTTTTAGGTCTTTGTGAAGGTTTCTAGGGTATTTTCCATTCCTGTGCTTGAATCAGTTGTGGTCTGCTCTTATGTTTTCTTTCTTTTTAAATTTTTTCAGAGCTTACCCTTGAGTTGCATTCACTTATAGCCGCGGTTACCCTCCCTCACCCGTGAGTTTCTTATATCTATACCCGCGGGTCACTCGCGTGACTCTGTAGACGCAATTGCAGTTTTTTCTTGAGAGAATTGTTTTTTCTTTTAGGGTTGGTTGCTTTGGTTTTGAAAGTACTCTTTTTGATCTTAGACCTTCTAACTGCTTATGAGTTTTTGTCTGAGTCTTTTACATCCCTTTGCGAGATTTCTTTTTGGTTCTTTGTGCTTGTTAAAGGCACCTAACTCTTTCTAGCCCATAGTTTGTTTGGCGGATGCTTGGACCTGGTCCTTTGTAGTCACTGGTGTTTAGAGAGCAACCTGATATCTACATAGATTCATTGCTTTCTGTTTTACATATCAGTTGTTTCTTATAGTATCTCGTTGCCAAACCTTAGTTACTTCTAGGTCATTTGAAGGAATTTTTTGGGTTGGTTATTTTCAGTTCTTTGTTAGGGCCAGAGTTTTGATTTTTATAGCTTTAAGTTCATCTTTCCTTTTCCCGCACGTCTGATTGTTCTTGTTTGTTAATAGCTATTTTCCTTTTCTTTCATTTTTTAAAGAAAAAATCAAATCAAAAGAACATTTGCTTTATAACAAGAATTTTCCCTTTTTTTGAAGTAGTTATAGTTGTATATGCTATCTTCTTTGAAAAATTTAATTTTTTTTTTAGTTTGTCTTAGGTTTACTTTGCGATTTTACATTTTGAAAGATAAGCAACAAGAAAATTGTGAATAATTCACATTGTCATATATACATTTTTCTTTCAGTTGTAACCATTATGCACACAAACACACTACCCTTTTGAGTAAACAAAAACCCTAAAAAGAATCATTAATTTAAAATTTTAGTAACTTTTCTTTTTAGGTCACAGTACAAACGAACTAACTTAGGCTAGGATTTTGGAATAGAGCATCTTAAACTTTCCAAAATCATTCAAGTATCCAAATTGTAGTAAGACTATCTTTAGGAAAACCACTTTTGTGGAGGTGTGCCAGGAAGCTCCACTCAAACCGGAGTTAAGCACGAGGTCATGTGAGGTTGATCAGTCTGGGATAACCCCCTCCCTTTTCAATTGAGCATCTACCAAAGCTTACACGTGTGCAAGGATCCATTAATACCTTGTGTGCTTTTGGGTTTCAAGCCTAGTTACCCTGCCCATACGTGTTGGTTCGTCCTGCGACTGTCCCCCCAGACTCTTTCTTCAACCATGGTAGCCTTAATATCTTTGGCCTATAGGGATTTACACACGTGACGGTGGAAGGATATTTCCATTGTATCTAGGACATACATGGGAGGAAATCCCTTGCAGTTATTTGGGAGGGCGGTTGGTGATTCAAAAGGTTGCACCTGAAGACTCTGTATTGTGGACCCCGGGTAACTGTCCTTCGCTACTCTACTGGTTTGTTTTGGGCCCTAATCATCCCAGAAGTCCCTTTGAGATTTCATCTCTGTTTTCTTGGTCTTGAACACCATAGGAATTTTTTTATAGTGGTGTGTTGTTTGTTTCCTGCTGTTCTAGTGGCCCCTAGGTTGATCACTTAATATATTTTTGTTGTAGTTGTGGACGACCAACTTCCTCGTAGGTCACGAAGATTGAGAAACCTTTCTCCACTCACCGTGGAGCCTCCATCGCCATCTCAGTGGCCTAGAACAAACTCACATGGTTCTTTTAAAATCACAGTTACAACTGAACCCCCTAGAGAACCTCATCTTATCTCTCAAACTCAACCGGTTCAACAAACTATTGAGGTTGAATATTTTCCTATAGAAGAGTTTGCGAGACCCTTCAACCCTCCACTAACTGGACCTAACGACCCTTTGTTAGAAAGAGTTGTTTCTTTAAGGCTCCATGAGTTAAGTGTATATAGGTTTACACCTGGTCTTTCTATGGATAACATAGGGAATACATCGGGAGTTCCTCATACTCCCACTTCAGCTATCATGGTGGGAGGTTTATCTCCCCCCACTTAAACACATCGATACCGATTTCGTTGCAGTTCACTTCTGCTCCGAGCACCTCTTTCAGTTTCAATGCTGGATCTTTAGGTTTGTCTAGCACTCAATTTGCGATGACATCTATTCCCTTTGGATCCACCATTGGTCCATTTAGTATTCCTTTTTCGGGGATACCCTCAATGTCCTTTACATCTTCCCCTTTTGCTCAACAGTTGTAGGTCAATCCTAATTCTTCTCCTTTCAATCAAGGATTTTCTTGGCATGGAGGACACATTGCTCCTTCAACACCATTTGTAGGCTCCATGCCTACCTCTTCTATTGCATCAATGCCGGGTTTTAACCCCTTTAAAGGCTTTAATATACATTCTTCTAATGTACAAACCTCTAATGTGCCTATAGGGAGTACTCCCTTTACATTATTCGATGGAGGAGGCAGTAACAATTATACCAACCCTCCATTAGGAAGTACTAATACCCAGCCGCAATGGACTAGGCCACAAGGAAGTAATCCGCTAGCTTATGGCTAGAGAAACTTTCACAATGTTTTCTCTTCACAACCGATGGCTGGGGGAATCCCCAACCAACCTTATAGGAGCTAGGGTTTGGGTGGTTCCCTTTACCAAACTCCTCCAAATCACACACCATCAACATGACCCCGTTTTCCTTTTTTGGCGACCTTAAATTTTCCAGACCTTTCAAAACTGATGAATGACCCGATGCGACACAACCCTGCTTGGCCTCCGGTCCCAACCAGACTCCCTTTGGACATTCCAAAATTCGAAGGAAAAACTGGTGAATACCCTAGAGACCATGTCACGAATTTTCACCTCTGGTGCTCCTCTAACTCGTTAAATGACGACTTGATTCAATTCAGGCTCTTTCAAAGAACCTTAACGAGCGTTGCAGCTAAGTGGTATATCGAATTGCCTGCTGCAACATATAACAATTTTTGGGATTTAGCGATAGTTTTCTTGAATCATTTCCAGCTTCCCGCCCGGTATGATGCCGGTACGAATCTTCTATCTACCTTTAGACATAACAAAGCCACCCTTCTCTCTAATCATATTCAGGAGTGGCGAGATAGAAACAACTCATTAAAGTTGAGATCCCCACATAATTTCTTTTGGAGTGGTATTTAAAATCACTACTACCTTATATCTCTAAGGATGTTTCAACTTCTGGGGTTACTTCTGAATATGAAGCAATTTTAAGGACCCAACAACTCGACCTGATCTAAGCTCAATCTGGGATCCTTTACGAGATAATTCCTTATGCACCTAGGTCGAATATAGATCTCGGTAAGCCTAAACCTGGACCACATGTCGATGGCATCGTTGGTTCAACCGACTCATCCGCACTAGAAGCTTTAATGAAACAAGTCCATGCATTTTCAGTGAAGTAGCCTGCTACAGAAGAAACTACAGTTGCATCCTCCCCTTCACAAATAGAATCTGTACAAAATGTGCAGATGAATCAAAAAGGTCCTCGAAAACCAAACAATACGAAAAAGGGTAAGAAAGGGGAGGGGAGCCAACAAAATCCCAAGAATACTAAAAATGCCGAGGAGGGTAAAAAAGATAAGAAGAAGGTAAAGTTTCCTTGCAAACTTTGTAAAGGATACTACCTCACTCATCAATGCCCTCTCATAGATGAAGCCCAAAATCTATTACATTAAAAGAAACCGGTTGTCCTGAAGGATCCTTTTCCCTAAGGAAAAAGCCCAACTTATGGCAGCTCTAATACTAGGGGCACTCACTGTGTTACACCAGCTGATCAGTCTTATATTAATATGGTTAACTCACACACTCTACTGCAGACGAGAGCTAGGAATTATACCCCGGATATGCAGCAGAAAGACAAAGATATTCCCGAGTCATCTGTTCCTCTCCACATCGATAGACCAATAGACCCTTTGCCGAATATACCAAAATGTGTCTATGAATGGGAAATGCACAATCCAAATGCGTGGGCTGTTCCAAAATACTATGTTGTCGAATATCTGTCCCAAACGTTGTGTGCTATGTCCTCCCTAGAAGTCTTGCAAAGATGCCCATTGCGGTGGAATGCACTTTTAGCGGCAATAGGAAGCATGGATTCGTCGAGCATGCTTGCTAGATTTGATATGTCAAATATCAAACCTCGGTTTTCCTACCACGTGGCCTTCCAGATTGAAGTAGTCCATGGTTCAAATACCATTGGATGAATGGTAGTAGATGAAGGCGTGTCAATGTGCATAATGTCTATATCTTGTTGGCAAGCCTTGGGATCTCTTGAGTTAGCCCCTTCGATTACATTACTTACTTCTTTTGACGGAATATCTTTCCGTCCGCACATAATCTTACCCCCATTCGAGATTCAATTGCCGGTAATGTAGTGTCAGTGGAGGTAGAAGTTGTGGATGCTTCTCTCGACTACAATCTATTGTTTGGAAGAAGTTGGACGTACGCTATGCATGCCATTCCCTCGTCCATTTTTCGAGTGCTTATGTTCCCTCACGAAGGTAATATCGTCACAATCGATCAACTATACTTCACTCGGAAACACAACACAACTCCGTCGGATTCGAACATCCCTTGGATTGATCAAGCTCGTCCGCCCAGTGAGAGCTTAGGAGTAGGTATGTATTCATCTTTGATGGGCACATTTGATCTACCTGCTCCTGTAAACTACATTGGTTTAATGAGTACTACCGACATATCATCTCGGGAAGTTTTTACGGTTAGTCAAACAACTGATCCGTGGATCCTTCCTACTTAACAGGAACTAATTGTGCCCTTATCCATCGCAGAAGTGGCTTACCAAACATCACAAAACCTTGTGATAGATTGTATCTTGACTCCTTTAGTCTCAACAGAGTCAGGTATTGATTATGCACATGCATGGTTAGTTAACTCCACACATTCTTTTGATGTTTAGATACTGTTTTTCCTTCTGACGAAGACATCTTGGAAGCTATTGTAGGTCTGGATCATCCATGAGAAAATATGCATCAAAGATCCTATTTTCTTCCAGATCTGAACAAGATTGAGAATGGAGAGTTTTCTTTAAGACCTGGTGGGAGTATTGATTTCTCCATCACTCCTTCTATGAAACAAACGATTAATGCTGAAGGTAATATGGCAAACATTTTGATAACTATACCAATCAATATTTCCACCAAACCTAGCGTTGTGGAAAAATTTTTCATTGGAGAAAATTGTTCTCCACAGGAGACCACTTTGTACACCAACTTATTTCGCAATGTTTTTTCCTGGTCTTACAAGGAGATGCCAGGCGAGATTCCATCTTTGAAGTTGGATATCCAGTTAATTCCCGAAACTTTTGATTTGGAAGAGCATTTGCTTTATTTAGAGCATTTAGATGAGCAACGCTATGATGCGCTCACTACGAATGAAGCTCATAAGAGCTGAGTTAAACATCAGTATGATAAGTCTGTAAAACCAAGGGTTTTCTCATAAGGGTACCTTTTTTTTGGTCTATGACCAGGACAAGGATCCCTTGGGGGCAGGCAAGTTTAAATCCATGTGGCTTGGACCTTATATTGTTTCTAAAGTTCTAAAGAAGGGATCTTATGAGTTGAAAAATTATGATGGTTATAAGTTGCCAGAGCCTAGAAATGGGATCTATTTGAAAAACTATTACGCTTAGGCCTACATGTTTTTTCTTGTACCATAGTTGTACATGTTTTGTAGAGTTACTCTCTTTTGGATTTATCATCTTATGTGTCTTTTGGATTGTGGTTTCAGATGATAACCAAGTGCTTCATAGGATTCGTCGATGGCGCTAGTCACCACACTCGCCAATTGGCTTCAGCGGCTTGGTTTTTTTTTTTTGTAAATAAAAGGTACTTCATATTACTTCTAAGAAACAAAGATACATAGCACACTGATAGTGCCAAAGCAGAAGATTCATATTTATATGGTATAAACCGTTGTTGCATTGCTATGCTAATTGAAGAGTATTATACAAATTCTTGGAATGATGACAAAAAAACAGTAATTTCTAGCTCTTATACATTGATAGAAGATCTCAAGTAACAACAAACTACTAGTTCACCAACACGAAGAAATACAAACCATCGGCAACGTCCAAACCCATGAGTATCAACCTACTTATGGACGCACCTACTAGTCCAACCTCGACAAGTATCCATTGCCATGCAGCCTTGTTTAAAAGAGGTTTGCGTTAAAATAGAAGTGTGCATTTATATATTTTTTAAAATAGTTTGTGTGAAAAGGGAAGCATGCATATATATTATAAATTTAGAAAGAACTTATATAGGAGATTTGGGTAAAAATTTGGATGTTTCATATATTTTTTTGGTAATTTTATTGATGAAAGTTTTAAAAACATTAGTCTTCATCTGATTTCATTTTGAAAATCTTTGAATTGATATATAATTTAAAAAAACATGGTAATTAATTTTAATTATATTTATTTTAGATTTTTTCATTTTACTAAATTTTAATAACAATTTTTTTTTTCAAATTTATTTATAAATATATTACATCTCTTATAGGATTTAATCATTGATTTGTTTACTTAAAAAGAAGAACACAAGAACCAATCCTTGGTATGATAATGAATGTAAGCCTGTGCATAGAGGAATCAAGGAAGCTATTGACGAGTCTTTGAAAGATGACAAGATAAATAAGTACAAAGCCCTAATTAAAAGAAAAATTACCTATTATATAAATAAAAGACATGAAACGCTTTTACACTTGTTTAAGACAGACCCTAAGAAATTCAGTGGCAAATTCTAACTTGCAAAACTAAAGAAAATAATAAGATCTCTTTGGAGGACTAGAACTCCTATATTAAAAATGTTTATGAATCCCCATATGTGACGGATAACACTCAGGCCCTCCTTACAACTGGGAAAGTTTTTTCTTTAGAAGACATAGACTTTGGGATCAAGCACATAGCCAATGGAAAAGCTAAAGGCATTGAAGGGTACCAACTAGAAATCTTAAAAATAGGAGCACCTATCCTCATCCCTTACATTCACAATCTCTTTAATCTGGCTGTCAATCATGGATTCCCTAAGCCTTGGATTTAAAGCTTGATAGTTCCTATTTTTAAAAGCAGAGATAAAGATAACCCTTCTAACTATCGAACCATTATGATTAGCCCTCTTTTAGCCAAGCTATATGGTATTAATTTGGAAAACAAGAATAACATATGGATAGAAAGCGAAGGAAAGTGGGCTAAAGGAAAGGCAGGCTTTAGAAGGAATCACTCAACCACGGACCACCTTGTTACGCTTAGGATCATTGCGGAGGAGTGTCACAATATTAAATCCAATAATTTTTGTTTTTTTGTAGACTTTAGAAAATCTTTTGATACAGTGCCTAGAAAGAAAATTTGGAATGGATTAGAGAAGTTAAAGGTTCCTTTCGAGATGAGGGTTGTAGCTATAAGGTTATATGAGAACAGAATTTCTAAGTTCAGGAACAATGAGGGGTGGTCGTAGGATATTAACTGTAATATTGGAGTTAAGCAAGGGTTCCCCCTCTCCCCTACATTTTTTGGCATTTAAATTAATAAGCTAGAAGGTTGTTTAGAAGAAGCAGGTTGTACTGGCATGACCTTCGCAAGAATAGTCATCTTGCTTCTTCTCTATGCTGATGATATCGTTCTTTTGGCAAGGTGCCCCTATGATCTTGTGAAGCAATTAAGAATTCTCAAGGACTTCTACTCCAATATGGGCATGATTGTTAACACCAACAAAAGAAAATTCATGATTATCAAGTCCAATAAGAGCACCTATGATAATTTTGTATATGACAATAGAAACTTGGAGGAAGGGACTTCTTATAAATATCTCGGAATTGACTTCCATCACAAGATCAACTGGAACTATAGCATTGAGAAGAGGATTAATGGAGGTGGAAATCCTACTTTCATCTTGAAAACAACTGTAAATCGAAAAACCTTGTGATTTGGGACAAAAAGAAATTCCTCTTTAAAATGCCCGTCACTCCTGTTATCTTATACAAATGTGAAGCTTGGGGTTGCATCATTTCTAGAGAATCATGGAGAAGAATTGAGCAAATCCAAAAGTAGTTTATTACCTATAATCTTAAAATTAAGAGCAATACGCCTTACCTATTCTCCTCTTAGAAGCGAGGCTCTCCCCCATTGAAAGTATGGCTATGATTAGGTATCTAATGTACAAGCACAAATTAAACAATATAGGACACCACCAGATTCCTAAAATTGCTCTTAGCTCCATCCAAAAAGACCTGCGCCTCAAGCGGGGGTGGCATAAAGATTCTATAACTTGGTTAAATAATTGAGGGATTGATGAAACTGTCACTCTGCAAAACATCAATAACATTAAAACTATTATTACTTCTACATTCAAAGAGAAAATGTGGTGTAAGGAAGATTTAGAGGTTAAAAGAAAATTACGATATTATAAAGAGATCATTAACCCTAATCTTGAGGATAAAAATTATCTTTCTATCTTAATGAGCTCAAAGAAAAAAATTAATATTGCCAAGATTAGAATGAACTCTTGTGAGCTTCATATTGAAACCAGGCGTTGGACTACCCCTAAAACGTCGCGGGAGGAAAGAATTTGCCACCTTTGTGAGTATATAAGCTTCGAAGATGAAAGTCACTTTCTCTTAGAGTGCCCCACCTACACCAATATTAGATCTCGGTTCCATAATTTTTGTTCCAACACCGACCTCTATAAACTTCTAACTCCTCAAATCTATGGCGAGCTAGGGACACTTCTCTTTAATATTTTTGAGTATAGGAATAAGATTTTAAAACAAAACAAATAATCTCTTGCCTTTTCTCTTAAGGTATGATAGACCAAATTTGGTCTCGTTGGACGTTAATCACCATCATCATCATATGATCATCATAATTATTTCATGAATGCAAATCTAATATGTATTATTTTGATAATATTTTACATTCAATATTTTATAAAATGGTATTATAAAAATTTTAGATAGGTTTTTAGTTAGAGTAGCAAGATTCAAATATGAATGTAATTAGGTGTGAAAGAAAAAAGAAGCTAAAAAGAAATATATCCACTGCCATATTTATTCATTTATTAATTTCACATTAATTTAGAGAATTAATTCACCACAATATTTATTCTTTAATTAATTGAGATAAATAGATTATTAATCTATTTACTTAGAACCTCGCATTCATTTGCTATCATGAAGCCTTGATTTTGTCTTGTCAAAAACTAAAATAATTTATTAATTTTTTCCTTAATCACAAAATTAACAAATATATTATGTTTCTTAAATATTTCAATTTGGAAATGAATCATCAACTTCTTTCTCCAAAGAGGAAAAGGATTACATCCTTGGTCTTGAAAATAAATAAAAAAATATTGTTTGCTTAAGAGGGAGGAGGAGGCATGGAGGCTAAAGGCAGAGCATTCTAGATTGCTCAAGGTGACAACAATTCCAAGTTCTTTCATAAATATGCAAGTTAGAGGAGAAACATTAACTCTATTTGGGATTTGATGTTGATGATGGAAGTTGGATTAGTACACATGATGAGCTTGAAAATTTGGCAATGGAATTTTTCTCTATGCACTTTAAGGATTCAACAAACTCTAATATTGTGTCTCAGTTGAATGTCATCAGACACTATCCACACACTATCCTTCTTTTTTCACTAGTGAATAAGGCTTGTATATTGGGAGACCTGTCACACTTGGAGAGATTGAAGGATTTCTCTCTGAATTTGACAAGGATAAGAGCCCAAGCCCCGATGGATGTCCCGTGGATTTTTTATTTCATTTTTTGACTTGGTGGGTGTAGATCTATTGGAGGCTATGGAATATTCTAGAACTCAAGGTTATGTTTCTAGAGCAATAAATTCAACTTTTATCACACTTATTCCTAAATGTGATAAGTCCCAATCCTTTATGGAATTTAGACCAATCTCTCTTTGCAACCTTGTTTACAAGATTATTACCAAAATCATCTCCAATAGAACTGGGCCTATTCTGGCAAAAGTGGTTTCTAAGGAACAATTTGGGTTTTAGAAAACAAGGAAATTCTAGATGCCATAGGTGTTACTCAAGAATGCATGCATTCTATAAAAGTTAAAAAATTAAATGCTTTGATATTAAACATGGACCTTGCAAAAGCATATGGAAAAGTAAATTGGGGATTCTTAAGGTTGATCTTGATTCAGATTGGTCTCCCTTTATCTATTACTAATTGGATTATGGCGTATGTGTCCTCATCTAGTTTTGGTGTATTGATTAATGGCTCTCCTACTTCTTTCTTTAGGAGTTCTAGAGGCTTAAGGTAAGGATGCCCTCTTTCTCCTATCCTTTTCCTTGGTTATTGAAGGGATTAGTAGGATGATTGATGATACAAAAAGGAATGGAAGATTATCTGGTATAAAATTTTCTTCAGCTCTACATATCACTCATGTATTGTTTGTCAACGATATTGTCATCTTTGGAAAGGGTTTTGTGGAGGAGTGGAACTCTTCTTATGGAATTATTTCATGTTTATGTGTTGCTTCAAGTATGGAAGTAAGTCAAGCCAAGTCAAATCTTTACAGAAATGGTGTGGATGATGATCGGTTATCTCTTATTACTACTTTCTTCCCTTACAAAGTGGATCAGATTGAATATGGGTTCAAGTATCTTGGATATTATCTTAAGCCCAACATTTACGGGTGTGAATGTTAGGAACCCATGTCAACCCTTCTATTTACTTTGTTAGTATATTTTTGTTGGACGCATATGCTTTGTAAGTCATCCCGTAGTATTTGTTGATCCATAGTTTGTCTTATTGTTGTTGGACGCATATGCTTTGTAAGTCGTCCCGTAGTAATTGTTGATCCATAGTTTGTATTGGCCCATGGTTTGTATTGACACATGGTATTGGCGCCTAGACTTAGTATATATAAGTTTGTGTTGAGACCAATGAAGGTATCGTGAAGTTATTTGTATTGAGCTTACTGAAAGGAGGTTGCCTCCTCGAAGTGGCCTGCGATCAATAAAAGCGATTATGAGTTCTATTATTTCTGCTATCTTGTGTATTTTCATTAATTAATTGTTGCAGGTTCTAACATCTGGTATCAAAGCACTTTCTTGGGCTCACTACATGAAATTTCTGCCAATTTTTTTTTCGCATCTGTTGCAACTTCAGATCTGGGAATAATCCCTATCCGCTTAACTGTGGGAATTACTTGGGCATAAACCCTAAAACTCATTGTGAGGAGTACAACAGGAACCCCAAAGTAGTTGGCCCATTGAGAGGACCTGCCAACAAAAAGGGCAAAGACCCCTACCTGATTGACTAGTTCCCACCCGTGAGGTAAACTAGGAGCTGTCGTTTGTGGCAAAGCGATTATTAGTTTTACCTGAACCGTGGAGTGAGGGGTACTGCCCCAATACGCAAGCCGTCAGACAACATTGGTGGCCAAGTGAATCCCCTAAATCGATAGGAAGCCGAACATACCTGGGGTCCATATCTATTTTCAGCTGAATTGTTGCCGATCACTTCCATGCCAATGCAGATCCATCTGTTGCCGATCACTTCCGCGTCGTTGCAGATCCATTCTGAAAGCTGGTTTAGATCCATTCTAAAAGTTGTTTCAGATCCAGTCGTTTCCGATCCATTCTGTGCCCTTTCAGATCTCGTCGTTTCCCATCGTTTCCCCATTCTGCATATTTCATTCCTGAGGACCCTATCCCAAATTCCACTTCCCAAAGCCAGAAATCCCACATTTGTCTATTTTTAGGGTTTTCCATAACTTCTTCAATTTTCACCCACTTGCCTCCAAATTTTGCCACCGTTTTCATTCCCTATTTCTGCTTCTTTGTCCCTCTTTGACAAATTTTCTCATTCTTTCACCCCGCTTATGAAATCCCCATTTTTTGCTTCCCTGCCCATCAGAAAGTGTCCAAAACCTGGTCAAACCCCCATTACCCCTCCGAGTTTTTCCCAAATCCAAATTTCCCTTTACTAAATAATCTTTTGTTTGTGTTTTTCTATCCATTCCCCCCCCCCCCCAAAAAAAAAAAATCCTGGTTATGGTTGTCACCCACGCAGGAGCAAAAACCATGGAGGAAGCACTTGCAGCCATACAAACCAAAATCCAAGCTCTTGATGAAAAATTTCTCAACCTCCATCTTCAGCATTCAGCCATGAACAATAACCGACAACAAGAATCTTCTGCAGCCAATGGGTTCTCTTCTTCCAGCAATTTTCATGGTCCGAAGCTTGAATTTCCTTGCTTCAATGGTACTGATCCGACTGGATGGATCTATCGTGCAGAACAATATTTCAGTCTGCATAATACTTTTGATGTCCAAAAAGTTCCACTTGCATCCTTTCATTTGGAACAAGAGGCCCTTCAATGGTATTGTTGATACATCAAGGCTCATGACGAGCCAAAATGGACAGATTTTTGCCAAATCCTTTTGCAACGATTTGGTCCTAGTGCTTTTGATCACTTCACCGGAGCACTCACTAAACTTCGTCAAAGTGGCACTATGAGAGAGTATCAGACAGAATTTGAGAAACTAGCCAATCACACAAAAGGATTGTCTGATTAATTCTACAGGAGTTGTTTTATCAGTGGTCTTAAGGATGAAATCCGGTCAGAGGTTAAAATGTTATGTCCCAACACAATGATGGAAGTCCTAGGGTTGGCTAAGTTGTCAGAAGACAAGCTTGTAGCCCAACATCGCTCCAAACCCACTTTTGTTCCCTTTTGAAATATGGGTTCTCAATGACCTCCCATCCCGCCAGCTCCTCGACCAACTCCTATCAAGCATTTGTCTGAAACAGAGATGTAGGCACGCAGAGAAAAAGGGCTTTGTTATAATTGCGATGAGAAATTCACTCGGGGACATAGATGTGTTCAACAAAATCTCTATCTCTTGGATATGGATTCTCCGCCTGCCTCTACAATTGGTGAAGAAACTCCAGATACAATGTATGATCATGTCGACATTCAGGAGCCGCCTATTGACCCGCCATATCAGGATGAACAACCAAAGATATCTCTCCATGCTTTATCCAACGTCACCACCCCCCAAATAATGTGGGTCAAGGGTTACTTCAAGAAGCTTCCTCTTACAATACTCATTGATTCTGGTAGCACTCATAACTTCATTGACCCTCGGATCGTCAAACATGCTGATTGTTTTGTCCATCCTTGCTCCAACTTTGAAGTCATGGTTACCAATGGGGGAACCTTACCTTGAAAGGGGAAGTGTCACAATGTGCCTATCTCTCTGGAAGATTATAACCTGCGCTCTGACATGTTTTCCTTGTCCCTAGGTGGATGTGATGTGGTTTTGGGCGTTCAATTGTTATGCACACTTGGCCCCATATTATGGGATTTTGCTGAACTTTGGATGCAGTTTTCAGTCAATAGGAAACAACACAAATTTAAGGGCTTACAACAAGGGTCTCTCTGCATCATTAGTTCACATCACCTGGAAAATATACTTAAGAAGAATTCACATGGTGTCATCGCTCAACTCCATTCCATTCAGATGCACCCATCAACGGTCTCCCCTACTTCCTTGAATAGATATGCAGGTGTCCTTGCTGAACCAGTGGGCTTGTCACCTTCAAGAGACCTTTCCGGTAAGAATTTAGCCGCATCTACATCTCAGCAGGAAATGATGGCTATTTTGCATGCAATACAGAAGTGGCATCCATACCTATTAGGGAATTATTTATGCATCAAGACTGATCTCCAAAGTCTGGAAAATTTCCTGGAACAATGGGTCTCCTCCCCAGCACACCTAAAATGGGTTATCCAACTCATGGTTTATGTCTATGCGATCACTTACAAGAAGGGTAAGGACAATATGGTGGCAGATGCTCCTTCTTGCACATTTGATGACCCAGTTTCTCTTACAGCTATTTCTCTGCTTGTTCCAAATTGGTTGCAATCTTTTCAACAGGGCTATCTCTTCTATGAACTCCATGCTTCTCCATCAACAGGGCACTCTAGGTTCCTCAAAATGTATGACCGGGAACAATGTAACTTCTTTTGGCAAGGACTGAAAATGAAAATTCAATAGATGGTGGTTGACTGTGATACTTGCCAGGTCAACAAGGGTGAAACGACACTCCTTTCGGGACTGCTCGAACCCTTGCCCATTCCTACACAGATTTGGACAACTATTTCTACGGATTTCCTAGAAGCACTCCAGTGGTACAATACCACATCTAAAAGGACACCATATGAAGTAGTCTATGGATAGGCACTGCCAATTCTTCTTCCATACACCCTCACTAGCTCCCTAGTTCAGGCAATTGACTCGGTTCTTCGAAACCACGATTAGATTCTTCTCATTCTGCACGACAATCTTCACATGGAAAGAATTCGACTGAAACAACAAGCCGATCAACACCGTTATGACTGCACTTTTCACGCAACTGATATGGTTCTTCTTCGTCTACAACCTTCCAAGCAACCCTCCCTGAAACTCACAAGGCGTCAGTGGCTCAAAATGCAACCCGAGGATGCTACAGGGGAACCACTCCTTCAGATTCTGCATCAATTTCCACATCTAAAGCTTTAAGGACAAAGCTTTTTCTAAGGGAGAGGGGATGTTAGGAACCCATGTCAACTCTTCTATTTACTTTGTTAGTATATTTTTGTTGGATGCATATGCTTTGTAAGTCATCCTGTAGTATTTGTTGATCCATAGTTTGTCTTATTGTTGTTGGACGCATATGCTTTGTAAGTCGTCCCATAGTAATTGTTGATCCATAGTTTGTATTGGCCCATGGTTTGTATTGACACATGGTATTGACCCATGGTATTGGTGCCTACACTTAGTATATAAGTTTGTGTTGAGACCAATGAAGGTACCTTGAAGTTATTTGTATTGAGCTTGCTCAAAGGAGGTTGCCCCCTCGAAGTGTCCTGCAATCAATAAAAGCGATTCTGAGTTCTATTATTTCTGCTATCTCGTGCATTTTCATTAATTAATTGTTGCAGGTTCTTCACAGTGAATATTGGCTTTGGTTGGTAAAGAAGATTGAAAAAATAATTGGTAATTGGGCATACAAGTTTCTATCAATGGGTGGTAGTATTACTTTAGTGAAATTTGTACTGGTGGGGATTCCTGTTTACTGGTTTTCCTTGTTTAAAATTCCACGGTCAATTCTTAATATGGCTATGAGGAAAATGTTTCAATTTTTGTGGTCCGGTGCTAGTATTGTCAATAAAGTGCATCTAGTGAAATGGGAAAATCTAGCTCTGCCAAAAGCTTTAGGTGGTTGGGACATTAAAAATTTAAAATTTTTCAATATGGCCCTTTCTATGAAAAGCTTCTGGAATGGATTATTTGATTGGGGTTTGTGGAGCACAATTTTAAGGGAAAAATATTTGAAGCCCAGATCTGTTCTCAAATGGTTTAGGAACTCTGTAAAATCTACAGCTGGTGTCTCATCCATTTGGAATGGATTTCTTAGTGTCTTTACTGGATTAACAGGTAGATAACTTGGAAAGTTGGAAAAGGGGATAATATCCTTGTGGGAATTTACCCCTTTATTGGGGGAGAAGAAAACTATTTATTATCCCCTGATCTATTGGAATACTTGGTAGAGTTTGGATTTGTCACTTTAAATCATGTTAAAAGACCTGGTTGGTTAAGGTATTTTGCATTCTAACAGGTTTTAGCTGAAGACCTGGGACTCCATGGACATTGGGTTGTGGAATGGACTGCCTATATTAGTGCTTTAAATAGGGTCGCTATCAAGCTTAATGACAATGAAGATATGTTGGTTTGGAGATGGAATAAATCTTTAGGTAAGGTGACGACTAAGCAAGCATATAATGCTATTATGCTGCATCAGTCTACTGAAGAAATCAAATGGTGTTTTGGTAAACTTTGGAATTGGCACATTCCTGTAAAATTGAAATGTGTTTTTGGTTATGCTTAGAAAATTGCTTACTGACCAAGGACAATTTGGTGAGAAGAGGATGGAATGGTCCTGGTCAATTTGTTCTTTGTAAAAAATATGATGAAACAGTCTACCATATTTTTGTTTCTTGCCAATTCAACATCTTAGTATGGCAGGACCTTTGTGAATTCTTGGATATTAATTAGAGATGGGTCACTCTTTGTCTTGAAGATAACTTTAGTAGGTGGAGACAGATGGTTTCAAACCATAAAAACCTTCCTATTTTTGTGTGTGGGGATTTATGGAAAATGAGAAACTAGGCTTTGTTTGAAGACTCTGATCCAAATATACAATTTTGTAGTATGAGTGCTTTGAGAATGTATTGGGATTATTCTTTTGTGGGATTACCTAAGAAGACTAGACAATGTTCAACTCCCTCTTTGGTTTTCTATTATGTTATAGGTTTCTTTGATGGAGCTACTCAAGCTAGCTCATGTGGATGTGGAATGATCCTGAGAATCAATGAAGAACATTTTTTCAAGTTACAGATGGGATGTGGTGTTGGGTTGAATTCTAAAGCGGAATTGATGGAATTGTGGTGTTTGCTCTAGTTTGCAATGATGAATAGTATTTTTGTTATACAAGTGTTTGGGACTCACATGATATTGTTCAATGGGCCAATGTAAAATACAACCTTCAAATTTTATATATGGACTCTTGGTGTCAAAAATCAAGCAGTTGCTTACAACTTTCACCAAAATTTCAATTTCGCATATCTACAAGACATTTAACTTCGAGGTTGATCTTCTCTCCAAGGCTGATGTGGATTCTCCAAAAGGCATTTTATATTTTGAAGAATATGTTGAGGATGCCTTACCTTTTAAGGGATCTATTTCTTTTCTCTTATAATTGGTTTTATGTTATGTTTTTGATGTTTTAGAGAGTTGGTAAAGGTTACCGTTTTTCCCAGTTTTTGGTATCTAGCTTTTGTGGAGGACTGTTATGAAGCTTTTTGGTTTGGACACTATATGGATAGTTTGTATATCTGTTAGGACTTTGATGTTTTGATTTCAATATGTTAATCATTAAAGTACTTTGTTGTAGGTAGAGGAGAAAATGTATTGACTTTATTTCTTTGATTCCATGGAATATCAAGAAATAGTTTTTTCTTTTCTATTAAAAAAGAAGTTTCTCATAATTTATTTTTCCTTTTTGAAATTTTAATATCGAAATTATTTTAAATTAGCCAAAACCTTTAAAAACAAACTCTTACATTCAAATATTTTATTCAAATATATATATATCCATTCTTTAAAAAAAAAACAATTTTAGAATTATGTATTTATTTAGATAATCCTATCAATAATAAATAAATAACCTATAATCCTCAATAATAAGACATTTAACTTCGAGGTTGATCTTCTCTCCAAGGCTGATGTGGATTCTCCAAAAGACATTTTATATTTTGAAGAATATGTTGAGGATGCCTTACCTTTTAAGGGATCTATTTCTTTTCTCTTATAATTGGTTTTATGTTATGTTTTTGATGTTTTAGAGAGTTGGTAAAGGTTACCGTTTTTCCCTGTTTTTGGTATCTAGCTTTTGTGGAGGACTGTTATGAAGCTCTTTGGTTTGGACACTATATGGATAGTTTGTATATATGTTAGGACTTTGATGTTTTGATTTCAATATGTTAATCATTAAGGTACTTTGTTGTAGGTAGAGAAGAAAATGTATTGACTTTATTTATTTGATTCCATGGAATATCAAGAAATAGTTTTTTCTTTTCTATTAAAAAGAAGTTTCTCATAATTTATTTTTCCTTTTTAAAATTTTAATATCGAAATTATTTTAAATTAGCCAAAATCTTTAAAAACAAACTCTTACATTCAAATATTATATATATATATCCATTCTTAAAAAAAAAAAAATCTTAGAATTATCTATTTCTTTAGATAATCCTATCAATAATAAATAAATAACCTATAATTATATACTCAATTGAAAATCTTACAAGTATAATCACTTTTTTTAATTATTAACTATTTTCCAAATTATAAAATTTTGAAAAAATAATTTAACATAGTTATTTTGAAAAAAAACGCAATACAAATTGTGATATTTTAACAAAAATTAAATAAAATATCGAAATGAGAAAACCTAAAAGTTCCCTATTAAATAAAATATTGAAATGAGAAAACCCAATTCAAGTTTAAATTGAAGATTTTGAAATCCAATACAGCAAAGCCAAAATGCGAACAACTATTTTTATTTTTATTTTTATTTGTTAATTATATTTACAAATATAAAAATGTGCTAAAACAAGTATACGTCATAATTTCTTTATAAAGGAATTCTTACAACTAAGAGGATTGTAATACAAACTTAGATATTACTACTTAGAGAAGCGTAATACAAGCTCGGATATTTTAAACAAACTGTAATACAAACTTAGATATTGAACTGTAATACAACCTCGGACATTTTACACCAAAAAAAATTAATAAGGTAAGAAAACAATCTTTTTATGAAAACTCAGAACTATAATACAAAGAAAACCAAAAACTTTCAGACTATAGTGTTGTTCTCAACTTATTTGGGATCACAAAACATTTTAACAGAAACAAAAGAAAGTAAAGAATATTCTTGGACTTCCAAACGACCTTGTATTTCAACCCATTTGGGTTTTCCTGTTTTGTATATTCAATGATTCAGCTTGGGGCAAAGCTTTTCCATTCAAGGTGCTCAAAGCTGGCTGCGTATAGTTAGGTCGATTGACAATCAAATCTGAAGCAATTTTGTAGGTGGCTCAAGGGTGAGATGTATTCCATCCCAATTGGTGTATGTTGCTAGATTTTAACATGCTAACACTCATGTCGTCCCACACACAGAAAGAGGTTGAAGTTGTAAGTCCCTTTGCCTGTACACAAATACATTACTAAAACTTGCTCCATTCATGCATCACACCATCACAAGCCTCTTTACAATATATCATATTTTTTTTCCTAAACTAGGTTGTGCTTAGGCGAGGGCCAGCTCTAGTGTTGGATAACAGAACGATCTTCCCATGAGGTTTTTCCCCATTTCCTTGGTTCATGGACAGTTCTTTATTTTTTATCATTTATTTGATTGTATGGGTGACCTTTGGTCTTAGTAACCAGGGCCCAGGTGCAAAGTATGGATTAATGGGGGGTGTTAGGATATTTCAATACTCCATCCTTGTCCTACCTAGCATTATTTATTTTTCCTAGTTGTTGACGATGTCATTTGCCCCCTAGTGGTGTGCAGATGTCATCCAGGATCTATCTACCACCTTCTAAGCCCTGCATACATCATTTTAGGACCACTTCATTCAATTCCCTATTTTATAGGAACCTATTGAGTGTTCCAATGCAGTCAACCTGATTTATCTAACTCTTGTGGGGGGTTAGAGCTTTGGATGCCACTAATTGTGGCCTCATGCACCCTTTTCTGACTGGCATCCATGATAGACTCACTATTGCGCCCTCCTTAGTCGGTTAACTGATTGTGACTTCAGTTACCTGAGTTTAGGTTCAGTTTAGTTGACTTTGAGTCTTCCGGAGCACTGCAGTGGTGATAATCCCTATGCTAGACCAACTGAGGTTTGAATTCTCCTGCATGATTCGAATTCTGTCCATTGTAACATCAATGTTTATTATATTGATTATTGGAACATGTGATATTATTCTGCTCCTATTTGAGTTATGTTGCATTATTATTCTTTTGCTCTTTTTAACTGCAGTTTTCATTCTTCTTCAAATTTTCTGCTCATTATTTCTTTGTGAGGTATCCTCAGCTCTTTAGATCTGTTGTGAATTAGAATTTCACATGGTATCAGAGCCATTTGAGCGAATAGGTTGAGCAACTAGTTTCCATAGTGCACCAGAATCCTCTGGATTTCCACAACAAATCCTGGTGCCATTGCATTGAATTCATTGGAGAAATCCAATGAGGTCTATCCAGGTGTGAAGGATCCGGATAAAGTGACTATTGTCCTAAATCAGTGCTCAGTAGTAGTCTACCTCCTTATTGAGAGTTTTTTGCAGGTTATTCAAATTGTTTGAGTGCAGCAACAGTTGCAGCAGTTACAACAATTTTCTGCAGTAGCAGCAGTTTCACCTTGTATTCGCTCCAGCAGTTGTAATGGAAAATTCGAACTCTCCTCTCTCTCCCGGGATCCTGATACCCTTCAATTATCTTGATTGGAGGGATGATATGCATATGGTATTGCGAAACAAAGCACTATACAGAGTGACAATGGAGAAGGATCCCGAACCACATTCAACTATGGAGAAAACCAAGTATTTGAATAGATTGGATGAAGCATTTGGTTTCACGTGTATTCATATTTCCAGAGATCTACTCTTCCACATCGAAGGATTGAAGACTCCAAGAGAGTTATGGTTGAAGTTAGAGACCCTCTTCAACAAACAAGATGAGATAAGAGACCATATTCTGGAAAATGAGTTGATTGCTCTACAACCGAGGAGTTTCGAGACCATTCAACAATTCTTTTCAAATTTCAAATGTATGGTTATGCAATCCAAACAGTGTGGCATTGACAAGAAGGATGAGCAGCTGGTGCTATCCATTCTGAGCAAGCTAGGTCCTGAGTTCTCCATCTTTGTCTCTACCTTCCATTCTGGGCAAATGTCAATCCCTAGTTGGAAGATGCCCTCCTTAGATGTTTTCACTGAATCTCCCATCCAAGAACAAGATAATTTGATCCAGATGGGTGCCTTGAAGGCCTCCAAAGATCAAACTTGTATGGTTGTAGAAGCAAAAAGTGCAAATGGGAAGGGGAAGCACAAGGGAAAGGATAAGAGGCCATCTGAACCTAAGCAGAATGCCAAGTCAAGTCCATCAGAAGGAGCCTCCAACTCTAAGAAGGACAAACAGAAGGGATTTGAGAAATCCAAGTGCTCATATTGCAAGAAAGGAAACCACCCAGAGAGATCTTTCATGGAGAAGAAGATAGATCAGATGACCAAGCTTCTTGAAAAACACAACATTTCCCTCCCAAAAGGTGCAAGAGAGACTGATTCTGGAAGTGAGTCTGATGGTCATGAGAGTTTGCATGCACTGAAGGCTAGATTTTCAAAATCACAAGCCCTCCTCATAGATTCAGAAGCCTCCAACCAAATGGTTGCCTTCAGAATCATTTTCTTCTCTAGATCTCAAAGATCGTCTGATTATTCACATGGGAGACAACTCTTGGATCTCTGCTGAACGGAAGGGCACAATACATATGGGGCATGGCAAGTTCAAGATTGTTCTATTTGTGCCTTCTTTATCAGAAAATTTGTTGTTTGTGTATCAAATGACTCACACAGGTTCACCAAAGAAATTGGTATTTGGTCCTGACAGAGTTGAGATTGCAAAGATCTCCACTGGGAAGATTATAGCGAAAGGGTTTGCAAACCATGCCTCCAAGGCATATGAATTCTCACATTTTTTTTCCATACTCCCTGCTTACCCCATCAGAATATGGTTAAGATCAGAGTGATACCTCTTCTAATGAAGATGAGGATCAAGATCTTGATGTTGAGAATAAAGTTCAAGGAGATTCAGATTTAGATCCAAATCCAACACATGCTCCCAATCCATGGCCAAGGCCAATATGGGCTCACAAAGTCCTTGTAGTTGTTGGGAACGCAATTGGGGATCCATCTGACCATAGAACCACCATATCTCAGTATCATGAAAAACTTGCACTATGTCATGCAGATCCACTTCTCTCAGAGAGGTGTTGCATGAAGGTGGGGTTTGATCCACAATCTCTTGGAGAGACTTGCCATGGGGGATCTACAACCATGCAACAATCTCGGTTGTATGACAAAAAGGTTCATAATTTGGACCACAATGAGCCATTCGATCCAATAGCAAGAAGGGTTCCTAAAAGACTTGTTTTGGAAAATACAACTTCTACAAAGTGGGAGGCACATCAGAGGAGCATATCCTGATCTAGCACCTACATTGCTATCCTACAGAGGAGCAACTTGCCAATATTTTTGCAAAGAATTTCACTGAGGAAATTTTTTGCCTTCTCTGCTTAGCATGAAGGTTCTTTGAGTTCCCTACTATTGTTCTTTTTGAGGGGGGGTATTTTCCCATGAGGTTTTTCCCCATTTCCTACAACCACTACTAGAGGAGATCAAGTATTTAAAGAATCAATTGGAGGTAGTCTCGTTCTGTCATGTTTTTAGAGAAAGGAACTATGAAGTTGGTATCTTATCTAAGGATGGAGTAAACATGGGAAAGAGGCAGTGACATATAATTGAAGAATATGAGGGTGCAATAACTGAATATTATCATTTACCCTTTGTATGATTCTCTAAAAATCCTAGTTTATAGAAGGTTGAGGAAGACTTATGCATTTTTCTATTTTTTTATTTCTATTTCTTTCAAGGATTCCGCAGTCTTTAGACCTACTGGCTCAAGAGATGTTTCTTGATGCAGGAGCATCGGAGCCTAGGAAGATCAGTCGAAGTTGATCGACCAAAGGGAGCCAACCAACGGGAGTGCCGATGACCACTGGTGCTAAAAGTAGGTTGACTTATCGAATCACCAAGTCGAGCAGAAGCAGTTGGGGTGTGGCTGACTGAAAGAGCAGCAGATGTCGTGAGAGGTTGAGAATCGACAGGAAATGGTCGACAGTTGATGAGCTGCGTAAAATGTTGAGTGTTCGACAAGTGGTCAAACTATGGCACGACAGGATTTGGTGAAGCCAAGTGTAATTAAGAAAGGAGTGAACCGACGGGAAATTCGTGATGTGCCTGACTGCTATAGCAGGGTCCGAAGGACAAAAAGTCAAGGAACTGTACCTAATAGCTGTTCGGGGTTGCTGAGGAAGTTATTACAGTTATTGCGAGTTGGTGAAGGACATGACAGAGGATGTCATGGACCGAGACTGTATAGCACGGCTAGAAGCTGACAGTGTAGGTTCGCAGGATTTGGCAGGATCGACGAACGTAGGGGAACGGGTGTCTCAGGATTGTAATAGTCTTGGGAACAGCACCCGCAGAGTAGAAGAAGAATAAAGGGTCTTCAGTCAAGAGGGGGCAGAGAGCAGAGAGTAGGGAGCAGAGAGCAGAGCGCAGAGCCGAAAGAGTTGAGAAGAGTCACACCGGCCGAAGAACAGAGTGTTGAGAACGAACCATAGCTCAGATTTCTGTGGCGAACCAGGAGAGGGTGAGGTCGACATACAGGGAGAACACACCATAGTTACTTCTAAGTTGTAACAGCTAAGGTCGATCGTAGTTAGTTATTTGCTTATAGTTATTTGCATTGTAACCGATTTCTGAGAAGTAATATAAGCCACTCCTGGCATCTTGTGCTACACCTTGTTTGTGTAAGCATTATGGTTTGTGTCATGTGTATTGTTAAGCAAGAAAGTATCCTGTGTGAAAATCCTCAGAACAGATCTAAGAGATGATGTGTACCTCACAAGAGTAATTATGATTAAGCAGGAAAATAGAAGAAGAGTGAACAATACAGTATAATGAGCAACATAATAATATGGTACAGTAGAACTCAGATAGAAGCAATAATACTTCACACAAACTAGTTAATTAATCACAATATGGACAAATAAATAGTACAATGGTAGAGAGGATTCAAATGCCTAAGGTGGCAATTTGAATTAGCCTCTCAGAGTGATCATAAGATCAATAGAGTGTCATCGGAGCACAAATAGGTGTCCTCATGATCATCGGAGCACAACTGGAAGTCTTCATCATCATCAGTGGAGTCATCAATGCTCAAGTAACCGTCAACCATCAGTCAAACTAACTCTGGTAGGTGTAACTCAGTGTAACTCAGTGTAACTAAGTGTAATTGACTGTAACTAAGTGTAACTGAGTGTAACTAAGAGTAACTGAGTGTAAACTGAAGACAACTGGACTGGTAGGTGAAGAAGGGCGAGTTGCTCCCTAAAATCAAGGAAGAAGGGCACATTAAGCAACTGGAGGGCTAAAACTGAATAGTGAGAAGCTCCTGGGGGCTGGCTAACTGAGGGCTAGGTGCTGTATTGATGACTGGGATGCATGCAAACCCTAGAATGCATGCAAACCCTAAAGGTGCATGCATGACTGAAAATGTAAATGATCAAAATATTAGTGGGACTAGGATGGAGTATAGGAATATCCTAACACCCCCCCTTAATCCATCCTGGGCCCTAGTAACTAAGACCAAAGGTCACCCAATACAATGAATAATAACAATCAATAAACCAAAGAAGTGGGAAAATTTCATGGAAAACATACCCCCTCCTCAAAAAATAGACTGTAAGGCACACATAAAAATAAATGCTCCAAACTCAAGCAGATGTGATGCTTGGTCATATGTCTGGAGGTATCTTCTTCTTGGGAAGAAGTGGATCATGCTCAAAAAGCATGTGCTTGTACTTGCTCTTCAGATCGAATGTGATGAGAACAAATCCAATAGTATTAGAATGATCCTTGAACCTGTGATTCGAATCAGCTGAGGTAGGATCAAATTTTTGAATGTGCATATAGTCCGTTGTCTTCTCCTTCGAACCACCATGGGGTGAGATTATGCCAAAAAGAACTATTACATGTTTGCTTGAAATCAAAATCAGATTTAAGACTTAAAACATAGTTTCTTGAGATCTCCTTTGAACCAGCAGGGGTGAGATCAAAACTATCATATGCATGAGAAATTTTCCCAAGCAGTAATTGCTTAGAACCCAAATTAGATACAAGACTTGAATCATGGTTTCTTGATATCTCCTTTGAACCATGAGAGGTGAGATCAAAACCAGTAGATGCATGAGAAATTATCCCAAGCGAATGGCCATGGCCATATTCTTCAATGACCTTCTGAAAGCATGAATTTATGATCATATAGTAGTATAAAAGAGGAGATAGTTGGAGAGGAGTGAATTCATTACCTTCAGTAGCTGTTTTGACCTCTGAAATAATCATGTGATTATGATGCAAACCAACAGACTCTGGTGCAAGAGAGCATTTAGGACCTTCTGCAATATTTAGAGTGTGAGCTGGCATAGAAAGAGAAGAAAGTTTGAGCATGAGTGGACAATCTACAAGTTCTTTGTCAACAACTTCAATATGAGATGATACTGGTGCATGATCTAAGAGACCATCAAGGGGAGCGAATGGAACACTTTGCTTGCTTTCGACTGGATTTGGACCAATCCCTTCATTCTTTCTGCCAAATTTTTCATCCAGGTGATCCCATAGCTCTTTTGGAGTCCATAACTCTCTTGGAGTTTCAACACCATCACGGTATTCGAAAAGAAATCTCTGATATTTAGGCAAAGAAAGCATCATTGTTCCAAAGGCCATGTCACCTTTATTCAACCAATCAATATTCTCTTCAGAGGATTCGAACTCTCTTTCAAAATAACAATCAAAGAGATCATGGCTCTTCAAATATGCTATCATTTTTGGTTTCCATTCATCATAGTTGAATGGAGAAAGAAGAGGGATTTCTTCTGAATTCATGGAAGCTGTAGAGGACCTGCAAAAACAATATAGAATAACTGCAACTGCTACTGCTGCAAAAATGCAGAAACTGTTGCAACTGCTGCACTCAAAATCTTGGTAATAACCTGCAAAAAACTCTCAAGAATGGAGATAAACAATACTCTCAACATGCTCTGATACCATGTTAAAATACTCACAACGGATCTAAGAGATGATGTGTACCTCACAAGAGTAATTATGATTAAGCAGGAAAATAGAAAAAGAGTGAACAATACAGTATAATGAGCAACAGAATAATATGGTACAGTAGAATTCAGATAGAAGCAATAATACTTCACACACACTAGTTAATTAATCACAATATGGACAAATAAATAGTACAATGGTAGAGAGGATTCGAATGCCTAAGGTGGCAATTCGAATTAGCCTCTCAGAGTGATCATAAGATCAATAGAGTGTCATCGGAGAACAACTAGGTGTCCTCATGATCATCGAAGCACAACTGGAAGTCTTCATCATCATCAGTGGAGTCATCAATGCTCAAGTAACTGTCAACCATCAGTCAAACTAACTCTGGTAGGCGTAACTGAGTGTAACTCAGTGTAACTAAGTGTAACTGAGTGTAACTAACTGTAACTAAGTGTAACTGAGTGTAATTGAGTGTAAATTGAAGACAACTGGACTGGTATGTAAAGAAGGGTGAGTTGCTCCCTAAAATCAAGGAAGAAGAGCGCATTAAGCAACTGGAGGGCTCAAAATCAATAGTGAGAAGCTCCTGGGGGCTGGCTAACTGAGGGCTAGGCGCTGGACTGATGATTGGGATGCATGCAAACCCTAGAATGCATGCAAACCCTAAAGGTGCATGCATGACTGAAAATGTAAATGATCAAAATACTGGTGGGACTAGGATGGAGTATAGGAATATCCTAACATCCCATTGGGTGACTTGCGTCAGTTGGTATCAGATCCCGGAAGCGAGTCTGGTCGGAGAAGAAGACTATACCAACCTGACTTGTGTCAGTTGGTATCAGAGCCCGAAAGCGAGTCTAGTTGGAGAAGAAGACTATACCAACCTGACTTGCGTCAACTGGTATCAGGACCCGGAAGTGTGAGAGTTTTCAGCAAAGGTTGAAAATGGCTCATAGAGGCGTTAATGTCCAAGGATGAAGAGCGCGTGGCGCAGCAGCCGTCATAGTGGATCGTGAGATGTTCGACGAATGCGTCCGAACGATGTGGACTTTGACAAATGAAGTCGCAGTGATCAAAGAAAACTAGAGGCGTGGTTGCATTCCTGAAGCGTTGGACCACAGCGACGAGGAAGTCGAAAAATTGGAAGCTCGGGAAGCCGCAACAGAAGAACCAGAGGAAAAACTCATCAAGCTTCTCATAGAGATGAGAGGTCGGGCAAAAATAGATGTGCGTACGTACTTAGGAAGCCTGGACCCAGAAGACTTGATTGACTGGTTCAGAGAGATGGAGAAATACTTCGATGTAGAGCAGATCGAGGATCCTAAACGGGTTAAGACTGCATGTCTGAGGTTGAAGGGTCATGCCTCATTGTGGTGGGACAATGTATAGGCTGACAGACTCAAGAAGGGCAAGGATAAAATTAAATCTTGGGACAGGATGGTTGCCAAGTTGAAGGGGAAGTTCTTGCCAAACGACTATGTGGTTTCCTTGTTCCGAAAGCTACAAAACTTTCGACAAAAAGAAATTACCGTGAAAGAGTACACGGAGGAGTTCTATCGATTGTCAATTCGGTCAGGACAAACTGATGAGGGAGAAGAAGCTGTCACCAAATATTAAACGGCTTGAAATACACTATTCAGGATGAACTCAGCATGTCGAGATTCAGAGCAATCGGAGAAGCCTATCAATTAGCTCTGAAGGCGGAAGAGAAACTGTCGAGGAGGTCCGCAACGACCAGAGGCAGGATGACTAGTCGGGGTGGAAAGACTGTCTCCATGAAAGGTCAAGGTAGCGGCTATAGAAAAGAAGGTGTCGAAGATAGTCGACACACAAAAGGGACATCGACGAAGGAAAGAGCGCAAGAGAACCGACACGATGGTCATGAGAACCGCAGTCGAGGTGCGTATAGTCGAAGTGGTCCATCCAATAAGAAAGGAGCTAATAGACCAGCCATAATTTGTTACAAATTCCGAGGAACGAGACACAAGGCAAATGAATGCCCAGAAAACCTACATACTGCAGAAGAGTCGAGACCCAGACATCGAAAGGATGAGGAAGTCGACGAGAGGGAAGAGTCGGCATCAGATAGCAGTGGAGGTGAGAAAAAGAAGAACCGGAATCTGACGGTTCAAAGAGCTTTGATCCAGGAAGATCAACGTGATCCGATGGAACTAGCACAATGGAAGGTGATTTTTTGAACAAAGGTGCGGATCGGAGAATGGCGTTGCAAGACCATAGTTGATGGTGGGAGTACAGAGAATCTTGTGTCAACAGAAGTCATCGACAAGATCGGGTTGCAGTGTTGAGAACACCCACACCCTTACAAGATCTCATGGTTATAGAAGGGACACCATGTTAAGGTGACCATACAATGCCTGATCAACTTCAGAGTTGAAGGATTGGAGGACAACATACTGTGTGATGTCGTTCCCATGGATGCATGCCATCTTTTGTTAGGGAGACCATGGCAATATGATCATAAGATGATCTATGACGGTCGAGCTAACACAGTCATAGTGTGGAAGAATGGCATGAAAAGGACTCTTAAGCCGAGGCGAGAAGAGCCAGCCGACAGTAAGGGTGGTGAGAGCAATCTTTGGGAAAAGCGAGTGTTGATGAGCACCGCCAAGGAATTCCTCGCAGAGGAGAAAAAATAGTTAGGATGTTTTGCAATCATTCCAAAAGGACCATATGTCGACGGAACGACCAACATGGAGAGAATTCCGGTCGAAGTTAAGGAGTTGCTCAAAGAGTTTTGGGACATAATGGCTGATGAGAAATCGACGGGACTAACGCCGACAAGGAGCATATCCCATCAGATCGACTTGATTCCAGGGTCAAGTCTGCTGAACAAAGCACCATATAGGATGAGCCCAGCAGAGGGACAGGAGCTCAACCGAGAGGTCCAAGAGTTGTTGGACAGGGGATTGATCCAAGAAAGTTTGAGCCCGTGTGCAGTACCAACAGTATTGACACCAAAGAAGAGCGGGGAATGGAGAATATGTATTGATTCCAGAGCCATCAATAGGATCACGATCAAGTATCGATTTCCATTTCCAAGGATGGATGACTTGATGGATTGCCTGGTTGGAGCGACATACTTCACGAAATTAGACCTGAAGAGTGGGTATCACCAGATTAGGGTCAGAGAAGGAGATGAATGGAAGACAGCATTCAAAACAAGAGAAGGGTTATATGAGTGGTTAGTCATGCCGTTCAGATTGACTAATGCACCCAGTACATTCATGAGGTTGATGAATGAGGTACTGAAACCATTCTTAGGAAAGTTTGTCGTAGTCTATTTAGACGACATTCTGATTTTCAGTCGAACCATGTTAGAACATTTGGAGCACGTTCGACAAGTATTATAGAAATTGCAGGAAGAGAAGTTGATGATTAACCTGCAAAAGTGTTTCTTCATGAAGAAGGAATTGGTGTACTTGGGATTTGTAATTTCAGGTAAAGGGTTGGAGATGGACCCCGAGAAGGTGAAGGCAATAGTAGATTGGCTGGAACCGACAAGTATGACTGCAGTAAGAAGTTTCCATGGACTTGCTAGTTTCTACCGGAAGTTCATTCGGGGATTTAGTCATATTTGTGCACCATTGACAGAATGCATGAGGAAGGGCAAGTTCAAGTGGACAGATGAGGCCCAGGAAGCTTTCGACAAATTGAAGGAAAAGGTCACTGAGAGCCCAGTGTTGGTGCTCCTAGACTTTGACAAAGTTTTCCAGGTCGATTGTGACGCAAGTGGGACAGCAATTGGAGTAGTGTTGAGCCAAGAAGGCCGACCAATTGCATTCTTCAGTGAAAAACTGAATGGAGGGAAGCGGAAATATTCGGTCTATGACCAAAAATTTTATGCTATCATACAAGCATTGAAGAAATGGAGGCATTATTTGTTGCCTCAGGAATTTGTGTTATACACGGATCACCAAGCACTGAGGTATCTGAATACTCAGTTGAAGTTGGATCAGAGACACATGAAGTGGGTGGAGCTGCTCCAAAGATATACATTCGTGTTGCGACATAGGTCAAGCAAGTCAAACAAAGTTATCGACGCGTTGAGTAGGAGGGTTGCACTGTTGGGCACGACAACTGTTCAGACAACAGGAATAGAGTCGATAAAGACAGAGTATGAGATCGACGAAGATTTTGCGAAAGCATGGAAGGCTTGTCGTGAACCTTGGAGCATCGACAGAACTCCATACTTGAATTATTTCATTCAAGGAGGCTATCTGTTCAAAAGAAATCAACTGTGTGTTCCCATAGGATCAGTGAGAGAGAACCTAATCCGAGAGTTTCATAATGGTGGGTTAGCAGGGCACTTTGGGATCGACAAGACCAAAGCACTGGTTGACCAAAAGTATTTCTGGCCAAGGATGTCGACAGATGTTGGAAAATGGGTTCGACAATGTCAAATTTGTCAGTTGGCAAAGGGAAGGAGTCAGAACACGGGGTTGTATACACCATTTCCAGTACCAGAGAACCCGTGGGAGCATCTTAGCATGGATTTTGTGTTAGGATTACCAAGGACCCAGCAGGGGAGCGACTCAATATTTGTTGTAGTCAACAGATTTTCAAAGATGGCACATTTCATACCATGTAAGTAAACAAGTGATGCCACAGGGATCGCTGCACTATTATTTAAGGAAATAGCCAGGTTGCATGGGTTGCCAAAGAGTATCATGTCGGATCGGGATACGAAGTTCATGGGGCATTTCTGGAGAACCCTATGGAAGAAACTCGACACGAAGTTAGATTTTATCTTGGCACATCATCCGCAAACGGACGGACAAACCGAGGCTGTGAACAGAAGTTTGGGAAACCTTCTGAGATGTTTAGCGGCCGACAGACCCAAGCAGTGGGAGAATGTGTTGGCACAGGCAGAGTTTGCATATAGCAATTCTGTGAATCGATCGACAGGATTGAGTCCATTCTAGATTGTTCAAGGGAGGAGTCCACATGTAGTGGCGGATTTGGTCAAATTGCTGACAGAGACCAGGAAAAGCGCAGATGCAGAATCATTTGCTAAGCATATGCATGAAGTTCATGAAAATGTGCGAAAGCGCATCGAGAAGAGTAATGCGGCCTACAAATTGAGAGCCGACCGGAGAAAGAGGCTACTGTCATTCCAAGAAGGGGACTTAGTCTATGACTATTTGCGGAAGGAGCGATTTCTGACAGGAACCTACAACAAGCTGAAGTTGAAGAAGATAGGACCATGTAGGATTCTGAAGAAGATTTCGGACAACGCATATGTGTTGGAATTGCCAGAAGACTTGAACATTTCAGCAACGTTCAACGTCTTAGACTTGTACAAATTTGAAGAAGGGTCAAGCAGCAGAAAAGAGGAAGGAACAAGTATTGACTAGACAGAACAGATTCCAGGCCGACATCAAGAAGGGATCGCAGAAGTAATCGACGAACGTGAAGTAGGGCGTACATGTAGATCGTGCATGAAGGAATACTTAGTGCGATGGACAAATGATGAGTTGCAGGAAGCGACGTGGATTTCCAAAGAGGAGTTCAGGAGACTGACGGAGCAGTCGAATTCTTTTTCACCTGGGGAGTCTCATGCAGGAGCATCGGAGCCTAGGTAGATTAGTGGAAGTTGATCGATCGAAGGGAGCCGACCAACGGGAGTGTCGATGACCACTAGTGCGAAAAGCAGGTTGACTTGTTGAAGTCAACAAGTCGAGCAGAAGTAGTTGGGGTGCGGCCAACTGAAAGAGCAGCGAATGTCGCGAGAGGTCGAGAATTGACAGGAAATGGTCGACAGTTGACGAGAGGCGTAAAATGTTGGGTGGTCGACAAGTGGTCGAACTACGGCACGATAGGATTTGGCGAAGCCAAGTGTAATTAAGAAAGGATTGAACCAACAAGAAAGTCGATATGTGCCTGACTGCTGTAGCAGGGTCGGAAGGACAGAAAGTCAAGGAACTGTACCTAGTAGTTGTTCGGGGTTGCTGAGGAAGCTATTACAGTTATTGCGAGTTGGTGAAGGACATGACAGAGGACGTCATGGACCGACACTGTACAGCACGGCTAGAAGTTGATAGTGCAGGTTCACAGGATTTGGCAGGATCGATGAACGTAGGGGAACGCGTGTCTCGGGATTTACCTCCATTAAAAATGTTTTTTTAATTACAAGATGCTTGCTTTTTTAACATGAAGGATGTTATTGGAGAAACCATCATATTTATTTTAAAATATTTTTTTAATAACAAAATCTTATTGAAAATTATGAAACAAATATTTTATAATTTATCATTTTTTTCTTTCGTTAAGGTTTTCATATGTAGAGTCATCATTGTAACAAAATTTTGGAATGAAGGGTTTGAGCTAGAGATTGATTATTGGAGAGAAGTTTGAAGATGCAGGGTGTTGCAAGGGGCGAACAGCTCATGGAAACTCCACTCGGACTTTTGTCTCTCTAGGGTACCTAGATTTTAGGAGCGTATTATGGGTCATACAATGGTCCTGGAGTCAGGTTTGACACTATTGTGGCAAACCCAGTACCAACTGGGTAAAAATAAGTGGGATTACCTTAGTTTAAAACCCATTGTTTTACTGGCAATGTACGCAGGTGTTAGGGTTTTCATGGTTTTTTATCCTGTGGGTTCACGTATTTTCTGGAGGGTGTCTTTTTCTATACTGTGGATGGTGACTTTTTTTTGCTCTGAGAATGAGCTCCGTATGTGATGTTGACAAGTTATTATTTTCAATGACGTCTGGTCTAGACATTGGGAGGCCTTCAGGCCCTACTCCCTCACGTGGAGGGTTTAATACTGGTAATGTTAAAACTAACCCTCTTTCCTCGGTTGTTTTTGAGACATGGTCGGTTTGTTCGGAGACATGGGGGCCTCGTGTGTCTTCACTGGATTCCCGGTATGGGGATGGGGGCGGGTCAAACGTTAAAGGTATGGACCTGGTATTGGGAAAATCTGGTTTCAAATCCTCAAAAGCTAAGAAGGTTCCCTCTACTAGTGTCTGGTTATCCTTTGAAAGAGAAAAAAAAGGGAAGACCTCTTTGTGTCCTTGGAAAACACGTAACATTTGATATGGTTTTTGCTCTAAGTGAAAGGGATTTAATAGGAAAGTTTGAATATATAAAACTCTCCCAAGCAGAGGTATTAACCTGGATTTGGAAAAGATGGAAGCAGCTCATTAACAGTATTCCGAGGGTTTTGATGCTTGCAAATGGTCAGATGGTATTCCTTCTTATGATAGAGGAAGATAGGAGGATTATTGAAGATAGATACTGGGTTTTGGGCACTGGCTCTCTGGTTCTGTCTCGTTGGCATGCAGGATTTGACCCCCGAAAGGAAAGATTGGCACGGTGCCATTTATTGGTAATTCTTCCGAATTTTCCTCTGCATTGTTGGAACTTTAAGGGTTTTCTTTCGGTGGCCAACTCCATTGGACGTTTTATTCTAATTGAAGAATAAACTTTGTTGGGATCAGATAGAAATACGTTGAGGATGTTGGTGGACTTGGATTATGATGAAGGTCTACCTGGTGGACTAGAGATAATTTGGGAAGGGGGGTCCTTTGTTCAAAGGCTAGACTACTGGCATATCCCTTTTCGCTGCCACTTGTGTAGAGAGATTGGTCATTCCAAGGCTCACTGTCCATCTGGGTCTACTGGTCCTATGAGAATTGGGAGCCCGAAAAACCCACTTCTCAGGAGGGGATGGATGGATTTTTTCAGTATCAAATCCCTTTAGACTACAAGTCGGCAAAGGAATTTGTAGGTATGTTTGCAAAAACTGTACCTACCCTTTTAAAAATTTTACAAGTTGATGATATTTTAAATTCTCTATCCATTTCCAAAGATATTTTAAAAACTGTTGTCTCGGACTCAGGTGTTTCGGCGGTCGATAACCCTCTTTCAACACCAGTTTCTTCCACTCTGTTGGTATTAAGTCCTAGGGTGGATGGTGATGCGTCTCAAGAGTGTCTCAGTTTAGACCCTGTCCAGATAGGGGGGATTTCAGAACTTAGCCAGTCGGGTCTTATCATCCCACCTTAAAATACTTTGACCGAAATTCAACTCATGCTCCACCATATATACTCTTATTTGAAAACTCCTTCTGTTACGACGTCGAATCCACTTGGAATTGAATTGTATTCCTCCGCTCTTTCAGAATTTGAGTCTAGTCCACTAGACCTATACACTGCGTCTCGGACTCCATCGCCTTCATATTCTACCGGGGACTAATGTTATCCTGATGTTATCCCCATTTCATCTATCATGAATGGGAATGTGACGATTCGGAAGGCTCGTAAACCTAAGAGAGGTAAACGAATTTGTCTTGAACAACCTCTTGTTTGTTCAAATCCCAGAGTTACTTCTTTATTTGATAAAGGTCTTCTTAGAGATGATTCAACACTTCCTTCTTCTTTTGGGGCTCTTAGAGATTCAGGGGCCCCCGCATGTGTTCCCCCATGAACATTTCCTCATTTAATGTACAAGGGCTCTGCAGTGGCCCCCTAAGAGAGATGCGTTAAAACATTTTTTAGATATGTTCAAGCCGGTTATGATCTTACTTCAGGAAACGATGTTGAGTGCAAAAGATGGAATGGAATTGTTTCTCATAATTAAACCTTGTTGGAGGGTGTGTGCTCTGGATTCCTCGGGGCTCTCAGCAGGCACTTTGACTGCTTGGAACCTTGACGGTTGTTTATTTAAGGGCCTTTCAAAGTTTTGCAGGTATCATGGTGGAAGGGAAGCTAAAAGGTTTCTCTCAAGTTATTCGAATAATTAAAATTTATGCTTCTTATCAAAATCGAAAGGCCTTTTGGGATCGAATTAACGCTTGTGGTATTCTACAAGACCCTTCTCTTTTTCTTGCTGGAGATTTTAACTTTATGCTCTCTGCTAAAGAGACTTGGGGGGATGGAAGAGTAATGGATCCATTGGTTGAATATTTTTCATCCATTTTCGATGAAGCCAGATTATTGGATATTGTACCAAGTGTTTTATCTCCCACCTGGTCTAATGGAAGGTGTGGGAGAGTGGGGATTGCCAAAAGGCTCGATAGATTCTTCATGTCAGAGGGTTTATGTGACCTCATTAGTAGGTACCGTACTTGGTATTATGCAGTGGGGTTTTATGATTACAAAGCTATATCCTTACAGCTGGATTTTAACAGCAAATTTTATTAGTATCCTTTCAAATTCAATCCTATTTGGTTGGAAGACTTGTTGTTTTATGTTTTGGTCTGGTCTGTATGGGACTCCCACTCCATTAACTCTCAGGGCCCTCCTTTATTGTGTATGATGAAGAAAATTTCGTTGCTTAGAAAGGAGGTCATTAAATGGGAAAAAGATAAGAAATCTGAGAACTCTAAACTACTCCTGGAGATAGACAAAGAACTTTAAACTCTCTCTCTAAGTGTGGATGATAATTTATTCGATCAGAAAAGAAAGGATAAAATTGCTTCTTTAGAGAGTCTAAGAAGGAATATTTTGGGGCAATTAGAGGAAACTTGGAGACAAAAGAGTCAAGCGATCTGGATTAAAGCGGGGTATAATAATACTAAGTTTTTCCACCATTTTGCAAATCAGAGGAAGTTGATTAACGCAATCTGGGAGACTGAATATGAGCAGGGTCAAGTCATTTGTGATAATGTACTACTTAAAGATGAAGCAGTCAAACATTTTAAGGATACTTATAAGAATAAAAATGTCAAAAATATGGAAATTCTGTTACAGATTATAAAACTTTTTCCTCGTTATTTTGATGAAGAGGCCTGTCATGTTATTGGAGGGTCTATTACCGAAGCAAAAGTTTTGAAGGTCCTTAAAATTTTTGCTAAAGATAAAATTCTAGGCCTGGATGGGTGGACTATAGAATTTTTTCTACATTTTTTCAATTTTCTTGGTAAAGAGCTTACTTCGGCTATTGATGATTCCAAACAAAAGAGACAGATCCTGGGCTATTTAAATTCCACCTTTATCACTCTTATTCCTAAGAAAGATCGACCGACTGGTTTTAATGATTATAGACCGATATCTCTTTGTAACCTATTGTATAAAATCATTTCCAAATTCATTTCTGAGCGTCTTAAGCCTTTTCTTGAAAGACATATCTCTGCTGAACAGTTTGGTTTCTTGCATAATCGCCAAATTATGGATACGGTCGGAATAGCACAAGAGGGTTTACACTAAGTTAAGATGAAAAAACTGGATGCTTTCATCTTGAATATGGATCTTGTTAAGGTGTATGATAGGATAGACTGGACTTATCTTAGTTTTTTCCTATTACAATCGAGATTGTATGTGGAGATTGTTGACTGGATTATGACTTGTGTTTGCTCTGTGAGTTTTGCAGTCCTTATTAATGGTTCGCCTTCATCTTACTTTAGAAGTGATAGGGGTCTTAGACAGGGTTTCCCATTGTCACCCTATCTATTTATTCTGGCTTTCGAATGGTTGAGTCTGCTGATAAATTAAGCAAGGAACGATGGTCTTATTAAAGGTATTAAAGTTGCCAATTCACTTTATATTACTCATCTTTTATTTGTAGACGATGTGCTCCTATTTGGTAGGGATTCTGTTCGAAATGGTATCATTTTAAAAAGGATTATCAATACATTTTGTGATGCTGCTGGCATGGATATCAGTGTATGCAAATAGTCCTTCTTTTACCAGTGTCAAGATCCAAGTTTGAAGGACCAGATTGGTCTACTCTTCCTGTATCAGATGAAGGAAATTGGTTTTGGGCTCAATTATTTGGGTTTTATTTTGAATCCAAATGGTTACACTTTAGCTGACTGGCATTGGCTCATAAAGAAATTTTAGAGGAGACTAAATACTTGGGCTTTCAAATTAATGTCTTTTGGAGGTCGACTCACCTTACTCAGTTCTGTGTTACAGAGTATTATGGTCTTCTGGTTCTCACTTTTTATGATTCCACAAGATGTTATCAATACCTTGAGAAAGATTTTATTTTAATTCTTTGGACTGGAAGAGCAGGCATCTTCAAGTATCACCTTGCTTCTTGGGCTGACCTTTCGCAGCCAAAACATTTGAATGGATGGAGCGTAAAAGATTTGCATGCTTTCAATTTATCTCTGTGTAAAATTCCTATGGCGTAGTCTTTTTTACCCTGGATTATGGGGGAAAGTGGTGAGAGAAAATTATTTCAGCAGAATGTCTCCAATCTACTGGATTTGAAATAGTAAAAAAGATCCCTATGGCTCATTTATTTGGAGGAGTCTACTAAAATCTTTTTTGATCATAAATCATGTCATATGTCGGGCTTTGGGGTGGGGGAACCAAGTTTATGTGGGAATTGATCCTATTGTTGGGCTTGGTCCAAATTATAAGCTTTCTTTGGATCTTATTTTAGCTTTACACAGGCATAATATTTTTGTGTTGAAGCAAGTTGTTTGTCCTCAAAATGGTGGCTTTAAACAATGGTTTTCTGTGTCAGATATTCTGCTAGACGCTGGTCATCCCTCACAATGGGAGTGGTATGTGAACAACCTAATTCAGGCTGGTATTATTTCATGTCCCAAATTTGGAATTGGGTCACAATGGCCTAATCACATTGGCCATATTCATTAGAGTTTTCAAATTGATGCTAAAGGTCAAATAATTGCCAAGGAGGGAAATTACTAGTTTCCTAGGTTTGGGGTGGAAGCTTTGGGATTGTGAATAATGGGGATAATAAATGATGTTGGAACATTAGGATGGCATAAATATTTAATAAAGGATATAAATAAATATATACAAGTGAAAATCAAAGTGGCATTTGATCATGAAGACACATGGAGGAAGTGGGACCCACACAAGCTAGAATGTATGTGCCACATGGCATCCTCTTCTTGCAATTTCGAATCTATGGGAATCCTAATGTTCTTGGGATGAGTTATAAGGTCAATAATACTTGTGATGAGTCAATGAGGTTGAAATATAGAGGAAGAGTAACTCCCATGGAAGAGGAAGAGGCAATTTGGAGCTAGTGAGACACTTGGGCTAGATTCCCTAGCTCTATGACAACAATGATGAAGATGCTATGACACCTATGACAAAATTCAGACCTGAAGGATGACATATGACATATATGAAATTTCAGGGCTAAAAATAGACTCCAAGAGGGCGCTCAAGGGTGTTAGGGCATCTAATATGCTTCCACATGTGATTTGGTGGAAGTGGGAGACAAGGAATTGTTGTACAAGTGGCGTTCTTTGGAATCTCTTCCCAACTTGATTTGGCATGAGTCTTTTGAAAGGAATTCGACCCATGGAGGAAATTAGAAGTTTATAAATGTCAATAAAAAAGAATAAAACCATATTTTGATCATTTGTAGAATTTTCAATTGCATTTGTGTAGAGGGAGAGCTAGTGGATGACTAGTTTCTTGCCTTAGCCAATTTCGAGGGTGAAAGATTCTCATCCAAGTTGGTAATTGGAAAGGTAATTTAGAACTTTCATTTGTATATTTAATGGAGTCTTTATTTGCAGGTTTAAGCTAAAGGGCAGCTCATGGTTTCTTCTATTGCAGCACATTCTCTTAACCATTTCCATTTTTGATGGCATATTCTTGATCCTTGAGGGAGGGCATTTTTGGTGAGCTATTGTACTCTTTGGGGGAGCTTCTCATGCCCCATTTCTTTTGTAATATGAATTAAATACTCTGTTCTTCACCTCTAGAAAGTTTCAGGTCTAAATTCCAAGTAGAAATTTATAAATCTCATTTTTAATGGAAGAACAGTGCCATTTCCCCACTACCTTGTTGTGAACCAATGTATTGATGGTGATTTCGAATGGAAGAATGTTTCTATGATATATTTCTGATGTATGGACTGCCATTGATTATTATTAAAATTTTAATGTTCAACACTTAAGCATTTGAATCCATTTCACTCAGTTTATTTGCATTTGGAGAGGATTTGGTGTCATTTCCCCAAGGGTCGAATTTATGGTTTTTGCTGCTATTTGGGAGAGGGTTGGAACAGGTCTAATAATTTATTAATGGTGCATGTGGAACCTTAATAACATTCTTGATACATTCCCCACCTCTATTTATAATTTCGAGTGGGTTTGTAGGCATTTGGAAAGCCATTTTCAGAACTACCCTGGGGGGATTCGAACCCCAAATTACTAGTTAATTCCTATACTTGGTCCAGAACATTAAACAAGTTTTAAGAAGTATTTGGATGGTACTAAATGATCATTTAACATCATATTAAAGTCTTAATATCATTCATACACCTTCTCTAAAGATTTGGTAGCATTTGGAGCCAATGGGAGACCTAGAGACCAATACTAGTCAAAGGAAAATCACTAGCAAAGTTACCTACATTGGACAGAATTGAAAGAGGATTTTAAGAAGCATTTTAAAGGTCCAAATGCATACTTGAAAAACAAATTTATGTTCTAATATCATTCATATACATTCTCAGAAGATTTGGGATCATTTGGGGCAAATTTGGGACCTAGGCATCAAAACTAGTCAAAGGTCGAAATTGGGGAAAAAGTGGAAAATTGGGCATTTTAATCAGATTCCTAACAAGGGACATTATAGTGGTATCAGAGTATGATCTTGGCACCTGATGTGGTCTGATATTTATGACGAAAAAAATTTAGGGACCAATCTTATGCATTGGAATCAGAAGTAATATTGTTGAAGAGGAGGAACTAGGAAAAAAAAAGTGCATTTTGAGAAAACTATGACTAGGGATAAAAAAGGAACCTTAGAGGAGAATGAGGAGTTTATAAAATTACTGAAACCATCCTTTGAAGACAAGGGGAGGAAACTAATGCAAGGGTTCGAATTGTTGGTCAGTCAACTTGAAAGCAACTTGGAAAAAAGAATGAACAATGGTTTTGTTTTCAAGGAAAAGAAGGAAATGGATGAAATAATTCCCAAGGAGGAACCTCATGTAATGGTGGAACATGAGGTACATGTTGATATGCAGGTGCTTGAAGATGCTACACTCAAACAAGAAGAAGAACAAGCACATGTCTTTGTTCAGATGGATTATGCGTTGCCTCATGGGGAGAGCTGCAACGCCTTGGAGGAGGCATATGATCTCACAATAGTTGGACCAGCCAATTATGGAGAAGATGAATTAAATATTTCGATGGGTAAGAGTTGTAAAGATTTAAATTTGGTTCATAATTCCTCACCCCATACTTCCTTTTCAGCCACACCAATTGGGGATGAAAATTGGGTGAAAGGTTTTTTTCTAATGGTGCCACATGAGGGGTATGAAAATCCTACCTCTCCTTTTGATGATGACATGAATAGAACACCTCAATATTTACATTTGCAGCAGCATATTGTTTTACCTTATGATGATACATATCTTCCTGGATGCACTTATGATGTTCACTTGAGTCACTTGAAGACTCATGATTTTCCTTGCTCCTTGCTTAGTTCAATTGATGTTGGAGGAACTTCATTCACTTATTGGATGAAAGAATACATGGTTGAATATTTTGATGCATATCACATCCTTTTGGAGCAGCATGATAGGACATGGGATCCTCACCTATGTCATTGGAGCAGATTTGATTGGTTACTTGATGCTTGTATGCACTTGGAAAATGGTGGTCTACTTGCTTGGAGGTATAAGCACTTTCATGATTCTTTGATGAAGCATATTCTTGATGTTCATTTTCATTATTTTGTTATGTACTTTGATGATATATATTTTGTATTCATGATGTTTGGAAGAATGCATACAAGAAAATGGGATCCGGGAACTATGAATTGGAGAGCACTTCTAATTGTTGGAGTGCAATACAAGCAATGGGACCCTAGGATAATTCTTAGTCTCATTGGTTTCAATTTTTGGGGAAAACAAGAAGTATGGGAGATGGATTTCCCACTTAATAAATTGATTTTTATTAGAGTAGTGTAGCAGCAAGCATGGTGGTTCCTCTCTAAAATCTTCATGGAAACTCAAAGACTCAAGGTTGGGCAATTCAATGGCAACTTCAAAGAATTATACAAAAAGCAGGTTCTTCAACACCCATGTTTGAAATTTCTTGAGGAAAAGCAATATTGGGAAGGGAGGATTTGTCATGTCCCAAATTTGGAATTGGGTTACAATGGCCTAATCACATTGGCCATATTCATTAGATTTGTCAAATTGATGCTAAAGGTCAAATAATTACCAAGGAGGGAAATTACTAGTTTCCTAGGTTTGGGGTGGAAGCTTTGGGATTGTGAATAATGGGGATAATAAATGATGTTGGAAGATTAGGATGGAATAAATATTTAATAAAGGAGATAAATAAATATATACAAGTGAAAATCAAAGTGGCATTTGATCATGAAGACACATGGAGGAAGTGGGATCCACACAAGCTAGAATGTATTTGCCACATGGCATCCTCTTCTTGCAATTTCGAATCTATGGGAAGCCTAATGTTCTTGGGATGAGTTATAATGTCAATAATACTTGTGATGAGTCAATGAGGTCGAAATATAGAGGAATAGTAACTCCCATGGAAGAGAAGAGGCAATTTGGAGCTAGTGAGACACTTGGGCTAGATTCCCTAGCTCTATGACAACAATGATGAAGATGCTATGACACCGATGACACAAATCAGACCTAAAGGCTGACATATGACATATATGACATGTCAGGGCTAAAAATAGACTCCAAGATGGCACTCAAGGGTGTTAGGGCAGATAATATGCTTCCACATGTGATTTGGTGGAAGTGAGAGACTAGGAATTGTAGTACAAGTGGCGTTCTTTGGAATCTCTTCCCAAATTGAGTTGGCATGAGTCTCTTGGAAGGAATTCGACCCATGGAGGACATTAGAAGTTTATAAATTTCAATAACAAATAATGAAACAAGCTTTTGATCATTTGTAGAATTTGCAATTGCAGTTGTGTAGAGGGAGAGCTAGTGGATGACTAGTTTCTTGCCTTAGCCAATTTTGAGGGTGAAAGATTCCCATCCAAGTTGGTAATTGGAAAGTCCATTTAGACCTTTCATTTGGATCTTTAATGGAGTCTTTATTTGTAGGTGTAATCTACAGGGAAGCTCATGGTTTCTTTTATTGCAGCACATTCTCTCTGTTAGGATATTCCTATACTCCATCCTAGTCCCACTAGTATTTTGATCATTTGCATTTTCAGTCATGCATGCACTTTTAGGGTTTTCATGCATTATTTAGGGTTTGCATGCATCCCATTCATCAGTCCCAGCACCTAACCCTCAGTTAGTAGCCCCCCGGAGCTTCCTCCCACTCGGTTTCATCCCTCCTAGAGCTTAGTGCGCCCTCCTTTCATCTACTAGTTGAGAAAGGTGCCCTTCTTACCTACCACTTCAATTATCTTCAGTTCCTTCCTTGATTTAAGGATTAACTGACTCTTAACTGAACTTAGCACTCCAATGGACCTCCACTGAGACTTGACTGCCCATTCTGACTCCGGTTAGCTCCTGATGCACCCTCCACTGAGCCTCCTTCATTCAGTTAGTGTCTCCATGTGCCAGTTACATTCAGTTACACCTACCACACTCAGTTAGACTCAGTTTGACGGACGGTTGACAGTTACTTTTGCATTGATGACTCCACTAATGATAAGATAGACTACTAGTTGTGCTCTGATGACACTCCAGTGATCTCTTGATCACTCCATGAAGGCTAATTCGAATTGCCACCTTAGGCATTCGAATCCTCATGCATTGTACTACTTATTGTCCATATTGTGATTAATTAATTTGTGTGTGTGAAGTATTTTTGCTTCTATCCGATTTCTACTGTATTATTATTTTGTTGCTCATTATACTGCATTGACCACTCTTCTTATATTTTCCTGCTTAATCATAATTACTCTTGTGAGGTATACATCATATCTTAGATCTGCTGTGAGGATTTTCACATGGTATTAGAGCATGTTAAGAGTATTGTTTATCTCCATTCTTGAGAGTTTTTTGCAGGTTATTACCAAGATTTCGAGTGCAACAGTTGCAGAAGTTTCTGCATCTTTGCAGTAGTAGTAGTTGCAAATATTCTCTATTGTTTTTGCAGGTCTTCTACAACTTCCATGTATTAAGAAGAAATCTATCCTCCTCCATTCAACTATGATCCTCTTTCTCCATTCGACTATGATGAATGGAAACCGAAGATGATAGCATATTTGAAGAGAAATGGTCTCTTTGATCATTGTTTTGAGAGAGAGTTCGAATCCTCTGAAGAAAATATTGACTAGTTAAATAATGGTGACAGAGTCATGGGAACCATGATGCTTGTTATGTCTCAATGCTTGGTACATCAATTCATTGATGATGTTGAATCTCCAAAAGAGCTATGGGCCTACCTGGATGAAATATTTGGCAGACAGAATGAAGGGATTGGTCCAAACCCCTTCGAGAGCAAGCAAAGTGATGCATTCACTCCCCTTGATGGTCTCTCAGATCATGAACTAGTATCATCTAATATTGAATTTTTCCACAAAGAACTTGTAGATTCTACACTCATGCTCCAACTTTCTTCTCTTTCTGTGCTAGCTCACACTCTAGATATTGCAGAAGGTCCTAAATCCTCTCTTGCACCTGAGTCTGTTGGTTTGCATCATGATCACATGATTATTTCGGAGGACAAATCAGCTATTGGAGGTAATGCATTCGCTCTCCTCAAGCAATCACCTCTTATTTACTACTATACGATCATTATTCCATGCTTTCAGAAAGTTATTGAAGAATATGGCCATTGCCATTCGCTTGGGATAATTTCTCATGCACATCATGGTTTTGATATCACCCCTGTTGGTTCAAAGGAGATCTCAAGAAACCATGGCTATTCGCTTGGGATAATTTCTCATGCATCTACTGGTTTTGATCTCACCTCTCATGGTTCAAAGGAGATCTCAAGAAACCATGATTCAAGTCTTGGATCTAATTTGGATTCTAAGCAATTACTACTTGGGATAATTTCTCATGCATATGATAGTTTTGATCTCACCCTGCTGGTTCAAAGGAGATCTCAAGAAACTATTCTTCAAGTCTTAAATCTGATTTGGATTTCAAGCAAACATTATTATTTGATGGTTCTTTTTGGCATGATCTCACCCATGATGGTTCGAAGGAGAAGACAAAAGACTATCTGCATATTCATGTTTTTGATTCTACCTCAACTGATTCAAATCACAGGTTCAAGGATCATCCTCATACTTTTGGATTTGTTCTTATCACATTCGATCTGAAGAACAAGTACAAGCACATGCTTTTTGAGCATGATCCACTTCTTCCCAAGAAGAATATACCTCCATACATATGACCAAGCATCACACCTACTTGAGTTTGGAGCATTTATTTTTTATATGTGTCTTACAGTTTGTTTTGAGGGGGGGGTATTTTTCCCATGAAATTTTCCCCACTTCCTTGGTTTATTGACTGTTATTATTCATTGTATTGGGTGATCTTTGGTCTTAGTTACCAGGGCCCAGGATGGATTAAGGGGGGGTGTTAGGATATTCCTATACTCCATCCTAGTCCCACCAGTATTTTGACCATTTTCATTTTCAGTCATGCATGTACTTTTAGGGTTTGCATGCATTATTTAGGGTTTGCATGCATCCTAGTCATCAGTCCCAGCACCTAGCCCTCAGTTAGCAGCCCCTCGGAGCTTCCTCCCACTCAGTTTCATCCCTCCTAGAGATTATTGCACCCTCCTTTCATCTACCAGTTGAGAAAGGTGCCCTTCTTACCTACTACTTCAGTTATCTTTAGTTCCTTCCTTGATTTAAGGATTAACTGACTCTTAACTAACCTTAGCACTTCGATGGACCTCCACTGAGACTTAACTACCCATTCTGACTCCGGTTAGCTCCGGATGCACCCTCCACTGAGCCTCCTTCATTCAGTTAGTGTCTCCATGTGCCAGTTACATTCAGTTACACCTACCACACTCAGTTAGACTTAGTTTGACTGGCAGTTGACAGTTACTTATGCATTGATGACTCCACCGATGATGAGATAGACTACTAGTTGTGCTCCGATGACACTCCAGTGATCCCTTGATCACTCCATGAAGGCTAATTCGAATTTCCACCTTAGGCATTCGAATCCTCGTGCATTGTACTACTTATTGTCCATATTGTGATTAATTAATTAGTGTGTGTGAAGTATTTTTGCTTCTATCTGAGTTCTACTGTATTATTATTCTGTTGCTCATTATATTGCATTGACCACTCTTCTTCTATTTTCCTGCTTAATCATAATTACTCTTGTGAGATATACATCATCTCTTAGGTCTGCTGTGAGGATTTTCACACTCTCAACCATTTCCAGTTTTGATGGCATATTCTTGATCCTTGAGGGAGGGCATTTTTGGTGAGATATTGTACTCTTTTGGGAGCTTATCATGCCCCATTTATTTTGTAATATGAATTAAATAATTTTTTCTTCATCTCCAGAAATTTTCAGGTCGAAATTCCAAGTAGAAATGTATAAATCTCATTTTTAATGGAAGAACAGTGCCATTTCTCCACTACCTTGTTGTGAACCAATGTATTGATGATGATTTCGAATGGAAGAATGTTTCTATGATATATTTATGATGTATGGACTTCCAGTGATTATTATTACAAGTTTCATGTTCATCACTTAAGCATTTGAAGCCATTTCACTCAGTTTATTTGCATTTGGAGAGGATTTGGTGTCATTTCCCCAAGGGTCGAATTTATGATTTTTGTTGTTGTTTGGGAGAGGGTTGGAATAGGTCTAATAATTGATTAATGGTGCATGTGGAACCTTAATAAAATCCTTGAGACATTCCTCACCTCTGTTCAGAATTTCGAGTGGGTTTGGAGGCATTTGGAAAGCCATTTTCAGAACTACCCTGGGGGGGATTTGAACCCCAAATTACTAGTTAATTCCTATACTTGGTACAGAACATTAAACAAGTTTTCAGAAGTATTTGGATGGTAGTAAATGATCATTTAACATCATATTAAAGTCTTAATATCATTCACACACCTTCTCTGAAGATTTGGTAGCATTTGGAGCCAATGGGAGACCTAGAGACCAATACTGTACCAAGGGAAATCACTAGCAAAGTTACCTACATTGGCCAGAATTGAAAGAGGATTTGAAGAAGCATTTTAAACATCCAAAGGCATCCCTAAAACACATATTTATGTTTGAATATCATTCATATACCTTCTTAGAATATTTGGTATCATTTGGGGCAAATTTGGGACCTAGGCATCAAAACTAGTCAAAGGTCGAAATTGGGGAAAAAGTGGAAAATTGGGCATTTTAATAAAATTCCTAACAAGGGACATTACATATTATTTTGTCTCATGAGGAGGATAAATTAATTTGGTCTTACAACAATTCGACTATCATGGTCACTATCGGCCTTGCCTATTCTTGCTTGATGGATACGATTGTTGAAGTTGTTTAGAATTGTGGTCGAAGATGATTTGGACTATTAAATGTCCCCTGAAAATAAGTTTTTTTTTTTTTTTTTAATTTCTGGTTAGTGCTTCATAACAATATCCTTACTTGGTAGAATCTTATCAAGTGTGGTTTCATTGGTCCTGAATGTTGCATATTATGTTCCGCTTCGTTGGACGAGGTTGACCACTTATTTGTGAATTGTAGTTTTTTTCAAGCCCTTTGGATGGAGCTGGAACAATCATATAATTTCCATTTTAATTGGGCTCGAGCCACCTTTGAGGGTAATCTAAAACTTTGGTTTCATAGCCATCATGTGTACCCAACACTTATTTGTTATGCAGTGTGGGAAGTGTCGAAAGCTTGCAACAGGATTATTTTTTCAAAATCATAAATTTTATGTTCATTTGCTCTGTTCACGGATCACTGGTTATATTTTAGCAGAAAGTACCACTCGTCCTTCGAAGAACTGTATGATAAAACCTTTATCTGAATTGGATCATTCCTTTCCTATGGGATACTTTGATGGGGGCAGGTCAAACTGGACTATGTGGAGCTGGGATGATCCTAAAACTCACTCATGATCATACTTTTCATCTTTATATGAAAACTGGTAGTGGTACTAATACTAGAGTAGAGCTCATTGCTCTATGGGGACTATTATGGTTTGCTAGACTCAAGGGACTCCAGTCCTTACATATTTTGTGAGACTCTCTTTGTATAATCAATTGGGCATACGGTAGAGATACTCTACACACGGTGGTGCTGGATGGCTAGTTGAAGCGTATCTCCATGCTCATTTCATATTTCTCTTCCATCAATTTCAATCACATATTCAGATCGCAAAATGTGGAAGCTGATACTCTCTCAAAGAGATCTCTGGGTCCTATGGATGGTGCTATATGCTTGGAGGAATACAGAGATGGATCTTTGACCAGTTTGGACACTCTTCACTTTTGTTGAATGTCATTTTCAGTCATGTGCAGAAAGTTGTTATAGTCCTTATTTGGCCCTATGATAAGAACATTTGTCAGTATTTTGATGTCCTTAGGTGGGATGCTACACGTTCTGAGGTCTTTTTGTTTGAACGTTGTTATCATCAAAGGAGCTTGCATCTCGCTCTCCTTGACAGTTTGAATATTTTGATACAACTTTTCTTATAATAAAAGTTTCTTTTTTCCCGGTGTGAAAAAAAAGAGTCATTTCTACAGCTTCTATGGAAACTTGTTTGAGATATTTTGTGTTTTAGATTTCTAAGTTGAGTACATCATATTGGAAAATTATTCTTTCAATTTTTTTAGTATTAAGAATTATAATTTATTATTAAAAAATAGATTTTTAATTCCAATCAAAATACTATCATTTAATTACATAATAAAATATATTTTTAATTGTAAAACTTACATTTTCAATCACAAATACACAATAAAATATATTTTTAATTACAAAATCTTATTTAAAAAAATAAAAATAAAAATGGTAATATTAATATGTATGGATTGGATTTTTAATTGCAAAACTTAAATTTTCAATAAAATAATTTTGAATCACAAATACATAGTAAAATCTATTTTCAATTACAAAATCTCATTTAAATAAGTGAAATAAACAATATAGTTGTTTTAATACATGTCTCTTATGTAAAAGATATTGTAAAATAAATAGCAACTAAGTTTTCTTTTAAATGTCTTAATATATTAGTTGTGTTTTGTTTAAATACTAGAGTAACTACCAAGATATTTTAAAAATGCGTGGACGTTGAGAATTGGGGACACATGAAGCTAGGTTTTCAGCTCGTCGACGGTGCCATTGTGAGGACGGTCGGCCTATGAGGCAGCCCTGGCCTCGACAGCCTGGGTCCGTCACAGATCTGCAGATCGCGAGGGTTTTGTCTGGTGCGCGACGGCCAGCTTTAGATTTGGTCTGACAGTTTCAGAATGGTGGCTAGTTTTGTTTCGATTGCCTCCAGCTTGATCCCAATCTCACTCAACAAGGCAGCCAGTGCCCATCCGGCTTTGATAGTTCAGGAAATACCAGCACCCTCCATAGTAGTGGTTGAGGAATCTCTGATTGAAGCAAGGAATTTCACAGAGCCAGCTTTGGCTTGTCGCTTCAATGGTTTTGGCCTCGCCTGGTTGATCTGCATAAGTGGATTTCTGAGGTATGGAAACCCCTTGTTCATGAGGAAATCTCTATTTATCCCTGTGCTCGGGGTTTTTTTTGTTGTGGATTTTGATAAACCAGAGGAAAAAACAGTTCATTCTTGATTCTGGTCCGTGGTTTTGGGGAAGTTCAGGGCTCTTTATGAAACCCTGGAGTCCTCTTTTGACCCAACTACTGATCAGATCTCATCTGCTCCAGTTTGGGTTCGGCTTCCAAATTTTCCCTTGCATCTATGGAATTTGGCCTCGCTTGAAGCTATTGGCAATGCATTGGGCTCCTTCTATGATCGAAGTTCAGAAACAAAGGAATACATCAAAACCACATTTGCTCGCATTTGTGTGGAGATGGACTTCAACAATGGCTTTCCTGCTGAGATCCATTTGACCAGCAAGGATTATGTGTGGGTGCAAAAACTAGATTATGAAAATGTGATGTTCAGATGCAGATCTTGCTTCGCAACTGGACATCTTGTAAAATATTTCCCAAAAGCCTCACAGATCCACAAATCCAAAAAGCTTCATCGCAAATCCACTTGGTGGGATGGAGAAAATTCCAAGCAGTATACAGTAAGCATAAATGAAGACCTACCTGAAGAAGCTCCACCACAAGCTAAGGAATCTCTGCAGACTAATATAGGGGACACTCTAGAAGAACAAAAGGATCTCTGCCAATGACAATGATCCACCTATAGCTCCACGAGATAGTGCCAATCAACTGATGGAATCGAAAATTTCAGCCCTTCAGATGCAACCGAAGCCACTCTCAGAGTCATTGTCGAACCATCATATTGGACCAAAGTCAGTAAAAAGAAAAAAGGAGCTTCACCCTCTGCGAAGCCAAAAGAAATTTTACCTTCTCCAAGAAAAACAAGAAGTCAGCAAACTTCATATCCTTAATCTCTGGAATGTTTTTGATATGTTGTAAGAAGTAGGACAACAGAATTTTTGGTCTTGCTCGAGTAGTAAATGTAGCCCAATTCCTTCTTGGGCAGCTTGTTAGAAGACTCAGGTCTCCATAGAATAGGAAAAGTATTAGGATAAGTTAAGACTGACTACAGATGAACAGGGAGTCATGGATGTAGTCCTCTCTTGGGATCAGTGTGTCTTCAGAACTATGTAATCTTTATCCTTCTTTTTTTTATATATAAAATCTCTTAACCATTTTTGTTAAAAAAAAATACTAGAGTAACTATCAAATATCTAAGTCTGGTTGTAGGTAAAGTGTTTTTATAGGACATAGGATGACGGTGAGGGTGTGGCAGTTTTAGTGAGGGTCAACACTCTAATTCTAGGGTTTTGGTGATTTGTCTTGAAGCTTTCTCATGGAGGGTTATGAAAGGCTTCAGTCTCATTCAGGTTGTTAATCATGAGCTTTCTTTGGTTCAAGGGAATTTGTTTCATGTTTATCCTATAAGAAGTGTCATTTCTCGGTGCCTGGATTTTTGATGGTCATCCATGCCAGTCTTAATGACTATAGGGTAGTTATTGTGTTTTTTTGTTTTTTGATAAGATGTATAAAACAAAAGTTGGGCCTCCCTAGGTTAGGACATATTCTGAGTGATATTCTAGCGGGGAAATTTCTTTAAGGAATACAACTTGGGAGGAAAATGGCGATACATTTAATAAGAGATTTGACCCTGGGCCCTCCATTTCTCCTGATTTTTCATGCCACCATCTCCCTCTGACAAGAGACAAAGTAAGTGGGATTTTTCATTGTCCATGGACTATTTTTTATGGAAGGTTGTTGGAAGAGCCTCTTTCAGAAATGGCTCCTAGTTTTAACGAGAATGAGTCCCATAATTTCTGTCAACGCAAGAGGGTGAAAAAAAATATTCATGATCAACCTGTCCTTAGGAGCAGATGTTCATATGAACCAAGTCACTTCTATGGTGGATAATTCCCTGGTTGGTCATTTCGGGGGACACCGTATGGGCATGGCATCTTGTAAATCTGGGTTACTGAGAAATGGAATAGTATTTTAAGTTATATGCCCAAATGTTACACTCTAGCTTGAGGTTGGTTGGGGGTTATTCTCCAAATCCTAAGGATGCCCTGAAATTGTTTAATGGAGTCTAGTACTGAGGGACGATGCCTTTAAATTTACAGAGGTCGAACCCCCTTTTTCGATGCCAAGTGAGCAAGACCTTTCAAGCATTTGGTCCGGGTTAAACTCCCAAGGATTCCCCCTAATCTATGGATGCTCGAAATTTTCAAAAAAATAAGGTCTACCCTTGGCACCTCTATCTCAACGGACTTAAGTTTTCAGGAATTTGGTATTATGCCTGTGGACCACATTCTTGTGTAGGTAGACCTTTGGGAAGGTATGATGGTAGAAATGACAATCTTAGTGTGTCTCCATAATTTTACTCAAGCACTTGACTACTCTAGGTTACCCTTTAGGTGTAAACCATTGTCACTTCCTTGATCACTTGGTTCATCGTTGTCTGCTTCCCTTCAGAAGGGGTTTTTGGAAAAGGAAGATGATTGCTCCGGCTTACAAAATACGCTTGGATGGAAGGGACATACATCCTTTTTCTAACTATTTTCGAATGGTGTATGGTCACCAAAAGCATTCAAAAGATCCTGTTATTCCTATTTTGGAGATTGCTCTTGAAGGTGATTATGTTCGGGATTTCAAGTAGGATGAGTCGCAGTTTGAATCGGTTATGTCTTCCTTGGGGGAAGCTGAAGAAGGTGGCATGGACATGGTTCTCAACTACGTTCAGTGAGAATCCACAACTAGATTAGGCGCGATGAACCTAGTGTCTATTATTCTAGGTAAGAATAGGTCCTTTTCGCCATTAAAGGATTTCTAGTTTTTTTCCTTTGTTATTTATCAAACTCTTTGGTCCTAAATCCCTTGTTTGTAGACAAAACATGAAAGGGGTTTTTTCCACCTTGAATCCTTATGTTTATGGGGGAGGTGTATTATCCCGTGTGTTTTCGTCTATAGTCTCTTTCTCTCATGCGTTGGGTAGGGTTTATTTAGCAGAAGGGGTGATCCCTTTATCTCTAAACTCTCCTAGGGTTTTTCGGATATAAGGAATTCACTATCAATTGGGTCTGAGTGGAAGAGCCCTTTGAATGCCATGGTTTCTCCTAAGTTTTCTCTACCTGATGGTTTTATTTTTGAATCCCCTGGTCCTATGGATCATGCTTGGTTAGGGACGGATTTGTTTAAGGATCTACAGGGAGCATTCCCCCAAGGGTTGGAAACAATTCTCTTCTTGTTTAGGTCTGAGATACCCTTAGGGTTTTAATTTTGTTAATTTTGTCCCCCATTTGGCCCCATATGATATGTTATGAGGATTGAAGGATTCAGTAGACATGGATAAGAAGTTGATCCCTAGGGTGTTGGGATATGATTTTGTCTTGTTGGACAATCAATATTTCGATTATGATGACTATCTTATAAACTTGGCCATTAACAAGTCGGTACTCCACGGCGATGGATATAGGGATTTGACCCTTGAAGATCAGTTGAGGTGGAATGATTAGGAAACTGTTAATCCTTTGAGGAAAGCTCCTTCTCCCAGCTCCTCCAAGGAGTATTTCCCCTTTGAAGAAGATATGATACTTATTTCTAGTAATGTTTTATATCCTATTGTTATTTAGGGAATGGGTACAATCAGAGATTGTAGTTCCGATGGTCATTTAGACTAGTGTTTTGTCCTTTATCCACTATAGGAAGACTCTTAGAGTGATTCATCCATGTCACAACGTTACCCAATGCTCTTAATATATTTGAATTGTATAGGGTTAGGGATTGCCTCTAAAAATATGGCACTAAAGAGAATGATTGCTGCTAGAAATCCTTTTGTTCTCCTTTTACAAGAAACACTTGTTTATGGGGATGGTCTTATGATGGATCTCAAGAGTTTATTACCAAATTTGGATTTTGTTAACATTGATGCCTTGGGTAGATCTAGAGGTATCATCACGGGTTGGAAGACAAATTTGATCCTTTGTACTAACAGTTGGGATGTTCTAACAAGTCTTGGTACTGTTCTTTTTTCTAGAGAGCTTGGGAAAGCCTTCACCATTGTCAATATTTATGGCCCTTATCAGTAGAGGGTGACTTATTGGGAGAATATGTTCAATTATGGTATCTTCAAGGGGATAGAGTCATTGTTGGGGGAGATCTTAACTTTTCCCTTATTGAAGGGGAGATATGGAGACCAAATGCGCACAAAGACTCATTGAAAGACTATTTTCTCATAAGACTAGATGAGAACTCTATTTTTGACATTCTTTTTGTAAAGTTGAGACCTAATTGGTGTAACAAAAGAATTGGACTAGAACGTTTTGCTAAGAGGATGGATAGATTCCTAATTAATGATGGTGTTTTACATGATGCAGTTAGTATTAGACAGTGGGTTGGGGAGGGTGGGGACTGAGATCATTTCCGCTTCTTCATGGAGTTAGTGATGGATATGGATAAAAATCCTAGTTTTTTCAAGTTTAATTCATGTTGGCTGGATGACGAAGATTATATGAACTTGGTCAAAAGTCTTTGGGTTGAGTATGATGAAAACATATGAGAATAAGTTGGAATTCAGTTCTTAAATAATCTTAAAAGGATTAAGTTCAGAACTATTGCTTGGGTTGTAGATAGGAAGCCTAGACAAGTTCTAGAGCTAAAAAGAATTGAAGATGACTTGGACACTTTCCATGATTTTCACAAGGAAGGATTCCTCACAATGGAACAAAAAATACAATTTGTTGCTTTAGAGATCATGTGAACTAAGATCCTAGATGAAAATGAAGCTACTTGGCGACTCTAGAGTAGGGCCTTATGGATCCAAAAGGGGGATGATAATACAAAAAATTTCCACAATTATTTAAATCATAGAAAACATGCTAATACTTTACTGAAGCTTGAAGAGGAAGATTGATCTCTAGTCACATATTTTAGGAATCTGGATAGGGATGGGGTTAATCACTTCAATAACCTCTTTAAAGAAGATGAGGGGGATTCTATAGCTCAAATGATAAGATTATTTCCCCCCTATACTTTGTATGTAAATGAGGATCAAAATCAAGATCTTATGAAAGAGGTGATTCTGGAGGAGTTAAAGGAAGATGTCCATTCTATGCAGAAGGAGAAGCTATCCATTCTATGCAGAAGGACAAAAGTCCTAGCAAAGATGGTTGGCCAGTTTAAATTTTCAGTGGTTTCATGGATATTTTTGAAAGAGATCTTAGCTATTATTGAGGAGCCTAGAATCAATGAGAGGATACTTGTTGCATTCAATGCAACCTTCATATCCCTCATCCCAAAAGTGGACATTATGACCAAGTGGGAGGAATACAGACCAATTTCACTATGTAATTGTATTTACAAGTTGATAGCCAAAGTAATAGCACAAAGAATTTCTATATTATCCAACTCGGTATCAAAAGAACAATTTGCATTTTTAAAGGGTAGACATACACATGAATCCATAGGTGTTGCTAAGGAGTTTATGCATTCTACAAAGATAAAAAAGCTCCTTGCAACCATTGTTAAGGTGGATCTCACAAAGGCTTATGACAGAGTCAATTAGTTTTTTCTCGGATTGGTTTTTTACTACAGGTTGGATTTTTCAAGTTATGCGTTAGTTTTGTTTTGTTTGTTGTCCAAATCAATGGATTAGCTTCTCCTTTTTTTAGACCTGGGAGGGGTTTGAGGCAGGGGTGCTCACTGGCCCCATTGCTTTTCATATTGGTGGTGGAGGGTTTGAGTAGATCCATTATTCAAGCTCGACCTAATGGATCCATTAGAGGTATCAAAATTGTTGGGAATGTGTTTATTTTTGTAGATGACATTTTATTATTCTCTAATGTCTCTAGAAGGGATATATCATCTTTTAAAGCTATTTTGGAGCTATTTTTTGATGCAACAAGTATAATTATAAATGAAAGAAAATCTTCTGTTACAGTCATGGATTTGGATCAGGAAAGTATAGATTGGACCCTTTCCTTCTTTGATTTTGAAGTACATGAGTCATAAGATGGGCTCAAATATTTGGGGTTCATTTTAATGCCAAATGATTACGAGAGAGGAGATTGTATGTGGATGATTGGTAAATTTGAGAACATACTCCAATTGTGGTGTAATAAGTGGTTGATTATATTTGGGTAAAATTTGTCTTTCAGAAATATATTTATCCCCTAACGATTGAAGAATGGATCGGGCTTCCTGTTAAATTGACTAGAAATTTCTATGCCATGTGGAGGGCACTTATTTCTGCTTTTGATATTTTTGGATTTGGATTAGAATGGAAAGTTGGAAATGCTAGGAAATTTTGTTTGGGTCTAGATCCAAGGATTGGTTGCACTGTTGTACACAAGTTACTTGATAATATGATTGAGTCACTTAGAAATCAAGGTCGAATGTTCTTAAGTCGGATATGAGCTAGAATCACTAAAAAAAATTCAAGTCAGATTTGGATGAGTGTAGATACTTTGGATTTTGCAGGTCAAGATAAAAGTATTTGGGACATTTTTATAAAAAACAGTCATATTTTTTTGGTGGACAAAGAAGATGATTTGGTCTAGCCTAGAAATGAAAATGGTGGATCCTACAATCCCAGTATGGGATATAATGATCTGGAACCTAAACTATCCTTTAAAGATGAAATTGTTTCTTTGGTTGGTTCTTGATAAAAAGGTACATGTATGTGATATTATGATTAACAAGTTCTGGATTGAGCCAAATTGGTGCCCCCTATGCAAGAATAGTATTGAAAGTTTAGAGCATTTCTTTATCTTATGTCCTTACATTTTAAGGATGCGGGCTCATGTTCTCAAATAAAAGGAGTGCATTTTATTTGGAATGGTTTATATATCTAGGATGCTCTCCAATCGTGGATCAATAACAAAAATTTGAAGGAATACATGGCTCTCCTTGCTCTAATTATATGGAGTGTATGGATGGCCAAGAATAGGGTTACATTCAATGAACTCTATATAGCTCCAAAAATATGTGGAAACAAAAGTCTGGCTACCCTCAGTTTATTTCCACGGGTTAAAAGTCCTACAAATATGAGAAGGGTGGAGGAAGAAGTCATCAATAGATTTGGTAGCTGGGATTATTTTGATGGGGCTTCTCAAGGCCAGCCATTTAGGGGTGGTGTTGGAGGTATTATTTATATATCTGACAATTATAGCATAAAATGTGTAGCAAGTTTGGGACAAAGTACTAATAACAAAGTAGCATTGATGGCAAAAAAATGACTTTGTTGATTGCTCTGTCTAAGGGAATCCAGAAGCTACAGGTGTTTAGTGATTCAAATTTGGTTGTGTAATGGATGAGAAAGAAATGCTCACCTAAGAGTATATATCTCCTTGCTATATATGATGAATTGATTAGAGTTGCAGGAAGGCTCCAGTTTATCAATTTTCAACACACTTTCCAAGAAAGGAACTCTATGGCTCATCAGTTATCTAAACAAGGACTACATATTGTTGAAGGCATGTGGTGTCAATGGGAGCAGATCAATGATAACATTATGGAGCATGACCCAGGACCCTTCCCTGAATAATTTTTGTTTTTACTCTACAGCTAAATCTTTTATTTCTGAAGGAACACCTCAGCTACTAAAAGCTCATATCTGTTTTTAGAGAACAATTTTGTTTTTGAAATTATTACAAACATTACATATTTATGCTTGTTATCTTCTTTATGGGAGCATATCTCTTTATCTGTTGTTTTGTTGCACGCTGTAGTTTGTATCTTGAAGCCTCTTTTTGGTGCTCTTCCAGTCACTGATGTTGTGGAAGGATGCAAAATAACTTGGTTTCTTGTTGCCTTAGTTAGGTGTTGTGTGGGATGTAAAGACTGTATTGTTTCTGAACAAAGTGTTCTATTACAATTAATGAAATGCAGAATATTTTTCTTGGAAAAAAAAACTATCAAATATAAAAGATATAATTTCAAAAGTTTTTAGGAATTCCTTTTAAATCTTTAATTGTTATGGAATATTAAAGTAATTATAAAATATATTACTACATGTAAAATGAGAAAATATGAAAAGTTTTTTTACCATTTAAATAAATAATGATAATAGTTTAATAAAAACAAGAGCCACGAGGTGGCAATGTCCCCGCAGTTGCTAATAGCAATAACAACTATTGCTATAAGACAAAAGCTATAGAAATATGATACTCTTGCCACAAAATTATAAAAAGTAATGAATGAAATACAATGGTTGTTGCATATCATGATAATAACTATCCAATTATGGTAAGTTTGAAGGAATATTTTAGCATTGTACGAATTTGTAACTTACAAGATAGTGACTTGAAGTAAATTTGTAAGTTACAAGATAGTGACTTGAAGTAAATTTGATAGATATATCTTAACAAGGAAAAATTTCTTTTGCCACAAAACTAATTAGCCATCGAACCTCAAGTTTCCTACAATGAATAAGATGACGAAACTTAAATTTGATACATTATGTAAATTTTGTTTCTTTGAAATCAATTTGTTAAACTATAATTTTGTTAAAACATACACCCACAAATAGATTATATATATATACACACACACACACACCTACACTCCTATGGAAAACCCAAACGTGGCACCTCTGGAACCGAGATGGGTAGCATAGGGAATAAACGACATTGTTTCCACCCATACCAATGATCCGCACGACCTGAGGTTTTCCCCTTTGGTTCTACGATAATACCTACTTGAACTCTTAGACCTTTTCGTCCAAACCGGCTGGATATTTGGCGATGTGGAAGTGTGTTTTCTCTAAATTTTCCACTGCGTACCCACAACCTTATCGACTAGCTCCCACTCGTCACCAGTTATTAACAATAAACATAAATACAACTACTCAGAAACAAACGTGCATGTGTATCTTTGTCAAGCCTATACCAGTACAATACTGAAAACATATAATAATACAACACTTGCACTGGTTATGGCTATCCACAAGTACTAAGAAACAAACTAATATACTCAACAGATAATACCATTTGGGGTTAGAGGTAATTTTTATAGACAAGATGATTAGAATATGACCTTTAAAAGAAGTAATTAATACAAATTAAAAATTATTATAATTTGTATATAAATCAAAGTAAAATAATATATTAAAATAAACTTATCAAACTTAGACACCGCTAAAACAATTTTTATTTTTAAAGATTAAAAGAAACAATACATTCTTTTTGGTATGAATGAGGCTTTTATGGAAAAAATGTATATTTTGTCATTAATATATATATTTTGCCTCTACTCATTTTTTGGATTTATGTTTATACATATTGAGATTGTAAGATACATGAAGTAATGAAGATTTAAAGGCATGAATCGAATTATAATGAAGTGGACGCATGACTTTGAGTTGGTCAATAATTATAGATCTTGCTAAATAGTTTGCTAACACAGGAAAATTTTAAATTTATCTTCTTGTGTGTCTTGAAGGGGTATTTTAAAAAAAAATCTATTGTCTTTTACAGGTGTAATTGCCAAGAAATCAAATTGCAGCAAACTCTGCCACATTTACGTTGACTTGACCATTTCTAAGCTGGGTCAATTTGTCAATAAATTTGTGATCCAGCTTGCATTTGTACTAAAAGAAGGATATTTCCAAACGATTGCATCCGTTGAACACTAGGTTATTGAGGGATATTAAATATCCTTTCGATTGTTGGGTTTAAAGAGGAAGATCATTGCTAAATCATGGGAATATCGTTCGCATACTTGTGTCAACATGTTAACAAAATGTTATGGATACCATTACATGAAGAAGTATAGCGTGCCTGCCTTGCCATGACATTCTCATAAAGAAAGATGCCACGAATTAGCACAAATGGATGCCACCAAGATTTTTTATTTACCAGATCATTGAGATTGTGGTTAGTTCCAGTAGTTTGTTGCAAAAAAAATGAGAAACCACGAGAGTGTATTTAAAGAACGTTGCATCTTCATATTGATACAGGTTTAATGTCACCATTGAGATTATTAAAAAATATTGCTCACATCACTCTAACTTGACAGCGAGAGAGACCGATTTTAATGCAATATATTACGTTCTTCACCAAAATCACTACCAGCTTGCAGGAACCATATGCATAATAAATTATCACGAGTTCCACAGGCCAACTAAGGCACTATAATAATAAATAAGTTACCTCTGGAAAAAATAATAAATAAGTTACCGCATTACTTCAACCTATGTTCAGTAAGAGACTGCTTCATTTTCCATCTAAGTGATAAAAGATCGCCGCCAAAATTGAAAATGCAATTAGGGTTCGATTAACTAAACATATACTCGAACCATCGGTGAACTATAGCTTTGGAACGCCACCGATGATGTAGCTGAGATTAACTCAAGTTCACTTAACACTATATTAATCTTTGCAGTGGCCGAGGTATAGTTGACAGATCAAGGTATAGCGGGGCCACAGATCAATGTTAGCTACATCCATGAGAAAATCCACAAAATCAAACATTGAGTATGCCTCTGCAACAAAAGGGGAAAACATTGAAATTGAGCATCCGGAACAAATGATGGCAGTGAACGGAAGGCTTATTCATTTATTTACTCAGGACATTCGCATTTATTCCAGTGGTTTCAGGACCACACAATCTATTGTGTTCAATTAATTAGAAACGGTAACAACGGTTCTTATGCATTAGTTGACGCAGTTCTGGTTGTGAGACTAAGCAGATTAATAAAAGAATATGGCAATGTAGTTAGTGGTGGTGGAGTTTACTGCTGCTTTGAGATGGCAGGACTATAGTTAATGAGTTTATATGCTACAACCGGAGACAAGTGACTGGCTTGCTACTAGAATCGAATAGAGGACTTAGAATTTGCTCCACTATTCAGTATTCACGGAAATGGAGTTTATGAATTTTATAATTATGCTTTTTATTTCTAAAGTTGGAGGTATGCGACTGCCACAGTGTGCCATTTGTTAAGTGAAGTGACTTTTATCGCAATTGCAAGCATTAATCACGCCACTCACGCTTGAACTCAGTCGTGTGCCTACTGCTAATAAGTTGGACTAAAAGTACATTGTTTACCTTGGTTTAATAATATCAGTTGGATGGATCTTACGAAATTAAACATGGAGGGATGGGCTAGGGTTATACACACTTATTGGAGTATGCAATTAACTGGCGTGTCTGTCAATGGTATCGAGTGAAATATTTATGCTTATCGCACTAATAGTTCTATTAGCATTCCATGCCATTCATAAACGGATCCCATAAGACTTGTGACTAATCTCTTCGAAGTAGGTTAGGTGCATAAACTCAACGAGGACTATACATGATCTTTTCATATAGCTAGGATATGCCACAATGATACCCAGTATTACTGACTATCCAACATGCAGAATACCCTTCGGCCCATAGAGAGAGTAAATGACGGCATATTCCTCAACATTAGATTGCACTTAAATAATGTAGAGCCACGAGAATTGCCAAGCAGAACCAACATAGGATGGAGTCTCGTTAGCAAGTGGTGGAAGCAAACCAATCTGAATGATCCGTGGGATCTCCAGAATAATCTGGTTTTAAATTGCATTTAATGCATCATGAGCTGGAGTAACGTGGCGGCAGGCCACATACTCAACTACCCCACAATCACATTAAATCTACAGTACACATTCAATACAATAGACAAGACACAATAAAGAGTTTAATTAGATGTGGACCAGTTTGTCAAAACCCCTGTTGCACGAATGAATGAAACCTGTTTGTCAGAACCCCTACTACACGGCTGAATGTTGACACCACCTCACCGCCCGCCCTTGGGCCACAAAATCCCAGGTTGGCGTCAGAGATAAATGCGTTTTTAAATAAATTTTAAATAAGCATTAATAATGTATGACGCACCTTTCGCCGCCGAAATAGGAAGGGGTTATCGAGGTTGAAATCATCAGCTGACATTCAATCAAAACTTAACAAATTAGCATTATTTCAAAAATTTATATAAATAATTTTTTGTTAACTATATACAAATAACAAAAAAGCTATAGAGTGGAGGAAAAATTTATAATCCTAGGTACAAATTAATAGGGTTTGCATGATATATATATGATCCCCTTCGGGGACATAATAATAATGAACACATTATGATAGAAAGAAACATAGGAAAAATTTATAATCCTAGGTACAAATTAACAAGGTTTGCATGATATATATATAATCCCCTTCGGGGACATAATAATAATGAACACATTATGATAGAAAGAAACATATTTAACTTGCAAAAGAAAGGAACATATTGCCATGTAGGAAATATTATATTATATATGTAAATCTGTGGCAAGTATATTTGTCTGCTTAGCAGATGACGAAAACTATGGAAATGTTAATCAGCAAAAGTCTTAATGTATTTTTTATATTGTCTAAAGCCATTACATGAGCAAAAAAAATAGCTCTTCGATAGTTCTGTTAATAAGGCAGAGGACAAAAAAGGAATAAGCCCAACACGCTCAGTTCTGTTAATAAAGTAGAGGACAAAAAAAGGCAATAAGTCCAACAGACTGCAGTTGTGCTTTTGCATGAGCAAATGGATCTTTGCATTTTTTTTTTTGCAAAAATGTTATGTAATATCAACTTTTGTATTGATTGTAGTCCCAGTGCCATTGTGGTAGTTTTTTACTGTTGTTGCACCTGCCAATAGCATTCAAACTGTGGTCAGAATAATTGGGAAAAAGTAGCAAGAATGCAAGTATTTATAAAGACTAGATACTATTTCAACTATAATATTGGAATTACTCATAGTTTATTTCAAACCGCATAATTTCAAAGCAATAAATCTTTAGGAACAATTTAGCAAGAGGAAAAATCTTACGAAGAGTAACAAATTATTCTATTAGGTTGTGTAATAAATTATAGTAAATTATTTTGTAATACATCTTTTATCAATAATTAGAGTATCAAGCTACTGAAACTAGCATTTCACCAAATGTTAGTATTTAAATCGACACTATTTAAATCATGCCATTCTATCATTAGACTTTCAAACTTTGCAACACATAGTCAAAGTCAAACGTGAGTCAAAACTTTGTGAAAATTGTTTAAGTAAAAACTAACTAGGAAAAGTTTATAAATTGAAAAATGATTATATGTTAAACTAGATATATACCAAATGTTTTGAAGCTGCAAACTATTAATGTAAACTGAAGAGATGGCAAAGTGTTTTTGTTTGTAGCTAATGCAATCGAATACAATTTTCAAAACACAGTTTGCAGAGGTCGGTAATATTCTTTCCTATACTGTAATTGTCAATGATTATGATTAGACTATATGAATACATGCTATCTCATTGAAATCCATAAATGAACTGTAATGATCTAGAATCTAGGAATCCATAAATTTAAAGTACGGTGACAACGGTATATTGGTCATGATACTTATTGTTTAAATGTATTTCAAACTTCAGGACCATATTCAAATCCCTGAAAAGATTAGCCAATGCAAACTTCAACTTGATAACATGACAAAAGAACATAGTGGCCCGAATCTGTTTGACATATTGCACATTAGTATTACAATGTGACTTTCACTGCCATAAACTTCAACTTGATAACATGACAAAACAACACAGTGGCCTGGATCTGTTTGACATATTACACACTAGTATTACAACGTGACTTTTACTGCCATAAAACGTGGTTTTTACTGCTATATCAATAGCTACCTTCATAAAGGATGGCTTTTTGCTATTGATAAGTGTCTAAGATCTCTCTAGATGGCTATAATGGTGAATTTACTTAGCAAGCAGAATATATCATCATTTCAATAATATACACTTCATTATTTCTGGTTGACTTTTACTGCCATAAAAATAGCTTTTATTATTTTTAAGTGTCTAAGATCTTTATAGATCACTAAGTAAGATCTTTTTAGATCACTAAGATGGGATTAGGAATCCCATGTTAGTGATCTAAAAAGATCCTACTAAGATCTACGTAGTGATTTAGAAAGATCTTAGACACTTAAGTACAGAAACAGTGATAAAATTTGATGGGTCGATTGTTTGTCATGAATCAATTTAACAGTTAAATACAGTTAATTTCACTCTTTAGAAACTTGAATTCTTTAGAACAGAAAATAGATTTGTGTACTTGGAAGTCAGTTTCTTTTCAAGTTGATGATTCTGTTATCCAGGGCCAATGTAAATAGCCCTTACTGGGAAAACCTTCGAAGATTGAAAACTGTTGATGATATGTTTTTTGAGTATTCTTCAAATGTAATATTTGCTACTTCTAGACAATACTCTTTTAGCTGTGGGTTGCGCAGTGTGCATTCTATCAGCCCATCATTTGTGTCCAAATTGCATTCCAGATTATGCTGATATATAATTTGCATTTCTTTTTTGCAAAATGCACAGACCACACAGCTCTGACTCAGTGGTTGTTTACATTCAGTGCAAATGCATCAATACGGAGGTGCAAATGAATTTCTTGCTCTGAGCATTCCGTGTATCTGTCAAGGTCACACAACAAATGACCATAGAAAATGCATATAATATCAGCATATTTTTAAATAGAATTATGCCAGTATTTCTTTTTATTTGAATAATAATTAAACTTAGATTCAAAGCACTATGACTAATTACAATGCTAATGGGAAATGTAGCCATTGGATAACTGTTGTTAGACAAAGGGTAAAAGCAAAGAGACATTGCAAAAACAATCCTTGGAAACTGATGAATAAGAGTGTTGTGAACAGAGTTATAGGCTTGAATATAAAATTTGTTGCAATGCGAACAGTGTTTTGAAGCACTCCTAGGAAGAGAATAAATTGTACTTTCCCACCATGCAATAAATATTGTATGTGCGAAGAGGATTTTCATTTAATTGACATGCAACATTGTATTCTCATAATTTTCCTTCTCACATTGAGACTACAGACACACAATGCACTTTTTGCAAAAAGCAGAATATCCAAATCTCCAATGCCGCTGCAAATGCAATTTTGAGGAGTTAAACAAATATAAAACCTGTCTTGTGGCACTCTAAGCGTCCTGGATGTATCTTCCTATCACAAAAATCTAGTCATGCCACTGTCATCTTATTTAGCATTAATAATTTTAGATGGTGTAGATAACGTGAATTAGTTGGATGCACTTTTGGTAGTTAAAAGCCTTGTTTGCAAAGAGAGCCTGATATTGATTACATCTCGAGATAAAGATGTTCTCACAAGTTGCGGAGCGGAAACGTCATCAATTTATAAAGCAACTGGCCTCAATTCACAATACTCCCGAGAGCTCTTGTGCTCACATGCCTTCAACCAGTCTTTTCCAATCATACTATTTGAATCTTTCCATAAATTCTTAGAAGCTTGTGATCAATTGCCTTTATTTTTAAAAGTATTTGGGATGCTTGTCTATGGAAAAAATGACATGTCTTATTGGGAAGACCAATTGGATAGGCTTAAACATATGATTCCAAGTGAGAGTCAAAGAAGACTTAAAATTAGCTATGATGTGCTCAAATAAATCTAACAAATAAACTGATTTTATAGAAAACCAAATACTCCTGTCTGAATGGCCAAAAGAGCTTAAAATCCATAGCTTTAAGCAGTATGTGCTTAGGAGATATAGTAGAGGAAAAGGAGATTTCTGATTGCAGGAACCAGATGTGCAGGTTTCTTTTTAAAACAGAGTTTTCAAAGTGGCCCTTTTTCAAATGGCTAAAACAACCTGAAAGCAATGACCTAGGAAAGCATGTGTTTGTTAGCCTTGAGTCTAGAACTACAAATAGACGAGATTCTCGATTATAGGAAAAATGTGTACTCAAGATCAGAAACACCGATACAAGAGAGAAACCATGAAAACTCAAGCAGATATGAGAGGGTTCACCAACTGGGAAGGTTTAGTTGTGAAATGTTAACCCCATATTTATTTGCACAAATGAAGGGTTAATATTTAGCTAGACTACATTATGGTCCCAATACAAGTGCATGTAGACTTTTACAGTGATTAAAGCTTGTTTGAGAATCAGTTTCACCAGATTTTGAGAAACTCTTATTAACTTATTTTTAGCAATTTGCTTTTCTGGGGTCTGCATGTGAGATGTTTAAATATTATTGGTCATCACAAGCTCACGATGTCGATGAGCATATTTCAGACAACATGCAATTAAAAACCACAAAAAAGTCAAGGAGGAGATATCAAAGGGTTCACCAATTAGGAAGGTCTGTTTGGGAAATGTTAACCCCCATATTTCCTTGCAGAAATGAAGGTCTAAGATTTAGTTAGAGTACATCATGTTGGTGCTAATACAAGTGCATCCAGACTTTTACAGTGATTAAAGCTTGTTTGAGAATCGGTTTCACCAGTTTTTAAGCAACTGTTATTTTTTGCAATTTGCTTTTCTGGGAGCTAGATTTCTGGGCTTGCATGTGAGAGATGTTTATATATTTTTGGTCATCACAAACTCAGGAGATGAGCATATTTCAGGCAACATATGATCAATTTCATGAGTGAATCACGACAATGGTTATTTTTAACAGTGTGCTTATCAAGGGTTGTATGTAGTTTTTGATCACATGTTTGGGCTCCTTGTAAAAAAGTGAGCCTAATGAGACTGCTTTCATCCACATGAGAGATGATGTTATTTTTAGAAGTGGCTAATTTTGGACTTTTTATATTTGGCGGCAATCTCACAGATATTATCTTCATTTTAAATATTTCCTACATTTTCCTTTTTCAGAGCTAGACTGTTTTTTTTACATATTTATATTCAGCAGTTTCTATTTGTGGCAAGGACAGGTTGTGAAGCCATGGTTCCAAGTGTGCAATGATGGAATGATTTCATACTGTTGGTAGGTGAACGATGAGTAAAATGCAGACTTGAGAGAGCTAGACCTTTTTTTTTGTACATATCTATATTCAGCAGTTTCTATTTGTGGCAGGGACAGGTTGTGATGCCATGGAGCTTCTCGTAAGAACTTTCCACTGTGGAGCTTCTCGTAAATATATATATATATATATATATATAACCATGTCTATCGACAATAGCGAAATTTAGGCTGCCTAAAACTTTTTTTCCAGCGGATTAGGCTGTCAAAAACATAACATACTTATGGTTAAAATAATATTTACTTAAGTAAGTTTATATAGATTTAACTAATGGAAACTAAAGTAGATATTGCTTGTTTTTTATAGGATGGAAAGGTTGGTTGGGGTTTCAAAATTTGCATAACAAATGTCTCATAGAAGTGGACAATGAAATAAAGATAAATTTGTGGCTAGCTATACAGTCAAAAGGAAATCGTATACCAGTTTCTTTGCAAAATCTATACCAATTTTGATGATAATATTCTCAAGAGATCACAAGAATTTAAAGAAGTTTTTAACTGAAGCCTATTATAGATAACAAAGTCAATGCTACTAGACAATGAACAAGAGACAAAAAAATAGAAGAAGGTGTTAAGCAATGAAACTACTTTGCACCAAAGTAGATTGTGTTTTTGTTTTTCCTTGTTCATGAAATGAGAAAGAAGCAATTTTTCAACGGACCTGTGTCTTTGAGTCAATGATTGGCAGCAAATTTTGAATTGCATAATCATCATTAAGAGGGTCAATAAAGGTAGCTGCACAGGTCCGGAGCATGTGGCTTCCTTTAGTGTCATTTCGGACAATGTTTTTAAACAGATAGAATGGAGGATTATCAGATGCAAGTTGTTCTTGAATTTGCAAGAGCAGTTCTTTGAATCCTTCACTGACCTGTAACTGCAATAGTAGAAGACAGCAGTGAATGAGCATAGGTTGCAATTAGAAATCGTTAAAGCTATTTGTGTTTGTTTTTTTTCTATTTTCTTGTTTATATAAAAGAGTGGAAATTTTATTTAGCTTTTAAAAACAGCAATTTCAAAAGAACATTAGCTATGCAAATGGCATATTTACTGTTGCATGGTTGTTTGCCGTTCCACCGTCTTTGATATACAAGTCGAATTGCTTGTTGTTGTATTCACATGCAACAACGATTGCTGCGACAGAGCCAACAGAGTAGGAGTCGTTTGATGACAACAGATCAGCAATTGTCATATCTGGAGCTAGCTTTCTTATTTTGCAAACTCGATCAATTGTCTCAATTATTGTATGTGGGAATATGACTATTGAATACTTGGCATCGCCTCTGTCGTATTGGCCTTTTTTCTTGAGCCCAAATCAAGTGATTCTTAGACTTTTGCTGGTTGAGAAATAGCTACCAAACGTTTGATCAAGTTGTCACTTATTCCAGCAGTGATTGTCATTAGCCCATCTCTATCAACAAAGTCTGCATGCAGTATTTGTGCCTTTACAGGAGAACTTTGGATTTTGTTCTGTGCGGGCCCATATACGGCCAAGATGTCTCCTTCGAAAACAATTTTTGGTGTTGTTGTGCACAGCTCTATAATAGTAGCTGCTTCTGGAGGTGTTTCTTTGAACCTGCTATTGTTATAGTTAGAGAAGAAGGCCAAGAAAAAAATTATCAGCAATCAATAGCAGAAAAGTTCAAACTTAAATCAAGCTTGAGGAAATATTTGTCAATGCAATAGTTATATTCTATTGTTTTCTGTGCCAGAAAATCATAAAAGAAGATGGGGAAGTTTCATGTGTTAAAAATGATGTAAAAAGCAATTAGAACCAAAATAATTGCATACCTTTTTGGACTTTCAGCAGTTGACATTGTTCCCATTGTCGGGTTGTTTGGTGTTGATATTGTTTTTGTTGTGTTGTGCACAGGCAAGGAACTATTTTCCATTATTTTGCAATTTTGGATTTGAGTTTCAAAAGCTGCAGATGTGAGAAGTATTAAGCAAATCAGATGTAGCTAAGATTGTTAATTAGTGTAAAGAGTAGAAGAGATTTATAACAGATGGAAAATATGGCAAGAAACAGATAGCATAAAAACAAAGAAGCAAAAAAAACAAATGTCTATAATTATTTGACTGGATTTTTGACATATGCATAGCGCAAAGTCTATGTAGTGTCAAGAATTTCAATTAAACAAGCGCTGAAAACTATGTTATTTACAGCCAAATATTGAACAAATTTCCATCTAAAATTATCTTGAACATAAGCATTTGTTATTAAAACATTTTATGTAGCTTATATATGGTCTGCATTATTATAAAATAGAGATAGCACTTGAATACTTTTTATAAAGACTGTCTACATATGTTGTGGCATAATTGCTATTTTTTTAGATCTGAACTGTGGACAAAACAAAGTGTAAACAACTTTCAACAATAAAAAATAATCAAAATTTGACATCACGAAATAGATTATAAGAATATGAGAAAGTTCAACAGAATTTAAACTCATAGCTATGATATCAATGTTGCAGATGCCCAAAGCTGATCTAAATCTAGCTCACTATGTATAGAAAAAAACCAAATTGCTGTAGTTTAAAGTGCATGAAAGTTGCAGGAGAAAGAATAGTATCTGCTTTTGATTTTGTGCAAATATGCTATCATGAATCCGTTCATAGATATGAAGACAATAAAATTAGATAATGCAAAATTGAATAGACTGTGCATTTTTATCAAAGATTGATAGAAAAGTTGAATAGTGATCAGTCCAATAAGCATCTGAAATATTGAAAACAATATCTCTGTGTTTCAAATTTGTCCAAAAGTGATCAAGCATTGAACCGGTGTTTGTTGTTCTCTTTGTTTTTTTCAGTGTCAAGCCTTTCATTTGCATAAACAATTGCAATTTTCTTTTCGATGTTGTTTCTTGCAACATGTCAATGTTCAGGTCACTAGCTACTAGGATTTGAGTGGTTGGTGTGCAAGTTGACAAAATGCAACTCAATATATGAAAGAGATCATCAAGCACACCACACGGTCTATTGTAAATGTTCACTACTTTCAATACATTGCAGCCTAATTCAAGATCTACACAAATTGCTTCAGTGGATTTTTTTGTATAGTTTTTAGAATCAATGATGGCAATGTTTTTTTTAATCAATGTAAGGATTCCATGCATTGAAAATGCTGAGAAGAAATTGTATTTTTCTATCATTGTTGTTTCTTTGGTAAGTGTGTGCATGTGAGTTTCTTGCAAACATAAAATGTCTTCTTCCATAAGTTCATGATCATTCATAACATCGTCATAGTGCAAAAGCAAGCTGCGCGTGTTCAATGATGAAATGAGTAATTGCCTAGCATTTGGCATTGAATGCAGACCATATTCAAATTGCAAACTTGCATGTGTTTTTAATCTATCTATTTCAGTGGTGACTTTTGGACAAGTTATAAAATTTCTTTGTTCTAACTTGTTTAAAAGATAAAGACAATCAATATCTCTGACACGTGAGAGCGCAGTGTAAACAAGTCCATGTCTCTTAATTCCTTTTGGGTCAAATGCCAATTTGTTCATTGTCAATCCTTGTGCCCTATGAATTGTCCTTGCACATGCCAACTGAATTGGGAATTGTGTTCGCATAACATTGATTTTATTTTCAAGTGTTGTTTGTATCACAATTCTTTTGATTGGTGTCCAATTGGACTTTACGGCAGGTGTATAAAGATGTTGCATAGTTGCACATTGTTTGTCTCCAACTTTTGGATCTGCAAACTCAATCCAAACAATATCATGGTTTGTTTGTGTATAGTGTTTAAACACACCTTCTGCACCATTAACCAATCCATCCTCAGTTGAGTAGTTGCCTCCAACTAGTTCAATAAGCATTTTTTTTTTACTACTATCATAGAGGGAAGTCGCGATGTCTTTTGTCTATGGTCATTTTTTTCAATTGAATCAATTTTGCTATCATGTGCTACAAGTGTGAATGTTTATGTTTGCATAGCTGATAACATTTTTGAGTTATGTTGTTGAACATCCTTATTACTATGGAAAAGATAAGGAAATGTTGCATCTGCTGGTGGTTCTTTGTAGCAATGTTGGTTTAAGTAATCTATGTCATCCAATGTTTGAGAGCATGTTCTAATTCTATTCAAAATTGATATGAATGTTTGATTTCTTTGACGTACAACTGTTGTAAGTTCATAGCATTTTATGGCATCGAACCAAAATGTGTAAGGAAATGTTTGTTGTTGGAATCTTGGTTGTTCAAAAATCCAACAATCATGAACGGGTTGTGCTTGACACAAATCACCGCAAAATATGACATCAAGGTTTCCAAATGCTTTTGTTGGTGTGTGCATGATTTCACGTAGTCGTTTGTCGATGTTGTATAGCATTCGAGACCCTATTAAAGAGACTTCATCAATCAACAATACTCGAAGTTGTTCATAATATTTTGTCAAAAGATCTAGGGTGTTTGAATTTAGTGGAAGCATGTTTGAACTTAATGGCAGTCTGAAAGCAGAGTGGACTGTAATGCCACCTGCATTATATGTTGCTTTTCCAGTAAATGCAACTATAAGACCCTTTTTCTTTAAAGGATCACTACCAATTTCTTTGTCATAGTAATGTAGAAGGCCATCATAGATTGCTTTTGCGGTGTAATTTTTACCTGTTCCTGCCCCTCCTGTCAGGAACAAGCGAATTGGAGTGAGGGGATTGTTTTTTTCCTTGCAATAACTTCTTTCACGAAAGAAATGGTATTCATGCATGTCCAAAAGAAATGGCTTTTCTGTCAAGTTGCACACAATCCCAGGTTTTGATGCATTGAACATAGTTTTGCGGATTAGATCATGTTGAATGTCATATTGTTCTAATCCAAACATAGTTGTTGTTTTGTCTGTTGCTAGAGGAGGCATAGCTATGTCTTGCAATTCAATTGTTTCAACGGCATTATCAAGGTCACCCCACTTTGTCGTTGTTGATGCCATGAACTTTTGTTCTACAATGTCTATTTGTTCTTTGAATGCAACATATGCATCAGACCATGTTTTGAAATTGCTCTTTAGCAGGTTGCAATTGTCTCTATGTGGCATAAAGAGGATAATCTTTTCTCGAAAGAAATTCTCAGGGTCTTTTTGTTTGTTATAGCGAATAGATCGTATGATACATGGTCTATTTCTTTTTCTTGTAATTGAGTGCATACAAGAATAGAAAGATGCATATTCTACCAAGGAGATGTTTTCAAGCTCAACAGGGTGTGCAATGTATTTGTCCAAAATTGATGGGTAAATAATGTCATCAGAGTCATCTGGTTCTTTTTCCAAAAGTGATGGTTTTTTCAAGACAACTATTTTTTTGTCGTCTGGAGCAGTATTAATGAAAATAGTATTCCTGGAGGATGAATGTAGAGGTAACGAGAGTATGATATGTACTGCTTGTCTAGTAGACATTTGTTGCATGTTCAGAAGCGCATTTCCAAGCTTACGTATCGTTTCTATCTTTCCATCATTCTCAATAAGACATTGTTCTTTGATCTTTTTGAAAGCATCTATCATGGATCTATCAAATTTGGTGATGTAAGAGCTTACATATGTTGCTGTAGTGTAAGCATTTAAGATATATTGTGCATCTGTATTTGCCTGCCATAACTCTAGTATCGCTTTTGCAAATGAGTTGATCCAAATGTCAACAGGATCTCTTTTTAGTATTAGGGTAGAACGAGAAAGCAAAGACCGTAGTAGCAAAATGTATTCATCTTTGGTTAGGTCTAGCTCTAGAAGCAATTGTGCAAATGACATGTTTTTAGAATATTCTTTATGTTCAATAAGAGTGAATACTTTTTTTTCTCTTTGAATCAGATCATTTGAAGCATTTTCTAGTGGCTCTAGAATGATGGTACTATCCATAGGAGGCAATGGGAAATTGAATCTGCATGTGGAATGTCGATGTTTTCTACATGTTTTTGTGTGACGATGTGTTTGAATTTGAATAATATTTTGATCAAGTAAAGATGAGTCTGTGGATATATAGCGATCAACAAAAGTAGTAATCTCCTCATTTGAATTTTTTCCATAAACAGGTGCATTTTGAATCCAAATTAGTCCATGTTCATGCTCATTTCCTCTTTGTTGAAATTTGGTCGTAAAGAAAAAATCTTGTATTTTTCCAAACAATGTGTTGTTTTTTAACATAAGAGACTTTAGTGCTGCTATTTTGTGTCTATAGTAGCGAGTACAAAGCACTGGGTGTCTTCTTATTAAAGTGTCAATATTTTCTTCCAACGCACTGTCTTGCAAGTTCCCAAATGTTTTTCCTCAATTTGTTTCAATGCATTGCATAAAGGTGCCCAAAAGTGTTCAGAACTTGTAAATGTTAAAAAGAACGTAGGAGGACCAAGCTGTCGAATCATTGCAAATAGATATTTTTTCATATTTTCAAAGTAATCAGGTGATGTTCTGATTGCTTTCAATGTACGATACCCGATCGGAGATTGGAGTATTTTTACAAGATTGTCTTTTGACTTGACATCTTTTGCCAATATTTTTTTGTCCTTTAACTCTCCCATGCGAATTGATATCCAAGCAGTGTTTTTTACTTGTTTTATTATGACTTTAATTGCTTTGAAGAAAATGTTCGTGCCATGTGTTTCAAAGTCTGTACTTTCGTGTTGTAGCTCCCACTGTGATACTTGTTGATAAGAAAAGTGATCGAAAATTTCATTGGGTCGATTGAATCCATAGAAAAGTGTAGGAAAGTTTAGCTCTTCAGAGTATTTGTCTTGGAAAATGCTCAATGGTCGAAAGCTCTCGGAAGGTGCAATTTCTATGATTTTGTTGTCTAAATCATCTATTAGATGTGTTTCTCCATATCCATGTATCAATGTTTCTGATATTGGTTCTATGTTTATTTCATTTTCATCATCATCTACTTGTTCCGTTGTTTGTTGAGTATTTGATTCTTGTTTGGCTGTTTCATTAAATATTTTTTCCCAACTAGTATTGATTACAATGCCTTCAATTTTATAAAGTTCGGTTTTGCATAGATCACTCAGCGCAGTCATAATGATCTTTGGCCGAATATTTCCAGATAGATATGCGTTTTTGTATTCCAATTTTCGCTTTAGCATAACTGCAACTGTCAAATTGTCATCTAGACTTCTAGGCAATGCTATTTGAACTCTATCCAAGTTTGCAGGCACATTGATAATTGAGCCAGTTAGCCCAATTTGTGCTCTTTTATAACCAAGTTGTCTTATTTGTGCAAAGGCTATTCTTGGTGACACCAATCGTTCTTCCAAAGGAGTCAGTATAGCTACAGATGGCAATATGTTATTGCAGCGGATTCGTGTAGGCGATGCAAACATAGGCAATTTCCCATTAGTGATTGCTTTCTTGCAAGGTCTACAAATTTGAACAAGTAGCATTGGGCATGTCACAACTTCTGTATTTGCTAGAGTTTGAAAGGCTAATTTAATTGTGTTGTTCATACAACAAATGTCTTTTTTAAAATGCAGTTGCTTACACACAGAACATGCATGAATAGGTGTGTCTTGAATAACTTTTAAGTATGTAACAACTGCTTTCTTTGCCTTTGCACATTCCTTTTGCTTTTGACGAATGTCCATTCCTTGTCTACGCATATTGTGTTTCAACAAGCGCAAGTTTTTTTGCGTATTGTCATCAATGCATGTTTGCATGCTGGTTTTGGTTTTTGAAAATTGCTCAGCAATGCAAGAGTTTTTTTTTCCTATGTTTGTTATCTTTTGTTTTTGCCTCTTTGCTTTAATTGCATCTATGTATATTGGTTCGTTCAATGATCCCTTGTCAATGTTCTTCTCTACAATGTTTTCTTTCGCTATTGTCTGTTTGTTCTTTTCAAAATTATCCATTGCAATTGCAGTAGAAGTATTTCTCTTGCAATTGAGCGAAAAGGGCATTTTATTTCCACAGTGTTCTTGTAACAAGGGTTGGAAATGCGAATGCATTTTATCTATTACATGTTGCACTAGGCATAGAACTTTCGACGATCTATTTGTTGCATGGAATATGGCAATATTTTCTTGCAAATTATTGCTCCATAGATGTATGTTAGTGTCTAGTAGCTCACATAACCATTGAAGAGCAAATCGATCTCCTTCTATGTGACCAATGATATATGGCTCTGCCAAATGGACAATATAGGTTTCCCATCCAGAAACAAGAGATGTATCTGCTAATGTGTTTTTATCAAGATATATGTCCAAGCATTGTATTGCTCTAATATTGTTTGAAGCAATAGAGTTATAAAAGCTTTGCGCAATTGCTTTTCTAACACTTTGTCCATCAGCGAAGAGTGTCAATTTGGAGATTGATTCAAACAAGGAGTCATGGCAATTGCCTCGAAGTTGAAATGACATTTCAACTTGGTTATATACACATTGATTTACATTTGCGCTTTGAGAAAGCATATCAGTGGCTTGTCTTTTGGCTTGCATTGTTTTATACGACAACAATGGTTCGAAGTGGCCAGAAGCTGGTGTGTGGTCATGGAACAATATATTGTAGTAATATTCAAATCCCCCAGAATTGAAATGAAGGTATTTTTTTCCTTTTGTTAATGACCAAACAGCGACTGGAACATTCAACCATTTTGAAAACCACTTGATGCAAAATATATCACCCCATATTCCATATACACTTTGATCATATGGTTGTGAAGCAGATTACGACATGCGATTGAGATATTCGTTGACATTTCCTATGTTATGCAATTCTAGCAAGTAGTCAACTGTCAATTCTATGCGCATTGATAACAATGCAGAGGGATCTTTTTTTATCTAGACAAACACGGAAATGATTCACAATCCCTTCCCTTATCTCTATTGATGTATATCGGAAATGCAATAATACTGCAAGTGCATCAAACAGGCAATTTCCTGGCTTGTAGTGGAAATTGTCTAGTCGAAATAGATTGCTTGTAGCCAAAGCCTCATCAATTTGCTGCCAATTAGAATATTTGATCCCAAGACCATTTGCTCTTAAAACATAGTCGCTTTTACTTTTGTCTTTTCCCATATTGCCTACAAAGACATTTGCAATAGCATATATTTTTTGCCTTTTTTGTTGTTCTTTTTTCTATGTCCCTGGTCGTTTATATAGGAAAACCTACAGGCAAGTGAAGAGAAGTCGATCCTAAGGAAAAGAAAATAAGCGAAGGGCATGGTTTTTTTTCAAACCATGATGTTGTAAACATTGTAAATTGTTCTTGTCATTGCAAATAACCAAATCAAAGGAAGGAACAAATTCACAACAAAATTCTTTCAAATGAAATGTATTTAGCCCTCCTAGTAGAATAGAAAAAAACGGCATGTTGATTGCTAACTTGAAATTATTAAATATCCAAGATTTGGTATCAATGCAAAAAGTCTTAACGTCCACAACATTAATTGATTTATTGTTATTATATATATAATAATTAAAAAGAACATCTATAACTATAACTAAACCTTCAAACTTTTAATCATAATAATATAATGATGTCAAGTTGCCGAGACCAGACACTAAATCCATCTGCTCTTAAAAGAATCGATATAAGTTTAGAAACTCTATTCATGAATCATATCCATGTCTCCATTCACATGCATTTCACAGGCAGAAGCGTGTGTGCTCTGCAATGAATGGAATTGAAGAAAGATAGGGAACGAGGAAAATAACTGTTCCTGAGAAGGTTGAGATCTGGCTTTGCTAGCTATCATTGACGAATATGGTGCGAAGTAAGCCTCTAAATGAGCACAAAATAGAAAAAGCTTTCCTATGATGTTTCCATACGGTCAATAAAATATAAGCTGGGGCACATGTACATCATCTTACATAATATACTTATTGGATAAGCCTGGTTTAAAACAATCCTTGAAAGGTGAAATCAAAGTATATTTTTATTTTTTGGAAAGCAAAATATTGGAAACTATAATTTTGCTAAGCCAAAATTTAAAAGATTAAACAATGTAGCGCTTTATATGACAGAAAAAAAGAAATGAATTGTCCAGCACAAATAAGTTTTGATGCTATATTTCAAAAGTCATGTCTAATAAAACTATATGAGACCTTGATGAAAAGGCTTTGAAAAATAGAGAACGTGAATTAAACAATGGCTATCAGATAATGTTATAACTATGTGGATATTCTCAATGTCATGAATATATGGTATTGGAAATATATATATCTATATTCAGCACACATGAATACCTCTATAGCACCCAAACTATGCAATTTCCACAACTAATATATGTTATTCTAGCATTTTTTAAAGATTTCCAACTAACATCTAACAAAATAAAACAAAAAATATGCTTATATATACAAACTATTTCCTTTATGATAAGTAATTGGAAGTAAAAATTAAATTTGGTAACTATGGTAAAAATTTGTTATAACTTACTCAAATTCAATTCTGACTAGGCTTTAGTTGATGCCAGAGCCATAACTCACTCCCATCTGGGTTTTTGTTGAATCCTCAAAGCCATAACTCGTGGGAGTTTTGATGCCACTGTTGCTAAGTAATGGGGCCAATGCCTGAGAGGGTAAAGTACAAAAGAAATAAAAAGATGGACCCAAAGTTCAATGAGATTCTTGTAGAAGCAAGCAAAGATTGGCCAACCAACGTTAGTGGGAGGCTTGCTTCCTTTGCGTGGTAGCTTCTGATATATAATGCGTAATGGCCTAGTATACTTTTAATTGCCCACATTTTGAAATCTCTAAAATAATTCATGTATATATTCGATGGGATGCAATAGCAGAGCAGTTATGAGCAGCCTCTCTTCTAATTATACATAATCAGAGTAAGAATCACAGATCATGGATTCAAAAGGGCATTTTTATTGGAAAATTCCGCTGCTCAAAGGCTTCTTTGAAACCAAATAACATTGACTATTAAAGTAAAAAAAATAGAAATGTTGTTCACGTTTGATACAAAAGCATGTCTTTTTAATAAGGTGCTTATGTATTATGATTATCCTATTTATCCTTGTATATTACTACTACGATACTATTATTATTTACCTCTTCTTACTATGTTTAAATATATTCTGTACATTACATAAGAATATATATTCTTAATATTAAATAAAAATGATAAAACTAGATGCCAGAGCATGAAAAAAGAAACAAATTTAAGATGTACCATTATGTAAGTAATCTGAATTTTCAAGGAAACGCAATTTGATTCTAAAAATCTAAGCTTCTTGTTTTACAAAGTGATACAATGTCGAAATAAAACCATTTCTCAACACTTCAAAGTTTCAAAAATATGATGCTTAACTTTTGCCCAGACTGCTGCTTCCCCTCTGTACTAATCCTGGAAAATTTTGTTATTCCTCTCGAGCTAGATCTCCCATAGAAGAAAGCCTAAGAATAGTTGCCACACCTGATTCAAAAAACTGTTGTGAATAGACAATTGAGCCGAACCCACCGGTATAGACAACCTAGGAAAAGGAGGATAAATATTGTAACAAGTTGAACAGCTATGAATGTATCCATTGAATATAATCAGATTGAACTAATGTAAACACATGTCGTGTATCCATGTCATAGCACTAATCAAGTAGCAATGCTTCCGTGCATGTGCTACATTTCGCTGTTGGAGTTACCTTTGTTATTGAGCATCTAAAATCTTGGGCACATTCTACCAATGCACTTACACTACCCACAATGGAAAAATTATAAACAATTAACCTTGTCTTGCATCCAGACGCTAATTTGCCAGGTTATATGACAGCTGTAAGCACATAGTATGAGAGGTATATCTTGTTGGCACCTGTTTCTTTTTAATCGTTGTGACAGAAAATTTATAAACAATTAACCTTGTCTTGCATGCAAACGCTAATTTTCCAAGTTATATGGCAGGTGTAAGCACATAGTATCAGCAGTATATCTTGTTGGCACCTGTTTCTTTTTAATCGTTGCAACGGATTTTTGTTTCAGGATTGTTTGAGGAGACAGCATACCTGTGAGTAAATGTATTCGAACGAAAATGTATCTTGGAGACAACCATTTTCTCCATGGCCAGCAATGACAATTGCATTATTGAGAAGGGAATCGAGTAACCGCCAAGTTCAGAACACAGACTGCGGAGACAGCTCAAATACTAAGGAGAGAATCCAGCAAATCTTAGGCTATTAACTATTTTTTTCAACAATGGACTGAACATGGCATTCTATTATGCTTATTGCACAGCCTAGTTGCCACTTTTGAGGTCATCTAGGTGCACAGAGGAGGAAGGACATCTGCATTATGATGAAACTGTGTTGCCATGAATTTGCCAAAAACTCTGCATCTGAAAATGGACAGCGTTAAAGCTTTTCGATTTATATAATTTGACTCAAGGTTTAAGCTAAGAAACTTAAGAAATCGAAGGAGCCTAGAGGATGCGTGCAGCTACAGGAGATATGTTCAAAAATTCAATTGATGATTAGCCCTATTGCACAGGACGAAAACGTGAATTTAAAATGGACAATAGCTGAATTAGAGGCGGCGCTAAATCTTGAACCATTCTTTACACCACTCTAAGCCATAAGTGGACCTGAGGAGCAGGCAGGGGAGGCCACCGAGAAATCCAACAGGCTGCCGATAAATCCGTGAAAAAGAAGGAAGCCCGAGAGTTTATATATAGTGTCAGAAATCCTATGGCCAGAAATATGAAAGACAACTAATTTATTGTTTTATCTTGCAGTGTGCTACAAGACTCGATTTCCCTTTTGGAGGGTAAAGAATATCTCTAATAGCTACCTAGATTTATGTTCTTCCGCACTCTGATAAGAGATTTCTTATGCATATGCTATATTTTCCATTTTCCTCTAGATAAAAGGTTCTTTTTTCTCTCACAGTGGTTCAAGCTTAGTGAAAGCGAGAGGGTTTTAGTAGTGGCCTTCCTCTGCACAGATAAACTCTTTCTCTTATCACCTGTGTATTGTGCATGTTTTCATTTGACATCCATACATTCGAAAAACATCAAATTAAAAAATGTAGACCAAAACAATTTTCTCTCAATATTTATTATTATTATTAAATTTTCTCTCAATATTTATTATTATTATTTTTAATCTTTGAACAATACTTACTATTATTATTATTTTTAATCTTTGAACCGTGATTTGAAAATTGGAAAAACTAAAATAGGTTTACATTGTTATAAAAAAATTCAAATTTTTATCTCCAATCAAACCAACGATATTTAATTTCGCGAGTTTAAGGGTACCAGATGCAGAATGTATACGTATCTGCATAGTGCAGGTAGCTGCTGTTAATTGAAGGTTGCCTGGCACAGTATTGATTGATTATCTTAAATGTATTTCTCCATGCAAGCCCTCTCTTTAATTCCAATTCCAAGGGATCTCTTGGATTTGCCAACCAGCGCCAGGGCCTGTATCTAGCTATCCAAGATCTGCAGGAATTGGAAGTTTGCTCTATCTGCCCACGCGTTTAAATTTCCTTCCTGGAGAAACAAGGTGGAGTGAGATAGGAGTTCTCAGCGCCTTTGATTTTTCAAGAATTGGCCTCTCTATCAAATGGTTGGTATTCTGCCTTTGCTTACTTTTCCTTTAAATGCTTAGAAGTTCTTCGTTTTTTTCTCTTGCCTGCTTTGTTTTAAGCGTTTCTTTGGTAGATTTGAAATGCTTTCAAAATTTCGAACATTTTATGCCATGGCGGCGGTTTTCCAGAAGATTTTAATATCTGGAGTTTGTAGAAGGTTTAGCGTTTAATTTGACCTCGGAGGGTAGCATTCTGGGCATTCTGCAGTAAAATTTCTGGGCATTATGCGGTGAATCCTCGGTGAACTATACTGGGCATTATGCGCTGAACTCTCGGTGAACTATACTGGGCATTATGCGGTGAACCCTCGGTGAACTATGCTGGGCATTATGCGGCGAAACCTTCGGTGAAATGATCTCTCTATGAAACCTTCGGTGACTAGTAACTATTCTGGGCATTCTGGGGTGAACCCTTTGGTGACTGCTAACTATTTTGGGTAAGAAATGAATACGGCGAATAACCACCTATCTAAGTCTAGAGATCGCGTTTAAGGTAGACCACAGCGAATTCTTTATCTTACGCAGTGAAGCAGCGACAAGCTGGTTAGTTTTAAGGAACCTTTGGACACTATTCGCTGCCCTCGACTTGTGGCAAAGGATAGGTTTTTAAATAACTTCTATATGATCAGGAAATCGACTCCAATTGGATTACCGCACAGATTGCTTTGAGAAGGGTCGCAACTATCTTCCATCAATCATTTTTGAATTTTATTAACCAACTGACCGGAACTACTCATTGGGTTAAGCCATTCCATTCTTAGGATAGATTATACACCTAAAGGATTACAGCCAGCAAAGCAAGGTTTTTATACTTCCAATGAGGAAGAAAGAACCCATTATAGGATTTCAATCTTCACATAGACACCCTGAACAAAGCAAAGAAGAAGAATCCATTTGGGCATTCTGGGGTGAAATTACATCTTTGCCTTTGACGAAAACTCGCAGGTATATTATGCGTATATAACGACCGATATGTTCGGACCAGGGTTTTGGTTAACCAAAACCACCTTCTAGAGCTTCCACTCGAAGCCATTTAATTTTTAAATGAAGTTTATTCTTCTAATGGATTTTAACCAGAAGGGCCTGTCGGCCTCTCCCCTCAAATTCTCTCATGCAAAATGAATTCTAAGGAATAAGGTCTCGACGAAAGTCTAGTAGAAGGTTAGGGTTAGTCCAAGAACCAAGAACGTCACATCTCTACGGTGAGGATTTAGCCAGCGAAGCTTACGACCTCATTTTCATCTACCACATTAATTTGCTTTTAATCATTGACACCAACGATGAATCAAACTTGCCAACAGTGATCTAGCTTGCCAATAAGAGATCCAGTGAGGACTTATTCTCATCAAGACTAGTAGGGCTTGGCGTATCAGGTCTTGCCCAGCAAAAATACTATCAACTTAAACCGAGTAGACCATGTGATTATAGCCACAAGATCTTCCCACCATGATCGTATTTATGGAAACTTTGATATCCAAATATTTTGATAGTTTGCCTACCAACGCATATCTACCTGGGTATCAGAACTTAATCATTTCGACGATGTTAGCACATAAGGCATATAGGTTTTAATTGCATCGACCTTTGATTTAAACCTTTTCATATGCTAATATGAGAGTTACGATAGTTAAAGTCTAATAATAGTTCGACATCATCATCATCATCTTAGTGGTATTACATTTTCCTAAGGCGACCTATGTCTGAATTTGAAACGATACCATACGGTTGCACCCTTCAGGCATTTAATCACTGACAGCAGGGTTAAGAACCGGGCAAATGACCGATACCCTCATCCTTTTGTCAACATATTAAACCAAAATTTAAAGCTTTTAGTGCCATTTAGATACATTTAAATGTCCATTACAGTTTGGGCTCATCCCCTTCCACAAACGACCGATTGATAGAACAAAACGACAGAGCTTGACATTAATTGCTGATTTCTAAGTTATCCACGACAAGGAAGACACTTATCATTCAAATTTCATGTAAAACAAGGAACCATCCCAGTAGAACCAGACTTATAGTTAAAACTACAATATGTAAACCGTTATTCATATTATTCATTTTTCATCAAAAATGTCGGAGGTTGAACCTCACAGGCAGTATCGTAAAATGTTGCGAATACAAGAATAGCACACAGATAGGACAATGCAGATTGAGAATCACGTTCTCTTCACATGCCATACTGGCTACCAACAAAAACAACTAAAACTATCTCCCAACACCTTTGACGAAAGTCTCGGCTAAGCCAGACTTAAAACCAGCAGAGTCACCATAGGAACCTCCGAGGCTTACCGATTTGAATGCTTGTTCCACTGCTACTGCAAAGGAGAAAACCAGAGACATCATTTTACCTACCACAAGTATACGATTCTGGTTAAACCATTGAAGTTAAAACGTGAAAACAAATACATTCAAACTTATATCTTTAACCTACTGAAAACCAGAGCAAGATGTGACAACTTACATTGTTGAAACTAGACTTCGAACCAAAAGCCAAAACCTTTATGCAACTGACGAGAACTAGGTTCAAAGCTTGCATCAACAACAACATCAGAGTGGTTCGACTCTGAGAACCACGGTGGAGACCTGAAGCACAGGTTATGGGTTCAAACCACGGAGGGAAAATGCCATTCCTGAATCTAAAACCTAATACATCGCAGGCCTGTCGACCATTCCTTCAAACCACTCCCAAACACAAAAGAAACAATGCCATTAATAAACAACCTCGATGAATACGTAGTGGAGGATTAGGGTTTTTAAAGCACCAAAACCCAAGGGAATATAACATCAACAACAAAGATTTTGACATTATAGCACAACTGCTTACAAGGTACTGAATACATTAATATCACATTTATTATTCCTTTCTACCATGAAGTCCTGCTTGGAGAATTTCCAAGTTATTTGATAGCACAGCTCGGCATTGCGAAGACACTCACAATTTTTCATCACAGGTTACAAGCCACATTAGTCACCACCTAGATATACCACTTAGGAAGCCGGTAGCAGAGTTAATACTATGACGGGACACCCTTGCCCGCCAGCATTGAACCATTAAAACCTTAATTATCCTGTCCTTACTGTTGTTTGTCACGTCTGCCACCTGTCGGGTTATTATTATATATAAATAGGTTAGAGTTTGAAACCTCTATGCAGTATCAACTAATTATCGACATATGTTAAAGTTGTTCTATGATAACCATAACTATCGTATTGTTTCATACCTTATAATAAACATTTTCCTAAGGTAACCTATGTCTGAATTTGAAACGATACCATACGGCTGTACCCTTCAGGAATTTAATCACTGACAGTAGGGTTAAGAACTGGCCAAATGACCGATACCCTCATCCTTTTGTCAACATATTAAACCAAAATTTAAAGCTTTTAGTGCCATTTAGATACATTTAAACGTCCATTATAGTTTGGGCTCATCCCCTTCCACAAACGACCGATTGATAGAACAAAACGACAGAGCTTGACATTAATTGGTGATTTCTAAGTTATCCATGACAAGGAAGACACTTATCATTCAAATTTCATGTAAAACAAGGAACCATCTCAGTAGAACCAGACTTATAGTTAAAACTACAATATTTAAACCGTTATTCATATTATTCATTTTTCATCAGAAATGTCAGAGGTTGAACCTCGAAGGAAGTAGCGTAAAATGTTGCGAATACAAGAATAACACACAGATAGGACAACGCAGATTGAGAATCACGTTCTCTTCACATGCTATACTGGCTACCAACAAAAACAACTAAAACTATCTCCCAACACCTTTGACGAAAGTCTCGGCTAAGCCAGACTTAGAACCAGCAGAGTCACCATAGGAACCTCCGAGGCTTACCGATTTGAATGCTTGTTCCACTGCTACTGCAAAGGAGAAAACCAGAGACATCGTTTTACCTGCCACAAGTATACGATTCTGGTTAAACCATTGAATAAGTTAAAACGTGAAAACAAATACATTCAAACTTATATCTTTAACCTACTGAAAACCGGAGCAAGATGTGACAACTTACATTGTTGAAAGTAGACTTCGAACCAAAAGCCAAAACCTTTCTACAACTGACGAGAACCAGGTTCAAAGCTTGCATCAACAACAACATCAGAGTGGTTCGACTCTAAGAGCCATGGTGGAGACCTGAAGCACAAGTTATGGGTTCAAACCACGGAGGAAAAACGCCATTCCTGAATCTAAAACCTAATACATCACAGGCCTGTCGACCATTCCTTCAAACCACTCCCAAACACAAAAGAAACAATGCCATTAATAAACAACCTCAATGAATACGTAGTGGAGGATTAGGGTTTTTAAAGCACCAAAACCCAAGGTGATATAACATCAACGACGAAGATTTTGACATTATAGCACAACTGCTTACGAGGTACTGAATACATTAATATCACATTTATTATTCCTCTCTACCATGAAGTCCAGCTAGGAGAATTTCCAAGTTATTTGATAGCACAGCTCGGCATTGCGAAGACACTCACCATTTTTCATCACAAGTTACAAGCCACATTAGTCACCACCTAGATATTCCACTTAGGGAAGCCGGTGTTGAGATATTGTAACTTCAAAGAATATTATAATTGTACTTTATTATTCCGGAGATGTTTCATTCCTCCGTAAAGATCCTATTGTATATCCAGAGATGATTATTCCTCCGTCAGAATGTGGTAACTCGGGTTATTAGACTTCCCTAGTGGAGGTCGGCCCTTTATGTGTTATGTGGGTCAAAGGGTTATTAGACCACCCTAGAGGGGTCGGCCCAGTTAGTTGTAGTAGGGTATTTAACCCATTGGTTAAATACGAGCCTACGTGTACCTGTGTAAAATACATGTCAATGTAGTGTATAAATAGAGGAGGTGTGTTCCTCATTTGACACACTCACACACTTGAGGATAGCGCATTTGTGGAGGAGAGGTCTGCTATTGTGGAGGAGGAGATCATGTCTCAGGGTTTCATCTTTGTATATTGCTGGTCATCTATATTGAGGAAGCTTTGCTGGGTTTTCTACCCCATGAGGGTTTCCCAGGATAAATCTCTGTCTCTTGTGTTTATGCTATGCTTGTTGTTTCTTCAGTGATCCTGTATATGCTATTATTGTGAAATGGAATGTAATGCTGCTATTTTATGTCTTAGAATATTGAATTTTAACATGGTATCAGAGCTAACCTGAAGGAAGACAAGGTATGGCACTAACGACACTTTCTTTACTTACGACAATTTGAAGGTTAGGGTTTTACATAGCAAAAACCAGTCATCGTAGCACTTTCGCTATAAATCCGTTTTGGCGAAGTTTTCGGATCTGAAATTGTTACAGGACGAAGCTTAAATCTCCAGGTACCTTGTGTCCAAAGGGCACCCTCAGATTCATTGTACTTTGTGAGTTATGATCAATACAAGTTAGGGTTTCTGCCTCTTGATCAGTACAAGTTAGGGTTTCTGCCTCTTCCAGATCTCAGTCAAAATCAGGTGACCTTGGCAAAAAGGTCATAACTTGGGCTAGGAAGCTCCAAATGAAATTTTGTAAAAAGTGACAGGTAGTACACAGACTGTACCATCTCAGAAAACGTTTTCAGAGGCCGAAGGTGAACCAGTGACACGTGGCACGCCGTACAAGTGCGCTCTCCTGTTTTATCCCATAAACAGGTCACGTTGCGACACTTGGCATAAATCTCTCTCAGAGAGTCCAATTGAGGTCAGACCTGTCAGGATGGAAAGATAACAGGTCGAGCTATCTCAGGAAAAGATTTCAGAGGCCGAAGTTCAAACAGTGACACGTGGCACGCTGTACAAGTTCGCTCTCCTGTTTTATCCCATAAACAGGTCACGTTGCAACACTTGGCATAACTTTCTCTTAGAAAACCCAATTGAGGTCAAACCTATCAGGATGGAAAGATGAAAGGTCAGGCTACTGCAGAAAAAGGGTTTCAGACCCTGTGGAGGAAAAATTTCAGATTTATAGCAGAAACAATCAAGTGCATATTTCTGTCAAAACAGAATTATTTTTGGAGCACCTTTATTCATGGCTTCCGGAATTTAGGGTTTCAGAGAAAGTTAGAATTTTTGGAATCGGAGTCCACGGCTGAATGCTACTCAGGAAAATCGAAATTTAGAAACCAAGATCGAATTTTTTGGTTGGGTGGAGGACCGGGCTTGATCAAACCCCAGTTCGGGATTTTGATCGGAAAGATGGAAAATTAGGGCTTCAGCAAAAGTTGGAATTTTTTAAGTCTGTAACCACGGCTGGAAGCTCCTAAGAAAAATAAGAGTTTAGAGCCTTGGATCGAACCTTTTGTTTGGACAGAGGGGTGGGCTTAATCAAACCCTAGTTCGGGATCCTGTCCAGAAGATCCAGAAGTTTCAAAGGCAATCTTGAGGGGTCAAATTTTGGAAATTCCAAAATTGAAGTATGCTAGTTTGATCAGCTCAGCAAGACATATTCTTTCATCCATTCAGAAGTGTGAAAGTCAAAGATTGAATTTTTAGGGTTTCTCTAGAAAACCCTAATTAAGCTCCAGATCAAGTTTCAGGGGGAGTTGAGGCTAAGGCCTTACATAAGAAGACTACAAGAAGTCTCGACAGGTATGACTTAAGGAGGCTCAGGTATGTCTTAAAATCTAATTCTTGATTAAGTTCATGATGTGTTTGTCTTCATATTATTTATTAGTACAATCTTGATTAATGTTAGAATTGTCTTATCACCCTAGTAACAGTATGAATGCATGTGAATGATCAAATACATTCATTGATTAGGGCTATATGATTGTACTAATGCATTATGATGTTGTGTGAGGTTGATGTTGTCTGCTAACAAGGCTCAGGTACATCACAAAAGACAAATCAGGTTCCATGACCATGAAAACATGAAGACAAAGACTCATCCATAATCTTTGTTCTACTTACGAGGTATGTATGACTTTGTTATATTATGCTTAACCTATGAGACATGCAGGTTCTAGCTCAGGATATCTAAATCATTGAAGAGATTGTTTAGGTATGTTGTACATAACTAAGTAGGTATACTAATCCAGGTATGTTTCCCATGAATCTTACCTTGTGTTAGGATCCCTTATATAAGTATACTTGGTATGATTGGTTACGCTTATTCATAAAGTTAGTAATCAAGGGATTATGCATATTATGTCTTTTATCTTGATTGATGATATGCATGAGTAAAAGAAGACTTCCCTGAAATCTTGAATACTAATGTTTATTAACTATAATCATGACTATACATTCTCAAGATTATTTAGAACTATAATGTTTTGATAACATTTAGAACATACTAATGGGTGTATGTTTGTGTATGAGATCATGAGGATGACACTTGAACATGCACAGTGGTACATAATGAATAGAAGTTCAAAAGACATACAGAAGATCAAGCAGGAGGCAACCACACAAACATAAAAGATAAGTATTTGAGTTGTTATTTAAAATAGTAAATGATATTGCCCGTAATAGGTTGTATGCATATTTGTATTCCTATAATATATCATGCTAAGTGTAAATATTCATAGAACATTGAACAGTATACTACTAATATGCATATGATTGGTAAGTTGGACAAACATTCCATTGTTGCTTGTCTAGAATGAAACCTCTTTGCTGACATGCTGAGAGTTGTGCACACTCTCAATAGTATGTTCTGGTAGAGATGGAAGGCATCTAGATAGCCACTGTATGCATACAGGATATGGGAAAGTGTTGTGCCAAAGTATTGGTCAAGATAGTTGCATAACTATGTAAATGATATCTGTATGCATAATAGGTTATCATGTCAATATGATTTGATGATTATGAAGTATTACTAATCATGTACCTAATTTTGATTTGTAGGAAAAATCATGATGAATGATGAACAAGCGATGGATGTTCAACAAAAGAATTTACAAATCAAACACACTATAGAAGGCTTGTGGCTAGAAGATTCTCCTAGAAAAGAGAAAGAGAATCATGATGAGATGTTTGTTCCAAGAGGATAGATAAAACCATTCTCTTAATGGTGTAATTAAAGAAGAAGTGTGATTCAAGTTCTGTATGGGTACCCAGGATCGATAATCAATTGATGAGCTTAATGATCACCACGGGTGATGTGGATCTCAACCTTTGCTACAAGGTTGAATATGGTTTTTATACACAGATGACATGGATGCAAGAAGGAACTCACCACAAAGTTTGAATAATATTGAGGCTCATATCAGTAGACCCATCTATCGAGAGATGGCACAGATAGATATGCAGAAAATCATTCAATGCAGAGTGTGAATGATGTTCAGTCACAAAAGGAGAATTGATAGTTTCTTGATAAGCTTGGGATTTACCAAAAATTAAAGTTGTTCCTAACCTTTACCTTAAGGCTATGGATCATACTATTATTATGATATCCTTCTTATAGGGAATGAGAAACAGATCATGAAAAGAAAGAAGAAGATGGCTGCAGAAATGAAAAATGAAAGATCTCAGATTGATGCATTACTTCCTAAGTCTGGAAGTATGGCAAGGCTTAGAAGGAATCTTTCTCAACCAAGGTAAGTATGCTGTGAAGTTTCTAAAAAGATTTGATATGTTGGAGTATAAAGCCATGGCCACTCCCATGGACTCCAACTTGAAGTTGTTAGTTAATGACTCATCGTATTTAGTGGACCTAACCCTATATAGACAAATCATTGGGCCAATGATGTATTTAACAAATACTAGGCCAGATATATGCTTTGCTACAAATACCCTAAGTCAGTGTTTAGTAGAACCTAGAAAGGTTCACTTAATAACTACAAAGCATGTAGTGAGGTACCTAAAAGGTACAATAAATTTTGGTCTATATTATCTTGGAGGTCATGAACTCCGTTTACATGGTTACTCAGATTCTAATTGGGCAGAAAGTGCCTCAAACAGAAAGAGTACATCATGTGGATGTTATAGTCTTAAATCTGCCATGATCTCATGGTTCAGCAAGGAACAATCTAGTGTGGCTCTTAGTACTGCTGAAGCAGAATATATATATAGCTGTCTACTCTGCCAGCTATGAAGCAGTGTGGCTTCAGAAGCTATTATATGGAGTGTTTGACTTAGAAATGAATCAAGATAGAAAATCTTGTATTCCACGATAAGTCAATAACACATAGAGATCCGATACTTCTATATATGAGATATGGTGCAAAGAAGAGCTATCAAGCTCGAGTATATAAGCACTGAGGATCAGATTGCTAATATCCTGACTAAACCTCTGTCTCGTGTAAAGTTTGAATACTTCCGAGACAAGCTTGGTATAGTCTAGAAGGACCCTCCTCGAAAGGGGGAGTAGCATAGTATCTGATAACAAGTCTGTCTCATCAATGATGAGGTTACCTATTTACTGCACCTAGTTACTTAGAATTATTTAGATTTAGGACTCTTATATTCTTTCTTTTTGATGATAGATGTATACATGCTTTTGATGTTAGTTTTTGATGATGATGATACATGTTGTATGTTATACATGTTTTGATGATGATGATACATACATGTTTTGATGATGATGACACATGTTGTGGTTATACATGTCTTGATGATGATGACACATGTTGTGGTTATACATGTCTTGATGATGATGATACATGTTGTGGTTATACATGTTTTGATGATGATGATACATACATGTTTTGATGATGATGATACATACATGTTTTGATGATGATGACACATGTTGTGGTTATACATGTCTTGATGATGATGACACATGTTGTGGTTATACATGTCTTGATGATGATGATACATGTTGTGGTTATACATATTTTGATGATGAGGATACATGTTTTGTTATACATGTTGTGAAGGGATTGGATCATTCCTGGACTTCAGTCCTAAAGAAGAGCCGTAGACGTATGTCTTCGAAAATGAAGTTCTTGGTGAACATGTAAAGGGATTGGATCATTCCTGGACTTCACTCCTAAAGAAGAGCCGTAGACGTAAGTCTTCGAGAATGAAGTCCTTGGTGGACGGTAAAGGATTAAGTCATCCTTGGACGTAGGTCCTAAATGCACGGTTGAGGATTAAGTCATCCTTGGACGTAGGTCCTAAATGCATGGTGGAGGATTAAGTCATCCTTGGACGTAGGTCCTAAATGCACGGTGGAGGATTAAGTCATCCTTGGACGTAGGTCCTAAATGCACGGTGGAGGATTAAGTCATCCTTGGACGTAGGTCCTAAATGCACGGTGGAGGATTAAGTCATCCTTGGACGTAGGTCCTAAATGCACGGTGGAGGATTAAGTCATCCTTGGACGTAGGTCCTAAATGCACGGTGGAGGATTAAGTCATCCTTGGACGTAGGTCCTAAATGCACGGTGGAGGATTAAGTCATCCTTGGACGTGGTCCTAAATGCACGGTGGAGGATTAAGTCATCCTTGGACGTGGTCCTAAATGCACGGTGGAGGATTAAGTCCTCCTTTTATGTGGTCCTAAATGCACGGTGGAGGATTAAGTCATCCCTGGACGTGGTCCTAAATGCACGGTGGAGGATTAAGTCATCCCTGGACGTGGTCCTAAATGCACGGTGGAGGATTAAGTCATCCTTGGACGTGGTCCTAAATGAACGGTTGAGGATTAAGTCATCCTTGGACGCTGTCCTAAATGTATAGTAAGGATTGGATCATCCTTGGACTTTGGTCCTGTAAACTGAGCCATAGACATGTGGTCTCCGAGAACATGATAGGACTGGATCGTCCCTGGACTTCGGTTCAAAAGGTACATGATAGGACTGGATCGTCCCTGAGCTTCGGTTCAAAAGGTACACGATAGGACTGGATCGTCCCTGGACTTCGGTTCAAAAGGTACATGACTGGATTGCATCATCCATGGACGTATGTCCTAAAGAGAGCAGGATTGATCACCCTGGAAAATGTTGATCGTATGATGACGATGCTGATGACGATGCTGTTGATAGTATGATGACGATGCTGATGATCGTATGATGTCGATGTTGATGATTGTGTGATGACGATGTTGATCGTGATGCTGATGATCGTATGATGACGATGCTGATGATCGTATGATGACGATGTTGATGATCGTGTGATGACGATGTTGATCGTGATGCTGATGATCGTATGATGACGATGCTGATGATCGTATGATGACGATGCTGATGATCGTGTGATGACGATGTTGATCGTGATGCTGATGATTGTATGATGACGATGCTGATGATCGTATGATGATGATGCTAATGATCGTGTGATGACGATGCTGATGATCGTGTGATGATGATGTTGATCATGATGCTGATGATCGTGTGATGATGATGTTGATCGTGATGCTGATGATCGTGTGATGACGATGCTGTTGATCGTGTGTTGACGATGCTGATGATCGAATACTATCAACTATGATGATGTTAATGTTCCAGTATTGAAGATGTTCCAGTAACTGGTTGAGTTACTGATGATGTTGAGAAAGCTTCCAATGATTTATAGATGTATCATGTATGATGTTGATGACTCCTTACTCGTGCAGATGCTGTTATAATATCCTTCTTGTTAAGGGGGAGTGTTGAGATATTGTAACTTCAAAGAATATTATAATTGTACTTTATTATTCCGGAGATGTTTCATTCCTCCGTAAAGATCCTATTGTATATCCAGAGATGATTATTCCTCCGTCAGAATGTGGTAACTCGGGTTATTAGACTTCCCTAGTGGAGGTCGGCCCTTTATGTGTTATGTGGGTCAAAGGGTTATTAGACCACCCTAGAGGGGTCGGCCCAGTTAGTTGTAGTAGGGTATTTAACCCATTGGTTAAATACGAGCCTACGTGTACCTGTGTAAAATACATGTCAATGTAGTGTATAAATAGAGGAGGTGTGTTCCTCATTTGACACACTCACACACTTGAGGATAGCGCATTTGTGGAGGAGAGGTCTGCTATTGTGGAGGAGGAGATCATGTCTCAGGGTTTCATCTTTGTATATTGCTGGTCATCTATATTGAGGAAGCTTTGCTGGGTTTTCTACCCCATGAGGGTTTCCCAGGATAAATCTCTGTCTCTTGTGTTTATGCTATGCTTGTTGTTTCTTCAGTGATCCTGTATATGCTATTATTGTGAAATGGAATGTAATGCTGCTATTTTATGTCTTAGCATATTGAATTTTAACAGCCGGTAGCAGAGTTAATACTATGACGGGACACCCTTGCCCGCCAGCATTGAACCATTAAAACCTTAATTATCCTGCCCTTACTGTTGTTTGTCACGTCTGCCACCTGTCGAGTTAAAACCTCTATGCAGTATCAACTGTTATCGACATATGTTAAAGTTGTTCTATTTCTATGACATATGTTAAAGTTTTCGACATATGTTAAAGTTGTTTCATACGGGTGATTGGAGAGGCTGTCATGTTTGTCAGGCCACGGCGACTGGGACCGCAATGGAGATATGGACGGAGAGTTGGAGAACACGGCAACGGAGACGGAGATTTGAGTACGAAATGGAAAAGGAAAACGTCGTGACAGGGGTCTCGCTTCTCGTCGAAAAATAGCCCACTTCGAAAACTTTAACAAGCATTAATAATGTATGACGCACCCTTCGCCGCCGAAATAGGAAGGGGTTATCGAGATTAACGTCATCAACTGACATCCAATCAAAACTTAACAAATTAACATTATTTCAAAAATTTATATAAATAATTTTTTGTTAACTATATACAAATAACAAAAAACTATAGAGTGGACGGAAAATTTATAATCCTAAGTACAAATTAATAGGATTTGCATGATATATATATGACCCCCTTCGGGAACATAATAATAAGAAGTTTATAAATAAATATATATTAAATCTTAATTAAAAAATAATGTGTACATTAAAAAAATTTAGAATTTTTTTAATTATTTCAGAAGTTGACGAAAAGATTATGTATGCTATAATACATATGATTTGTCCACATAAACCACTCCTAATACATTTAAGACATCAATATAAACATTAACATAGTTAGAATTATAGATATAAAGTAGTAATTTAACACTTTTAATATTATATTTCAATAATAAAATATATATTTAGAGTTATTTAAGACCTTCATATTAAAATCACAAAATTTATTTGAGATTATATAATTTTATTTTTTTAATTTATTTTAAAGTTTATATTAATTTTCAACTAATCACATTAAAAAAATTATAATTAAAGTTATTTAAATATTAAGAACTTTAAGCTCAAAGGGGTTAGATCCATTGGTGAATATCGATGAGTTTTTTTTACCAGTGGACAAGGTTCAATTCCAATGAGGGTCAAACTTGGAGCCATGGGGCATCTTGAGGTAGTGGTCGAACGTGTGGTTCCACCTAGAGAGATTGTATTAAATGATCTCGTGACCCATGGACACATAAGTGGATCAAAACCCACCCCCATGTCCTCCTAACATTTTTTCAATTCTCGCTAGCTCATTCGGTTAAGGTGTGGGTCTCATTAGCAGGGCAACCTGAGTTCAATTCCCCTTAGGGGTGAGCTAGTTAGGAGGAGACGCCAAAAAATTCAACCATCATAACGGTTGGTGTGGCCCAGGCCAGGTGCGATCCCCAGGTGACTTTGACAACTTAAACGCTGACAAACATCGAACAAACAAACAAAAAATATTAAGAATCTTAAATTTATTTAACCTTTATGGAACATAATTATAGATTTCATAATTACTAAAAATAATTATTATTATTTTTAAGAAGATTGTATTTCAAAAATTAATAAATATAAATAATAAAGTGATAGTAACTATCATTTAAATTGTGAATATATTAAAATAATTGTGAATATGAAAATAAAATTTTAGAAAATTTCAATTTTAGTTTTTAAAGTAAAAATTATATTTTTAAAATTTAAAATTAATTTTCAATTATTAAAAAATATTACACACAATCAAATTATTTTTAAATATTTAAAAAGAAATATTACACATAATCAAATTACTTTTAAATAAAAATTAATTATTAGCAAGTCGATTAGCGTGTAGGATAAGGCCTAACTAAAATGTTTTGCTTTTCCAGTCAAATTTAGATGGAAACCGGCCAAATTTCTTGCTAGAAATTGTTATTTCTATAATATTGCAATTTCAGCAATTGTGATTGCCATTTCTAGACTAAATACCTTATTTTAAAACTTTCTAAATGGCTGAAATTGCGATTTGAGCAGTCAAAATTGCTATTTTAACTATTCCCGTACTACCGGATTCCAGTGAGTCTGAGGCGTTTTAGTTAGGCCTTATACTGCTCCGTCGATTAGTCCATGGACTAGTAGGTTGTAGGTATAGTTGTTTTGTATTTTGTATTTTCAAAATAACATATAATTTTTAAATGAAAGGATGTTAATAACAGTGCGTTTAAAATGAAATTCAAAACAAAGAAGAGTTGATGCCGTGTGCTATAGTATATTTCACATTACATTACACATCTTGCTTTAAAGGAAAATGAGATAGTGATATGTGATTGATCCTAATTTTGATTGGAATTAAATGAAATAGATTAGTAACGCTTGATTTTCAATGTTAAAGGAGATTTTGGCCAAGTTTGACAGTTGTAATAGTTATAAATTGAAAATCTCTAACCTTTTTACTTTGAAATTATGTTTCATAGTTTTTTTTATTAAAATTTTAATAATAACTTGAAATTTTTTTATATGTTTGAAATTTTAAATTGTATTCAAATTATAATTTAAACAATATTATATTAAAAAAAAATTATAAGTAATTACAATTTTAATAATAATTTGAAATATTTTTTTATATGTTTTATTTTTAAATTTTATTTAAATTATTAAAATTACAATTAAAACAAAACAATATTCAAATTGATAAATTGATAGGTTTTTTGTTTATCCTTTTATTATGAAAAAACTGGAATTTAAATCTTCAAATATAGTATGTTGGTTAAGTCGCTCTCAATGAAATTATTACATTCCAAATAAAGATTATCCATCACATTAATTGCATATTACCTCGAGTAAAGTGAGGGAGAAAAATGGTTCCAAGAACTGCTTCAGAACAGTGGTTGCGTTGTAGATTTGTGGACATTATCTGAGCTCGTGGAGAGCTTTCCCCCTGGAGTGTTTCTCCTTGGATCGGGATCGGAGGGACATTGAGAGCGAGGGTGAAAGTGTGGGGGTTTTCTTTGATTTGTAGAGCGGTTCTTGGCATTGTAGTTGGCACCTAAATTGGCTGAGATCTACTTGATTTCCAGCAAACTAAACGATAATGTCAGGCGATGACAGATTTCCTGAGATAGTTATGGAAAATGGCGGAGAGGAACACGCAGGCATTATTTTATTCAATTTTTAAAACCATCTTCTAGGACCTCGAAGCTAAAATCCATTGGAAATCGATTCAGGAAACCATTTAACCATGTTGAATTTGACATGAATGTGCATCCATGCTGTAAACAAGGGCATTTGATGCTATGAGATTTTGTCCAAAAGCGTATTGGATCTTGGTGCCGTGAGGAGTTAATGCTGGGGATTGCAAGTGGTCGATCTTGATCCTTGCTGTGGTTGTGTGACGGGCCTCACTGGGATGCGCGAGGATCTTGGAGGAGTTCGTGGGATAGGTGACCTGGCTGATTTTGGTGCCAGGGATTGGTGATCTGGCTGAATTGAGGGAACGTCTGGGGTGGAATGGAGGAGGATGTGGCTTACACCTCGAATGGGGTACATGATAGAGGGAATCTTGTTGTTGGAGCTGACAATGCGGAGGTGGATGGGTCAGGGGCTATGTCTGGACCCTCCTTGAAAGGCGGGGGGGCAGTGGTCTTTTTTGGGCCCGCAGGAGCGCAGGACAGGGATGGGCATCATTTAGAATTACCTACCTCTGCCAGGGAGCCTATTCATCGAACAGGGGTTTCTGTGAAGGCTGATTCTCATAAATATTCTGCGAAGAGGGTGAATGATCGGATGAGAAAGGATAAGTTGGTGCTGGGGGTGGATGTTCCGATGGAAGAGAAGGAGGATTTCACTCACACAGCTGTGGTTGGACATGTTCGGGGCAGAAGATTTGGTCACGGTTTCCTTCAGCGTTGGGCGGCTGAGCAATGGAAGGATTTAGTGTCTTCAGCCCCTGAGATACGGGTGTTGACGAAGGGATGGTTTTCTTTCATTCTACTGAACAAAGGGGAGGTTGATGAAGTCTTAAGGTGACAATGGTTGATGTTGGGCGTCCCTATCATTCTGAAAAGCTGGACACCCTTTTTCGACTCTAAAACGGAGAAAATAGATGCAGAACCGCTGTGGGTGAAGCTTCCTGGGTTTCCCATGTATCTGTGGAATGAAACTCGGTTTGTTGAGATTGGGAATTTTCTCGGTGATTATGTGAGTTCTGATTACTCCCATCATGAGACTGGCAAATACACGGTGGCAAATATTTTGGTAAAAATCGACCTTCGGCTGGGTCTCTCTGCTGAGATTAATGTACAAACCAAGGATGGGGACTTCGTACAACTTCTGGACTATGTGGGTGTGCCGTTTAGGTGCCACCACTGCCACGCTCATGGACATCTGGTAGCCTGCTGCCCCTTACCGTTTCGGGCTAGTAAGCCACTGGTCGATGAAGGAGTTGAAGAATGTGCTGATCCTAAGTTGACGGTGAACCCTCAGGCGGTGGTGGTCGAAGGTCATGGGCCAGCTTTTGTCGAAGGAGTGATCTCTGATACTGTGGTACCATCTGACAACCGTGGGATACATGGAGCAAAGGCAATTTTGCCTCCTTTGGTGAACAAAGAAATGGATACTATTGGGTGTGCGGATTCAGTTGATGTGGGGGCCTCTTTTACAGCGACTCCTATGACTCAGGCCAACACCAGCGAGCTACGGGAGACGTCCAATATACGACGGGATTCAACTGCGAATCCCCAGGGTATGTCTCATTTCTTTTCACCTGCTGATTCCTTATTTGTTGTCTCTGATGATTTGGGGGGGGGAAGTCATGGGCCTCCTCCTCTAGCAAGTACCGAAATACAATGTCCTGTAGCTACTTGTCTGTTGTCTGATGCGGACTGTGTATTCACGTCGTCCAATGTATCCACCAAACACTCAAGCAGTTCTGAGGGTCGTAGTATCCGCTATGCTCTTAGAAATAGGGAGATTGTTGTTGATGGATCGGGGGGAAGGGACTTCCTGAATTGGCTTATAGTATTGGGGGAAAGGGTCGGGGACGAAAATCCCTTTTGTCAAAAGCACAAGATCGGGCTAAAGTAGATTTAGTGATGGGCACACAATCTTCTATTGAGTGGGCACTTAGAGCAGCGAATGCCCTGGATGGGGGTCTCTTATGAAAATAATGTCCTTCAACTGTCGTGGGTTGGCGAGTCCCATTAAAAAATCGTCCCTTAGGAGGTTGGTGGACTTGAATCAACCGGATGTTTTACTGTTACAAGAAACTTTGGGTGGCAGTGAGGATGTTGTTCGGACTTTAGAAGCTTTGCTTCCAGGATGGAAGTTTGTAGGAGTGGATGCACGGAGGCGCTCTGGAGGGCTGGCCTTGGGGTGGAAGGTGAAGAGTTGTAGAGATGATTGTTCTTGGGGTATCTCTTCTGGTATCAGTTTGGAAGTGTGGGATGCTGAGATTGGCAAGTTTATCACGGTTCTCAATATCTACGGGCCATATTCAAATAGGGTTGGATTCTGGGACTCCTTGTTAAGTATGAATCTTTTTGAAGGCAGGGATGTGATTCTGGGAGGGGATTTAAATCTTTCTCTGGGGTCTTCTGAAGTGTGGGGGCCTCGGTCTTCCCTGGATACATTGGAAAAAAAAATTCATTCAAGCCTTTGCCAGGAAGGATCTACTAGACATACTACCAACCAAGTTAACTCCAACTTGGAGGAATAAGAGAGCAGGGGACCAAAGGGTGGCTAAAAGACTGGATAGGTTTCTGGTGGCTGATGTGTTGGCACTTGGGGTTGATGTTGTCAGGCAATGGGTAGGGTCAGGGGGGGTATCTGACCACTGCCCCATCTTCCTGGAGTTAAGAGGCAGAAGTAATAATCCCCCAAGTCCTTTCAAATTCAATCCTAGCTGGCTGAAGGAGGAGGATTTTCACAAATTGGTTCGGTATCTGTGGGTTCATCGACCTATAGATTCACGGGAGCATGCGGGTGCACACTTTCATCAAAATATTAAGCGAATTAAAGAGGCCACTATCCTCTGTGCACATGAAAAAAGGGTGAAAGATGAACAGAATCTGCAGGCTGCTAAGTTGAATATCGGTAAACTACTTCATTGTCAGGGAATGGGCTATATGGATGATCAGCAGAAAGGAGAGTTAATGGAGTGGGAACGTCGCAGGAATGTGATTCTGTGTGAGCAAGAAGAGATGTGGAGAATGAAAAGTAGGGCGATTTGGCTATAGTGCGGTGATGAGAACACAAAATTTTTTCAAGCATATGCAAAAGGGAGAAAATCCACAAACTCTATTTGGGAACTATCTTCAGCCGAAGGGGATCGGGTCTCCAGTTTTGATGGATTGGCGGAGTTGGGAGTTAGACATTACGGAGATTTATTCACTGCACAACCTGGGGCCTCTATTGCTGAGGTTATATGTGTGACTCAGCTTTTTCCTCGTTTTGTGGGGGAGGAAGAAAATCGAATGTTGATGGAGGAAGTGTTGCCGAATGAGCTCTCGCTGGTAATGCATTCCTTTTAGAAAGATAAAATCCCTCGGCCAGATGGCTGGCCTATAGAATTCTTCTTGGGATTCTATGACTTCTTCGGGGAGGAATTATTGAATGTGGTGGAAGAATCGCGAAAGGCTGGGTTTGTACATGGTCCTTTTAACTCGACCTTTATTGCTCTTATTCCAAAAGGGGACAAGCCTGACAGCTTTGATGAATTCAGACCTATCTCTCTTTGCAATTGTATCTATAAGATCATCTCTAAGGTTATGGCGAGGAGACTCAAGAATATATTATCTCAGCATATCTCTTGTGAGCAATTTGGTTTCTTGGAAGGTCGACAAATTCATGAGGCCATTGGTGTTTCCCAGGAAGGATTACACACTCTGAAAGTGCAGAAACAGAGGGGTGCTGTGATCAAGATTGATCTCTCAAAAGCATTTGATAGAGTTAGTTGGCTCTATATCCGGATGCTTCTAACTCACCTGGGTTTCTGCTACGAATTTATCAAATGGATTATGGCCTGTATCACTATGGTGAGCTTTGCTGTAATGGTCAATGGTTCTGCTAGTCCATTCTTCCATGCAGGAAGGGGCCTACGACAGGGTTGCCCACTCTCTCCGCTGCTATTTCTCCTTGTTGCTGAAGGCCTCAGTCATTTTATATTGAAATCAAAAGCTGAAGGATCCTTTCGAGGCATATCCATTTCACAGGTATTGTATATTACACATCTTCTATTTGTTGATGACATTCTGATATTTTGTGATGGCACAAGACAGGATATTGATAAGGTGGTTGAAGGTCTCAATTTAGTGCATGTAGCAGCGGGTATGTTAGTGAATATTGACAAGTCTTCAATCACATGTTCACATTTAACCGAGCAGGAGATTCACAGTATGGCACTCAGACTACCTTACAGGACATTAGATATTGATGATGGCTTAAAGTACCTTGGCTTTCACTTGAAACCAAATGCTTATCTAAAGGCTGATTGGTACTGGTTATTAGCTAAATTAGAACAGCGCCTACATGGATGGAGTCATAAATGGCTCTCTCGGGCAGGGAGGCTGGTTCTGATTAAATCAGTATTGGAAGCAATTCCGGTGTATTGGCTGTCTCTAGCTTGGATTCCCAAAGGAGTATTGGAGCAGATCTGCCGGTTGTGTTTTGCTTTTCTTTGGAAGGGTAAGTGTGACAAACGAGCGTTGGTGTGGGTCAGATGGGAAAAAATTCCGGTCCCAAAAGCACTGGGAGGATGGGGGTTAAAGAATATATTTCTGTTCGCAAAATCCTTGGGGGCCAAGGTGTCGTGGCGACTTATTCATACACAGAGTCTCTGGACAAGAGTGGTATATCATAAATATATTGCCCCTCTAACTCTACTCGAATGGATCCGGCTGGGCAATAAGTCGAGAGCAAATTGCTCTGTGGCTTGGAAAGCGGTGGTGCAGCACTTTCATTTGGTAGGATCTGGATTAGTGTGGAGGATTGGAAATGGGAGACTTATTCGTATAGGACTAGACCCTTGGGTTGGCTGTAGGGGAGGTCATGTCCTTAATGTGGAATTGAGGAATTTTTTGGCAGCTCGAGGTTGTCATTACTTGGCTGATATTGAGGATCCAGGAACATCTACACTTTGGCATCAGGGGTGGACCTCTGCACTGCGACTTGAAATCCCTAGAGATATGTAAGGGGATTGGGCGGATTATCTTTGGCACTTAAGACAATCGAATATTAGACTGACCAATCGGATTGATGAACTTATATGGGATCATCATCCCTCTGGTATCTACTCCCCAAAGAATGGATATATCCAGCTGAATGTGGATGTACATAACAGGGGATTGTTGTGGTGGTGGAAATATCTGTGGAAGTTAAAGTGTCCAGGTAAAGCAAAAATACTCTTTTGGGCTATTCTGGAAAATAAGGCCCCAACCTGGGACATCCTGCAAAGACGTTTCATACTAGGTCCGGGGTTCTGTCCACTTTGTAGGGATGCGGAAGAGACAATTTCTCATCTTTTTGTACATTGTCGGTATTCTCAGGCAGTTTGGGCTGATGCTTGCAAACTCCTGGATCTCAATGTGGGGTGGCAGGGTGCGAGTGTTCATGAAGCACTCCAATTGTGGTGGGCATCACAAAAGACCTCATCCATCCGGGCTTTCCCATGTATTTTCGCCTGGGGAATCTGGATTACCAGAAATAAGATTATCTTTCAAGATTGCAGGGTTCCAATGGAGAGTGTAGTGGCACAAGCTGTGGAAATTACCCAACACTTCAAGGCACCTGTCCATGAGATTAGAACGCGACCTGTGTGTGTGGAATTGATTGACAAATCCATGCCGTGGGCTTATTTTGATGGAGCTTCAATAGACCATCAAACGGCGTGTGGAGGGGGGGGAGTCCTTTTCAAATCTGAGTCCCATTACTTTCATCTGGTGGCTGGTTTGGGGAGGGGATCTAATAACTATGCTGAACTTATGTCTCTTAGGCTGCTGATGTTATTTGCACTTGAACAAGGATGTCTATCTCTACAGATTTTTGGCGACTCCATGTTAGTTCTCGATTGGGCAAAGGAGATCACACATTGTCATGTGATGGTACTATTACCTATCCTAGAGGAGGTGATCCGGTTAAAGCAGTCATTTAATCAAATTACTTTTACACATATCTACAGGGAGAGGAATGGGATGGCCGATCTGCTTTCCAAAGAAGCGACGCAGCAGCACTTAGCATTTGGCACATGGAGGATTACTATTCACTCACCTGAGGGCACTTACAATTTTTATCACAGACCTTTTCACGAATATTTTGAGACACCGAATTGAGCAATAGCTCAGCTTCTGTGGACCAGCGATGGACTTATTTCTGTTTACAGTATCTGTTTATAGGTAATTGGTTATACGCGGGCTGTATGGACAGCCGTATACATGGATTGTTTTATGTCGATCAGCGATCAGCGATGGACACAATCACTTTTTTCTCTGAGGGCACTTACAATTTTTTATCACTGACCTTTACACGAAGATTTTGAGACACCGAATTGAGCAATAGCTCACTTTCTGTGGACCAGCGATGGACTTATTTCTGTTTACCGTATCTGTTTATAGGTAATTGGTTATATGCGGGCTGTATGGACAGCCGTATACATGGATTGTTTTATGTCGATCAGCGATGGACACAATCACTTTTTCCTGTGACGGTAATTGTTTATATGTAATTGGATATATGCGGGTTGTTTGGACAGCCGTATACATTGAATTGTTTTAAGTTTGGGACATCTGATATGATGTTAATATGGGTCTGTAAATATGTGACAATGTAGGGATCTCAGTGATTCCATAACATGTGAAAAATGTAATTTTGTTCATATTATTGAAATAAAATTACGACTTTTTCCAAGGAAAAAAAAATTGCATATTACCTTTAATTCAATCTTTAAAAAAAACATTAATCTTACATTTAATCCAAAAAAAAATCATATTATAGACCAACATTTTGTCATTGTTTCCTTGAAATAGTGTGAATACTTGAAGTTTCATATTAAATGAAAAATCAATAAACCTAAAATACAATACAAAGAGAGCAGAATATCCCTTGTTCTCATGGCCTTGATCATCCTATAGATAGGAGCCTTATGATATTGCAATCATCCCTAGCCACCATTAATTTCATTGTTGAACCCATTGGTAAAATTGCAACCTTGGATAGATGAAAAAGAATAAAAAAATCTTTATACATAAAATGTATTTGAAGAATATGTTGAGAAAGAGGAGAGTATCCTACCATGTAAGGCCCAGTTTAACAATGGCTACACTACTCTTTAACCGGTTACCATGACACTCTCCATGCAGTTTTCATGGCACTCTCTATGCAGCCCTCTCAACCCTTCAACACGTCCTTTACCAAAAACACTCCACAATGAATGAAAATTAAGAAGATTATTTTTTTATATGCATTGGATGATTGAGTAGATTTATGAGGTAGCCTGTATCTTCACGACATTTTTTTTTCTCACTAAACATTATTTAGGAGATGATCAAAATTAGTCAACTAATTTATATGCAAGAACAGGACCTCAAACAAATTTTCAGAAAACAGGTTCTCAAACAAATTCAAAACCCACAATAGAGAAAGACATACTTTTTATAAAAGTTATTATAAATATTAACTATTTACCTAATAATAGCCATCGCCAATGGTTGCGTTACTTCAACCCCCTCCATAATAGAACATGTTTCCTTCCAAAACTACATTGCAAACTACACAAATAGGGTAGTAGTTATTGCATTTTATGTTTTCCTGCCCCTTAGCATTGGTGGTCGCTATTAACTTTCTATAACAACAATAAGTGCACAGCTAATACACAATAGAAATAGCCTCTCCCATAGAAACAATCCAAGTAAAGACCACAAAATGCAAATTGGAATTTTGCAACATTGCAAAAACATATTAACCCAACATACTAAATATACACAACTACTCATCGTTGTTGTTCAAATTCATGTTGCTTCAGGTTGACATAGTCTGGCCAATTCTTTTCATTTGTGGTGCCTAGCACTTTAAATATTCGCACACCAGAAATACAAAAGGACATGGAGAACAACCATAACGATATCGTATGAGTTTTGCAAGTAGTTAATTTTTTAAAAAAATGAAGTTAGTTGTAAGCTCTAGAAACCTACCTTCAAGAGTTGATCTATTTCATATTTTCCATAGAACAAGGGCTCTCATTTCAAGAGCTCTACCATGATACAACCAACAAACCACATATCAATGGTCATTGAATGCTTAGACTATTCTCCTTATAAGAGTAGTTCCGGTGGTCTGTACAATGAAGGATGTAACTATTAAATCCATGTCAAGGTTATATGAAGTAAAGGAAAACATAATCAATGGATTGAAAACAAACACATATGTGCATCAATTGTATAGGGAGACTAAATATATCAAGAGATATTCAGGAGAGATGAAATGCTAGCCATAAACAAAGCAGTGAGCATTCCAGGCTCAAGAGTTCATATTCAAAGATAGCACAAGGCCTACCTTTATTCTAAAAATGCCCAGAACATCGAAAACATTGATATTTTCAGAGACCGGATCTCAAAATATTTAGAAACTAATAGTTCTCGAAGATGAGAGAAGCACCATCTTTGAGAATGCCGTCCTTGCTAGAACATCCAAGCAATAAAAACATGAGAGAAGCTTTGTCTCCTAGTTTATGATACAAGTCAATAAGAAGGATAGTGGATGATGTGTTGGTAGCATTGTGTTGATATGCTATTAGTTGTAAGCGTCAGCTCTACTGAGAAGGACAAAGATTTAATGAATTTTAACTTCTATCAATATCTTTAAGATAATGTGAACCAGATTCCAGCATACATATCTGTTTATGTGTCAAGTTACAACAAGACGAGGTAAATGTGAGCGTGTATGTGTCAAGTTTTAAGAACGGGAGGTAAATGTCATTTATACATTTGTGATCATAATGGAGGTTAATCCCACCACCATATCCATCACCTTGCGTCATTCCACTGACGCTCCCTAGGGAAGAACTAATCACAATTTTTTTAATGTTTATTTTCTCATTCCAACATCGCCAACAATAACATGAAAAATCATAACAAATAAATAGTTTTTTTAAATATTAAAATATATTATTTTTGAATTATAAGTTTAACTTTGGAAACACATAAAAGATATTGATCGTTAATATTAAGTCAAACCAAGTTGAATATTGATGAATTACAATATACTTGCTAAGGTAGGTATAAAAATAAATAAGAGTTGTGTGCAGCTTAGTCCCTGTCTTTTAGGTTTAAAAAATTATAAAGAATTAAAAAAGGCAAGTTAATCAATCCCATTAACATTAGAATATGCACGTCAAATTTCATTAATTTGAGAATTCGAAAAAAAATTAATGTTCAATAAATCATATTAAATTATCAATCTAACAAAACTATTACATGGTATCGAGAAACCCATTTTTTAAAGTATTGTTATCCATCGTTATGAACAAGATAGCAAAACCAAAATGATATCCCTATAGCAAACATAAGTAATAATTTTAAAGCAAATAACTTAGCCAAATTATTTGTCCCCCATCGTAGCACAGCCTTCAATCTAAAAAAGTTATTATTACTTGAGTATAAGACTCATCCAACTCCACATCTTAAAGGGGGAAGTGAACCTTGATAATTGGCTCCAATAAAGTAATTTTACTTAATTTTCAATACACTAAGTGGGTAGGAAAAAGAAATTAGAATATTGAGAGCCCAAGAATCATCTTCAAAACAAAAAAAAAAACATCTAGGGTTAGTGCATCTCTTTCTAAGCTTTAGATTTTGGTAGCTTAGAGGTAAATACCCATTTATTTTCAACGTTTTATGTTCAACATTATTTAAATTAGTTTGAACATAAATTAAATGGAAGTGAAAATATTTGGTTGTTTTGAATTTTTTATTTGACAAGAAAGGGTGACCATCAAATTTCAACATTGATTGAACATATGAAAATGGTCTCTCTCCTACTATATTATTTTTGCATTGTGTTGAGAAGCTACATAAAAAGGCCAAATATGGTAATGTATATAGTTCTTAGTCACAATGCTAATGATAATATTGTCATAGCATTAAAGGAAGCATTCTCTAGAGTATAATATTTATCACCATTTTGATTATTGGAAATCCAAGTTATTAAAAAAAAGGATCTAGATCGAGGTGAATTAATAAATCATCAAGACAATACCTTTGACATTTGGCAATGGATAATAATGTGACATAGATCGTAGAGATCTTAGAGTAAGTTGTTCTCTAGAATATCTTTCATTTAAGAGATTGCAGATTGTTTTATTTTTTCAATTTTGTCAAAATCTAATAGACTTTATCTTAATAGAGGGGACTACTAAATCAGCCTTTAATTTATTAGGTTGTGCAAGATAGCCCTTAAAAGGATACAACCAAACATTTTTGTTGGTTAAGAGTTGAGTAGATCACCAAAACCTAAGGCACATATAGAGCTTTGACTAGTGAGTTGAGAAATCAGTCACACCATTTTCTTGTAGAATATTATGAATACCTTTTCATGGCCTAATTATTGATAGAATATAGATTGCATTAGTAATGGAACGCATATAATTTCCTTGCCTACAATAGTTTTTCCAATGAAGAATTTATTAAATTGGAAGGGTAGATACAAAATGGAGGGTGTTAAATTCCTATGATCCATTAACATAGTATGTGCATTTTGCTTTCTTCATAGTACCACTAGATAAAACCTGCAATATGGACTCGTTGATTTTACCACCAATTCCACAAAATTTGACCTTGAAAGGAGCTTGTCAAGCCATTAAACAATAGAACCTTCTAAATGGATTACATATACTAACATCTCCAAGGAAATTATATTCAATTCTAATTCCAATCTAGTACCATACTTAAAACATGGGCTCACTGGTTTTACCACCAATTCCACCAAATTTGACCTTGAAAGGAGCTTGTCAAGCCACTAAACAATAAATCCTTCTAAATGGATTCACATATACTAACATCAGCTGCAGGGAATTGATATTCAAATATAATCCCGTTCTAGTACCATACTAAAAACAAAGCTAATGAACTATCATACGATACAAAACTAGCTAAAGTTTTAGGAGACCCGATATAGGTAATCAAGGTATAACCAACATATATACTTAAGGTAGAAGGGGAAATACAAGGTAGAGATAGAAACAATAATTTGAACCCAAAAACTATAACAAACAACATCAGTAGCATTTTAACCAGTCACCTAACCTCATTTCCTCGGACCCATTTCCCATACAATTGATCCCGTTGTGGGTGACCCAAAGCTTCCAACATTTGACCCATAAAAATAAGCATAGGTGGTCGAGCCTATTTAAGACTTAGTTGCACGAGTAAAAGTAGTAACATGGATTGCAAAGTCACCAGCAGTTTTTGTTTGACATGTTGACCCATAAGCATAAAAGTCATGAGATTCAAACAAATTTAAGATCAAATATATATCGGGCTATGAAATAAATTTTTCCTACACGCAAAAGCCATGAGGACAAGAGTGATCCAAGAAATAACTATTTCCTATACACTTTTCAGTTCACATTTCCTTTATGAAATCCTAAATGGATCTTGTCAATATTACAGTCAAGTGTGTGTCTATTATTGCCCCTTGATGTTCTTTTTGTAACCACCAAAAATATGCCACCTTAGATATTGTAGTTCCCTTATAAATTTGAGAAATAAACTATGCATCATTATCTTATGGGTCATGGACTCAAGTAATTTATAGAAATTAGATAATACGATGAATAAAGAAGCATGAGAAAGTAGGTTGAAAAGATGGGAGATTGAATGAGAAAATACCAACATGACTACCCTTTAATCATGAAATAATATGCCCTCCCTATTCCTACCCAAGAATTAGTAAGTTGTGGATTTTTGTAATATGAAAAATTAATATATGCCCCATTCCCAAAGTGGTATAACTTGAGCTAACACTAGGAGATGACAAACACCCATGTCGAATAGGTCAACACTCAACTCAAATAGATATTATTGATGTTCATTCACAACCTATAGGTGCATAAATTTATAGAGACAAAGCCTTAGTTCTATTACAAAATTGCCTTCATATACACATCATAAGGCTCTCACTCCTGCATGCCAAATTGGAAACTACTGATAAACATTATGATAGTTAAAATTAACTAATCACATGTAATGCCCCAACCTGGAAAAGAAAAACATGCATGGCCACAATACCCTAAGCATGCCATTGGTTGTGCTAAACAAACATGAAATCTAGAGCTATATCGGATTGCACTTCAACAATTATTTAAGTGGGTTGGAACTACCCTTTCTTTTCCTGTCATTATTTTTCTTGAGCTTACAATTCACCGGTAACTCCATACTATAATAAGCACCCATGTTCTCACAGTGGATTGTGAGATCCGCACTACCTACTTATGAATTTTCTATCATCATGGTTTAGTTGCTTATAATTTCATTCATAGCCCAATGAATGAATTTTAGTTTTTGTTGTTAACCAATTAAATTTAATTATATTTCACATTTAATTATGATGAAGTTATTGTATGTTTTTTCTATTTATTTTACATATACATATTTGTATGAGATTTTTGTTTTCAGTAATCTTAATTTTTTTAGTCAATCATTTTTTTAAATCAAGGACAATAGATTGTAAGAGAACTCAAATCCTTAGCTTTGTTCACTTGTGGGGGGATTTAGTTATTCCAAAAACAAGAAGTCACCAATGCTTCAATTTTGTATTAATCCTCTAAATGACTAGTGGTGTCGATGCTATCGTGTTTTCTTTCTACTTCTCCAGTTAAGATGAACCATGGTGTGTATTATCAGGATTTGAGAGGCACTTGTGTAATCATCATAATGGCAAGAAATGGTACATTGACCATGCAATTTATTTTGGATGAATTAGAATAGATTAACTATTTGCAGGTTGTGTTGTCAAAATCTATGCAAATTTCCCCATAACTTATGGTATAGCTCTTAGAGTCTATGGACGACGATGTCCTCCCAGTTGCAACAAGAGTGAAGAAGGGATCAACAATGTCTTAGCTCTTCTATTCCATGACTCACATGGAAATAATCTATGGTAAGTATTTCCATGAGTTCAAATCAAAGTGATGGCTCCAAAACAATAAATTTCATATCAAACCGTAGATGGTATACCTAGTCTTCAGTGTAGGGCCATGTTGTTTCCTAAGAGGGAGATTCCAAATGTGAGGGAATTTATATGGGATCTATAAATAAATAAAAAATACTAAATTGATATTAGTTTGTTTTCCGATTATTTTGACAAACGGTGACATAAGGAGAACAAATAACATAGTGAGTATGGCCTATTTAATTGGGTTTTTTACTATCTTGACAAAGTCCAACAAAAATATAAAAATTAACACGTATAGGTTTTCATGTCTAATTATTATATGTTTAAAGGCATTCATCAAATTTGATTATTATTAAATATAATATTAAATTGAATTTTAAGCAATGAGGTGTATAGAAATAGAAATAATGCACTATACAATATTTCACTATCTCACTTTATAAACTATATGGTTCATAAGATTATTTTAATCAAAATTGTGTAGATGCACATAGAGGCTAATTATTTGTTTATTAAAAAGGTATAAAAACATTAATGTATTTCCATATAATTATTGCAAATGTAGGTTCTATATCACTATGATTCATTCAATGTACAAATACATTTTCAATTAAGTATGTCGATATACATACATTTAAACCAGGTGTTAGGGCCTGTTATGCAACTCACATGCCTATGACTTCATCGTTGGTAGAAACAACAAACGGAAAGTACTATATAAGTGGTAAGTAAGTATGGACTCTAAATATGATTAAAAAGTAAGGATGAATTCATAGCCATGTGAATTTTCTTCCCTTCAGCACCCTGGTTAAAATTTATGGATATGGACATATAATATGCATCTAACAATAAAATACTAAAAACAAGATATGAATATAAACATGGAAAAACAATGTATATTTTAGCATTGCAATGATCCTTATTGATCACCATCATTTTATGATTGGGCTTCAAATGTCGCAATGATGAAGACTTTTGGGCACATCAAGTGGGGTAGTTGTAGGTCATGTGCACCACGTGTACATGACCTACATGTATACATGCATAGAAAAATTTGCATTGGTCAAAAGCGATATCTATTAGTAAATTGGATAATGATATATTCAATCTTTGTTTGAAAACATCGATAACTTCATACTTGGACATATCTCGGATCGCAAAAAAGGAAGTATCCAAGTTTTTTTTAGTTGTAATTAATTGTAATATATATATATATATATATATATATATATATATGTTTTGAACTTTAAATTATGGTCGATGTTGTAATTTTTTTACTTAATATTTTTTATTATTATTAAAGTTCCACCTATCAACTCCACTTTAAGCCCAAAATTACACTTTTCCCTAACACACAGCTATAAAAATTGCCTCTCAACAGAATGACTATTCAACTTCGTTAACGGTTTAATAAAGTTTTACATTTGTCTATATCAATGTAATTATATAAATAATTGAATTTCACCTCAACTTTTGGTGTTGAATGTTTAATTTAAGAAAAAACACATGCTTATCGGACACCAAGTTATCACACTATTGCAATGACATTGACTAATTGTAAGAGATTGTAGAACTTGTCAATAATGAGAAAATATAAAATATATCCATCTTTCATTTTTTACTTTGTAAGTGGCTTGAATATCATTTAATTAATGAAAGAAGAGATGGGTCACATGAGCTATTTGTTTTTTGTGTGTGATCAAGGGTGGGTTGTTGGCTAATATGATTTGTGTGTGTGTGTGTGTGTGTGTGTGTGAGAGAGAGAGAGAGAGAGAGCTTGCATGCGTGTGTGTGTGCGTGTGCGTGTGTGTGTGCGTGTGCATGTGCGTGTGCGTGTGTGTGTGTGCGCACGCGCGCGCGCGTGTGTGTGTGTGTGTGTGTGAGAGAGAGAGAGAGAGAGAGAGAGAAAGATAGAATTATATTGTCAATATTAACATGTGATGATTGGAAGTCAATTTATAATTAATTCTTGTCGAATTTTAAACAAAAATGGTAATTTCACTTTTTGTTATTTTGAGTGGGCCTGATGGTTAAGAACACGTGTTCCCTCCTAAGAGATCATCGGTTCAAATTTGGAGGGGTAGTGTGTACCCCTAGCCCCAACTCTTATTTTTTAGAAATAATTTATATATGTAATAATAGATAAGAATGTTAATAAATTAAAAAATAATAATAGAAATTCATTTTAAGTTTGTATTTTATGAAGTTACTAAGCATTATGTCAAGGATATGGTGGTCCGTTGGTGGGGATAGATGAATTTCATTCCATCTACCTAGGTTCAATTCCATTGAGACATCTTCTATCTTTTCTTTATTAAAGAATTTTTTTATTTTTATTTTTTTAAATATAACTTTTAAGTTAAGTAAATAGTAATATTAAGTAAATAAAGTTTTTTTTTCCCGCGAAAAAAAAGCATACTATTGATATTCACTTTTGAATCAAATAGTACATGATAATATCAATATAAATACTGTCCAACCAACATCCTCATCATGAAGAGAGTATTTCTGAAAGTAAAAATATACATCAAAAGCCAAAAAACAGACATATCAATGTCCTTGGCAAATATATCAGATCAGTCCATAAAATATAAGCTTCCCGAGTCAGCCATCTGATTTTCACAGAATTCCTCCCAAAATAAGTAATCATCAACACCAAGCAATGCCTGCTTTGACAGAAGATCAGCCTGTGAATTATGTTCCCTGTAAATATGTTCAATGTACACCATACCTAAGTTTTGTATTTCTTTCTTCACTCTTTCACACCAGCCAGCCAAATTCAGAACATTGAGGTCATACTCCCCCCTAGCTCATTTGATGGTAACTCGTGAGTCACCAAAAATCTTCACATTGACCAATCCAAAAATATTGGCCACTCTAGCAACACACCATAAGTCCATAAGTTCTACCTTCATATTAGTACCCAATCCACACTTCAACTTGAATGAGAGAGAGAGAGAGAGAGAGAGAGAGAGAGATACATAACTTTTATTAAATTTTAAGTGATGAAAATGATGTTTTTAATGTAAAATTGGATTCAATACCTTCTAATATCCTTATTACATTACTATCATCAATATTAGCATGTGACCATTGGAAGTCCATTCATAACTAATAGTAGTATCCCTTTTCTATATTTTGAGTGGGTCTAACCATTAAGAACCTGTGTTTCCTCCTAAAAGATCATGTATTCAAATTTAGAAGGGGGTAGGGTATGTACACCTCAACATTGAAAACAATGAAATTTAAATTTGTTGTTATGATACATTATACTTCAAGACTCATGACTTATATGATAGATTATTATAAATAGGGATAGTGGTGAAGTTGAAATCAAATTATAAATTTTATTTATTTTAATCTTATAATAAAATGGTCATCTTTTTAATCATAAATTTGATTAAAAATCAATATTATTTTTAATCATAATCAACATTTTATTATAATACAAATTTCCTTAATAAAAAATATCTTTATTATTATTATCCAAAATTTCTAAGACATGACATTTATGATTCTTCATTTAAAAACCAAACTTGGATTTTCTAGAACATGTCATTTATGATTCTTCATTTAAAAAACAAACTTGGATTATTGTAAGGAAACTCATCCTTTATCATTCAATCATATTTGGATTATTATAAGGAAATCCTTCCTTTACCACAATAATATTTCAGTTAACTTTGTTATACTTTTCATTAGGTTTTTTCAAAATGTTGATTTTGAATATTTTTTATACAAAATCCCCAAACTTATATATTTGAGAAATAAAATATGTATTTCATAATAAATAAGTAATGTTAATAAATTTAAATAAAAAATCTTGAAAAAAAAAATATATTTATTCATTTTAAATTTGATTTTTTTTTAAATTACTAAATGTGAAATTCATGAATTTTTAAATGTAAAATTATTAAATTGAAATGTAATTTGTTTTATTAATAAATTTTTAAGTTTTTGTTTGGAAATATAGATTCTTCTTGAAGATGGAACAAGTAAGCATATTTACATCACAATTATTAGAAAATAAAAGTATGCTCAATTTTTATTAAACATTTAGGTGAGAGATTTCCACTATTATTTTAAGTTTCATTTACATTAATTTCAAATTTAAGAACCTACAAATAAAATCACAATCCCCACCAAAAAGAGATTATGTTATTCCTTTCAAAATCCTACAAAATAAATGCATTGTACTACTTTTGTATAAAGAATATATTCCATAGAAAAGGTAAAGCATGTAGCTTATAAGTTGTAAAAATGTTTTGACCGAGCTATCCAATGGTTAAGTAAGAGGTTTTTCCCTATTATAAATCTTAAGGGAAAACACAATCTCGATAAACATTGATAAGTAAATTGATACAAGTCTTTTCACTATTATCTATATTTGATCCTCATTAACTCTAAATCTAAAAACTCAAAGAGTTTTATTGCTGGGTTGTATATCGTATGTGGAAAGAGAGAACGTTGACTTAAATGTGCATATTTTGGATGTATCACTTACCGACGTTATTGCTAATGAGATGGGTACAATATCTTTGTGTGTTTGCGATATATGACATATATATTCCGGTGACATTGTAAATGTATTCAACTATGATATTGATTAATAAAGGTCTCAATGTTTAGTAAAATTATAAGTTTTTTCTCTCAAATATCATATCAACATTCTAAATTTCGCTCAATTATTGATAATGACTTAGGTAATTTTCTTTGTAATGTATCATGACTCATAGAGATATTAGGTTGACATTGCAAATTTATTCAACTATAGAATCATGAATAAAGGTTTTGATTTTAAGCAAGAATATCAATATGTTATACCTCGATTTACATTTTTTTCGATTTCGGTAAATAACTTCATGATAAAATTTAATTATCAAATTATGGACATAGTGCGTTCCATTTCAAAATTTGTGTTCAACATGGGCAAGTTACACTTTTTCCTTTAAAGACAAAGAATCATCAAGTAAAAAGTGGGAGAATAGTGATCCCTCCCCAAGGAAAGACACATTACTGACTCATGATTGGGTGCAACTAACAAAGTTTACACAAGCCATTGAATCTGCAATGTATGTTGAAGCACTTCCCACATCTTATGAGAAGTGTGATACAAGCACTAACACTACTATGATTCAAGGAAAAACACCTCTTCTATCTAATCATCCTCGTGACAACACCTTTAGGAAGGGGAAGTTGAGCCATGAATCAAAGAACTTAAATTCTGAGAGGGTATCGTTCCATTTTATTTCATTATATGATGCAAAGCAATTGGTGTTGCTATAATGTCCACCATTGACTAACACAATGTTGGTAGGTTTGAATTGGAAAACAATTTAAAAGAGATAAAGTCCAGTTTTGATTTCATTTCATTTTCTCATATATTAAGGAACACAATACAATGGTTGATTCCCTTTCAAAGACAGGACAATTCATTGCAAAAGGTCAATTAATCCTGATCAAATTCCATGTTAGAACTTCTACTATCTCCATACATGATTTATAATACTCTTTAAATATCATTGTTGTATTTTGTTTTTTTGTGCAATAACTACTCATGTACTATAAGTTTATTTATCTAAAGTCATGGAAAAAGTTTAAGTAGTCTCTTTTTTTTTCTTCTGGGTAAAGGTTTTTGTATGTAGTAATGTATCTTGATTAAATTATGATTTGATCTTTCATAGTTTTTCCACGGAATTTTTTGTGTTTATCTATTAGAAGACCATACATAAAATGTACAATGGAGGAAGTCCTTTTTGAAACAATACAGTGTCTTAGAAGATCATAGATACAATGTCAAGTGGAGGAGGTTATTTTTTGAAATAATACAATATCTTATAAGAGCATAGATATAATGTCAAGTGGAGAAAGTCCTTTTTGAAACATTACATTGACTTAAAAGACCATACATACAATGGAAAGTTGACAAAGTTCTTTTTAAAACAAATGTATGAAAAGACCATACATACAATGTCAAATGGAGGAAGTCTTTTTTGAAACAATACAATGTCAAGGTGGAGGAAGTCCTTTATAAAAATATTTCATGCATTTAAAATATGTAACTTTATTATGTCTTTCCTTTATAAAAATATTTCATGCATTTAAAATATGTAACTTTATTATGTCTTTGAATAATTTATTTATCTCAAAAAATATTTAAAAATTAAAAAAAAAAATACATTTTCTATTTATATATATTTTTGCAACTGATAAACAAGTTATCTTTTCTAAACATTAAAACTTTAAATAAAAAAATCAAATTATAAATTATTTACAAAATAATACAAATAATTTACTTAAAAGGTAATAAACATTATTAATTAAAAAATATTAAATAATAATGAGAAATATACTAGTACTTTTTAAAATTTACAATATCAAGAAATAAATATATAAATTAAAACTTTAAAATGTTTTAAAATAAATATTATTATTATATATAATTTTTTTCTTAAATTTTTTTGGACATATTTCCTCATTTCAAATAATACCAGCATAGATCCATCTTAAACTCGTATTTATCAAGCACCGAGAGGGATCCAATTTCTTGAGGTGTATTTCTTTTTTTAAATTTAAACTCAAGAAATTTGATCTTTCTTGATTGATAGATCCGAGTTTAAGTTTTAAGCTTTTATTTTATAAACGAACATCTATTTTTAATTACTTTTCATAATATTTTATTTTATGAGCCAACATGGATTTTTTTTTTATAAATATTTTCCATAATTTTTTTTATTTTATGAGCCGACATGAATTTTTTTAATTATTTTGTTACTAACGTTGAAACGTTATATCACGTTAGAGGATCTCTCCCATACTGAGATGTAGAGCACCGAGTGAATACTGATATGTAGAGCACCTCGTTTCACTCGGTGCAATAAACTTGAATTATTATAACTTTAATACCCAATAAAACATATATAGTAGTTTTCAAATTAAGCTTTCAATGTAAATAAATAACAAGTATTTTATATTGATGAGCTTGTTGTTAGGGTTAACCTTGACTCGAGAATGAGTAAGGATGTAAGTGGTTTCAGGCACACGGTTTTGGTAGCCCGTGGTTTCTTGCTAGTTGTATTTGGATGTAATGAACCATATTTATAGGGTTGGAATTCTCCATTGTAATGTATCAATGTGAGCAAGAGAGATGCTCTTGGCGACCTTGGCCTAGTTTTTATTACCTATCGTATATACATTGATATAAACATATATACATTGATATATATTTTATGAAATGGTTCAAATGACAGTGTATTTCCCTAAATAAATTGTAAATTGTCATTAAAGGTAAAGCATGTGTTGCGGATTAGTTTCTAGTAAGTTCCCTATGTTGGGTAAAAGAGACATTAAGGCATTTTAAGCTTGTTTTGGGGAAAGAATAAAACCTCAAGCAAATCTTTAACCACCACCATAGAAAAATAACCTACTTTGTCAAATTTTTGAGATCCAATAGTCTTAAACTTGGTATGGAGGTTACTCCTGGATTGAAGACGCTTCTCCATATGTTCTCATCATCTCGCAGAGTAGCTATACAATTTATTCATATACCTACTTAAAAAAAGATGCTTCTCCATATGATTTCATCTAATTTCTATCCATTAATGTAACAAACTTAAAAAAATATAATGCATTCATGGATGCATATGAAAGAAAGCTAATCAGGCAGAGAAAAATAGGTCAAAACATTCACTTGGGAATGACTCACATGAAGAGGCTGCAGTTGGTGAAGATGGCGGAGTCGTAGATATTTCCATTGAGAGCGAGCGTTGAATATAGATTTTAGACAGCCTTCCATTCACACCATTTTCGTCACTCTCTTTGCTACACTCATCTCATCAAAATAATGTGATCACAACAACCAGTAATTAGATATCTTTTCGAACATGATCAAACTTCCAAGAGTGCCATCCCATATCTTATCCAACATGATCGCTTCACTATCCTACCCAACATGATCGCTTCACTTTTCTATGACTTCATGCTAATTTTCAGTCTCAGTCTCATTTTCAAACCAGTCAAAATTGCAAGCAGCCTTTTCTAGTCATTCATCTAAGTAGTTCATTGAGTCAGTATATAGGCTAGATGTCGGTGGAGAACTAGAATTAAATATTGATTTATTTACAGAGAAAGATATTAAGGTGACAGACTTTGGAAACTGTCCCAGAACATGTATTGAGAAGCATTGGCACACGTCCCTATTGACCTAGGGTTGCACAATACAACCATTTCAATTACTCCCGTCCCACAACACGCTCTCCTGGCCTCTGCAAATCCTGCAGTTATTCGTTCACAATCCCAAGGAACCCACTCTTAGAAACATTAAAAACAAAATAAACTAATACATGAAACATATGAAACATAATACCGAGCTACCAGAGATACAGAAGTGCCCTTACCATTGTCTGAAGGATGTTGAACGAAGTTATATAATGCCGTATATATGTCAAATACTACGATTTTCAGCCCAGGGAGCCTTTTCCCTAGGTCGTTTACAATAGCTTTCAGTCGATTGTTGTATGTTTGAGAATCATCGTTTAACCGACTAACGCAGGAGTTCTCACCATTTCCAAATGGAGTGATGGAAGCCGGCAGGAACCCTAGTGGAGGAAGTGAAGTCACACCAATTTTGCGATCCCCTAACTGATACAATGTCTGGAAATAATAATCAACAATTCCAACCTTTGAAATCAGCAATAGTGGTGACAAAATAGCAATTCCATATTGCATTCAAATTTTTGGAGTTTTAGGTTTTAAACAGATGGATCCTTTATATTGATCCTGACTATGGGTAGAGTGGAGTGTCGACCCAAAATAAAGTTTAAAAAATTCTAAACCCATTACACAGTGAAAACTCCAAAAAATTAAACCCAATTTTTGAGCAATGTGGAAACCCATTCTCACAAACAATTATAGATATCAAAGATTCAAAACTAAAGCTATTAATTATGTTTAATGAGGTTATCTATTATAATAGTTTCAGTGAAGATATGTTATATTTCCCATCCAAATTAAATACTTGCTCAAGATGTTTGTGAATGATACCTGTCTTTTGAGTGAACTGATGAACACTGTTTAGTCTAAGCAAATCTCAATAAAAACAATCAACACAAACAACAGGAAAAATTTATGTAAATCACAAATATTCTAGTACTGAAAGGAAAGTTCATTTTCCTGCCTGAGCAAACTGTGAAAACTTTTGCATAAGAAACTCCACGAACTGTGGAACGGTGTACTGCTTCAGAAGCTCGAGACTTATGTAATAGTTCTGTATGAAATCACTAGCACCAGCACTAACAATGTACAGGGATTGAGACATAATGGAAGAGACATTGGCCCTCCCCACAGATATCTCCACTTTCGATTGGTATTGTTGAAAATACCATAGTTGTTGCGTCAATGATATTGCATTCTGTAAACACGAAAATTTATACAGGGCATTATACTTCTAGAAAAATCAATAAACAATTTCAAAACACTAAACTAGGATCTTGGATGGTTATAGTTAGGCCCTTGTTTGATTTCAACTAGCATGCCTATCATCATTATGATATTCCCTGAGACACCTCGAGGATAACTTTCAAGAAGTAGATTTTCTCTAATCAAGAACATTTGAAAAACTTATTCACACCAGGTAATATTCATGTAAGACATTAAATAAAAACACAACAACCAACAAATATCAGAGATTTGAAGCAGCCATGGAATCAAAGCTTACATAGCTTTGTGTTGTATTATCATAAATGTCGGATGCCCCAGAAGCAAAGTTCACCCCAGTTAATAGATTTCCACCAAAAGCTTGAGGGATCAGATAGGCCTGTGGGAAAGACGTAAACCTTAGTGTTTGAGCTGCAAAGAACCTAAAATAATATAAAACACACACACAGATATGTATGAATATCTGAATATCCAAAGCCAAGATCAGATTGGGTTCTTCAACAAATATCGTGCTGCATTTAAAATAAAATATTATGAGTGTTTGCAGGACTGACCAACATAATCAGTAGCTAAGTTCTATAGAGTTAAAGCAACTACAACTCTCAGCTCAACTCTGAGCTCACTGATATGATACCCATTACACTCACATAATGCACTGATAAGGATATGACGCAATAGCTCGTGCATATTGACCCTCCTCTCGTTGGGATAGATCTCACCCAAATCTCGACATATAGCCACCCGAGAGTATACTCAAGAACCATGTTTGAGGATGAGGAGCTTAACGAGGCCAAATCCTGGTAAGCTCAATACAGACTAGAGATTAGATACAAGAATGAAACTAAGGTAAGGGTTCATAGGTGGATTCATTGTTCATCCTACAGGTGGAGGACATGCATTCAACTGCATGTAAACATAAATCCATGCACACATAAAATAATGTGGAGAATGTTGTCAACTGGAGAGAAGGTGGGGGCAGCCTCGATAAGAGGCCAAATAAACCACTGCATCATTTGATCTAAAGTTGCAGTCCGCATAAATTGTAGGTGATTGCTTGCACGCCAAGTAAGTTGGAACGTAAAGTTTTAAGGTAAGGTTTTATTTTTTTATCTATTTTTTGATTTATTTTAATATCGTGCAATGATAAGAAATAGTCAATTCAAAGTGATTGTCCAATTAAAAAATAGTAATTTCCTTTTTCTAACTAATTATAAATAGAAATTTTATGTTAACATTAATCTAACTTTAGGAAAAACAATACATTGATTGCAATTAATAGAAACAACCCGAACATATAGTCTTTTGCCTACGACATGGACTAAAAATGGTAAGACAAATATGTATAAATGGGATTCTCTATAAACTCTCGATAGGCCTTTAATAAATGTATGTGAAATATTATACTTGACCTTTGGTCAAAGTGAAGTGCATATTTTTATAAAAATGTTTATATAAAATAATTGTAGTTTCAAAAGGGATAAAGGGATATATATATATAGTTTATTAATGTAATGTCCCCATTTTGACCCCCTTTGTATTAAATCGTAAATGATGTAAATATTGTAATTTGATCATGGTGAGGAGCTCAAGGCCAAGGCCCCACCATTGACTTAGCATTTTGTATCGGCAATTAAAAATAGATGCCTATGGTTCTTGTGCGAGATGGGCACAATGTAAAATAAGACATCATGTAAATACGAATTTTAACGGAAAAACCCACAACTAGCTATGCAATGCAACAAAACGATGGGGCATGATTCTACAAGGAATAGGGAGGGGAAAAAAAAACCAAACCCTTGAGCCACTAGGGTCAGCCCATGTGTCAATAAGAAAACCCATGAACTCTTAATTATCCATTTTGTCTCATGCACCCAATCATTTAATTCTTCCAAAGATTGGTTGGGGCAGTTAATGTCTTGGGATTGGAGAAGTATGGCAGTCAGATTTCGTGCATGGGCAAGCCATCAACCTAAAAATCGTATCTTTGGATTGCTGGGCAAGAAAACCCCCACGAAATGCTGCCTAAGGCAATTCCTCATCCATTACGTTCTTCATCTCACGCAGACTGAGCTCACTGGAATTTATCCTCACATTTTTCACCATAACCCTGCGTTTTTCCATGCCCAGGAACTCGTTTTTGGTATTGTGCAATAGTTGGAGAAGGAGGGACGCGAATTGGGACTGAGGGAGAGGTCGTTTTTTCCCTGGGGCATTTTTCTGGAATGGGTTTTTGCTCTCCCAGTCGAATTTTCCAGTTGCCATACGTTTTGAGTCTACCCACGTTTTTCTAAAGCTCAGGAAACCCCATCTCATGCATCCCACTGTTGAAACGTTTTTCTCATGCTCAGCAAGTGTAGTTTTGCTGTTATGTGCATCCTTGTTTGTTTTGAACCTGTAAGCAAGAAACTTGGAGTGGTAGTGGACAGAATTGGCTTGATAAACCTAGTGAAGGGAGTAACCTCTCAAGAAGATCAAGAGGGCTTTGGCTACTTTTCTATGCACATCCTGAGAGCACTGGAAGGGAAGATATGGCTTGAGGGACTGTGTGGCAGTGAAGAGAATACTTCCTTGTGTTGGGTGTGTAGGCATTGTGAGTGCCAAGCTGAATAGATCTGGGAGGGGTACCCATAGCTCTGTGGTTGAGCTCACTAGCTTAGCAATTCTTCCTTCCCATTTTCTAGCTGCCTGATAAACCCAATTGCAGATTGGCTTGGCTCATCTTGGTGTATGCTGGGCTATGTGTGAGTCTGTTGTTCCCTGGTTCCTTGTAGTAATCATGCCCAGCTCGGGGGTGGCATTTGTATCAAGAGGTTGATAAGCACAATTGGCCTATGGTTGGGTGGAACGTTGCAGTTGCATAGCCAGTTGCTTGGGACTACGTTATTGAGATAAGTATTCTCTTGTCTTTTTAACCTTGCAATTTATTCCTTTGATGAATAGCTTGAATGTATTATGGATGTGCTAATGAATTTACTTCCGATGTGTTTTCAAATGATTATGCATTTCCATATGATCTTTCAATTACTTGAATACCTAGTTAAAAGTTTCATTTTAAATTGAATGATTGTTTACTAAGTATGGGACTAGATGCCCGGTTTTAGCACCATGTCCTCTCTATCCTGCTGGTATGGTAGGAGGGGACATTACATTTTGGTATCAGAGCTGCTGGTTGTAGCATTGGACCTCTATGGGCCAAATCTGATAGCAATTACAAGGGAAGATCCCTTCCTAATCGCCACAGATAGCAGATAGCAACATAGGGCCTAAAAAAAAAAAAAAAAAATTTAAGTGTTTTTGAAATTTTTGTTTAAGTCTGTTTCGGAAGAATTCGGGAAGTTGTCCCGAAACTGCGGAAAGATTCCACGAATCGTTCCACAACGCGGAAGAGTTCGGGAAATCGTTCCGAAATTTGCGGAAGGAATTCTCTTCCGAAATTGCGGAAGGATTCCGCGAATCGTTCCGAAATTTGTGGAAGGAATTCTCTTTCGAAATTGCGGAAGGATTCCGCGAATCGTTCCGCAACTGCGGAAGACTTCGCCGAATCGTTCCGCAACTGCGAAAGATTTTGGCGAATCGTTCCGCAATTGCAGAAGACTTCGCCGAGTCGTTCCGCAATTGCGGAAGGCTTCCGCGAACCTCCCTGAAATTTCGGAAGCGTCCGGTGAACCGCCCCGCAACGGAGGCGAGCCGAGAATCACCCTGAAACTGCGGGAGCCTTCGCCGAATGGCTCCGCAATTGCAGAAGCATTCAACCAGCCGCCCCGCAATTGCGGAAGGGAAGCCACAAGGGGGCAAGCCCCCTTGACCCCCTTTTTGTTTTTATCCTCGTATGTCGTTGGTTGTAAGAGAATTCTATGATTCCACAAATTGTCAACGTAATATTTTCCCACGTGCATGAAGTAATTTGTGAATTCTGAGAATATAATGCAGCTAACAATTGTGCTGATGAACACATTTCAGAGAGTCACAGTTACAGCAGGGTAGCACTCTAGATAATACAGTTGGAAAGTTTTGGATCTTGGTTGGGCCAAGAAAATGAACATCATGAATGATGCACAGGATCCCTATGAACCTGAGACAGATGCCATGGGGGAAAACATACATGTTGAAAATGCTGAAACAGAATCTAATGGGAGAAGAAATCAAGAGACCCCTGCAGGTATTGCAGCCACCATGAGAAGCCTAAGGGTGGAGTTGCAAAGCTGTAGAGAAGATAATGAAAGGATGATTAAAGCTCAGGAAGAACAAAATCAGTTGAATGTAGCCATGCTATAGAGTTTGACAGACATCCAAAGGCAGATAAACTCTGGGCATCAAACATCAAATCTAGAAAGGGGTGGGAGTAGTTCTAGAAGGAATTCCCGTAAGAGGGACAGTAGCCCAAGAAGAGTTTCTACAGACATAACATATACTCCAGAAACCTACTCTAATGAATCATCTGACTCTGAAGAATCCATTGAGGGTTCAAGCTCTTCATCTCGCATGAGTAAGAGGAAGAAGCACTACAAGAACAATTCACATGGGGAATTTAAGAAGGCAAAACCTCCTACATTTGATGGAGAGATAAAGTCCGGTCAAGAAGCTGAGGCTTGGCTTCTTGGGATGAGAAAGTATTTCCAAGTCCAAGACTACTCGGGAAATATGAAGGCAAGGGTAGCCATCTTCAACTTGAATGGAAGAGCATCTATATGGTGAGAACACACCAGGCAAGTGAAGAAGATCAACGAAAGGAAGATTTTGTGGAAGCAGTTCAAGAAATACTTCAAGCAGAAGTACCTCTCCGATAGGTACTATGATGATAAGATCAAAGAGTTCCATGAGCTGAGATTGGGACAATTGAGCATGGAGGAATATGCAAACAAGTTCTTGGAGCTGCTGAGGTATGTCAGGTACATTCGAGATGATAAGGTGAAAATTCAGCGTTTCCTAAGTGGACTGCCCCAGTCATTTAAAGATAGAATTGAGTTTGATGAACCTCGAACTCTCGAGGAGGCCATAAGAAAGGCCAAGTATTGCTTTGATCGGAACAGAAACAAACCGGAATTCCATAAGGCATGGAAGGATAGGAAAAACGAAAAGTTTGATCAAAGGAAGAAGGGGTTCAAGCCTCCTCAATTCCGGAATCAACAAAGGAAACCATCACAGGTTGTGACTAAGCCAACTAGGATGATGGGAGACAAGCCAAGAGATCCAAAGGAGCCAAGAGAACCACTTCAATGTTGGGGTTGTGGAGGAGACCACATGCTTAGGAACTGTCCACATAGGAATGGGAATGCAAATCAAGTTCACAACATCCAAGGAGCTGGAACTGTGGGTCAAGTGGCGAGGACAATCCCTAGAATCTATGCAGCTCTAGACGACCGCCAAGCAGATCATCAGTCAACTGTGGTTGAAATTGAAGGTAAGATTGCTAAGCAATCTGTTTCTATTTTTATTGATCCTGGATCTACTCACAGTTATGTCACTCCTAGGATTGTTGAGATTTGTGCTTTCAAGAAATTAAAGCATAGTAAATCCTGGTTAGTTCAACTAGCCACTGGAACCAAGAGAAAAGTTAGTGAAATAGTAGAGAAATGTCCATTAGAGATGGATGGGCTATTCACCTATGCAGATCTGAATATTTTACCACTGGGTTCCTATGATATTCTTATTGGAATGGATTGGTTAGAAGCACACAGGGTTAAACTTGACTGCTACAATAAGACATTGGAATGCATGGACGAAGAAGGAAACCCGAGGGTTGTAAAAGGCATTCCAAAGGTGACTTCTGTTAGACAGGTTTCAGCCATGCAGCTGAAGAAGTTCTGTAGGAAGGGATGTCAACTGTATGCAGCCCACATTTTAGAGGCAGCAGAGAGTGAAACTCTTAAATTGGAGGACTATCATGTATTGCAAGAATTCAGGGATGTTTTTCCTGATGAGATCCCAGGACTTCCTCCAAAGAGAGACATTGACTTTACAATTGAACTTGTGCCAGGAGCGGCACCAGTGTCTAAGACACACTACAGGATGAGTACACCGGAATTGCTAGAATTGAAAATGTAATTACAAGAGTTGCTGGAAAAGAAATATATTAGGACAAGTGTGTCCCCGTGGGGAGCACCCGTTCTATTTGTGAAAAAGAAAGATGGAACACTCAGGTTATGTATTGACTATAGGCAGTTGAACAAAGTCACTATAAAGAAAAAATACCCATTGCCCCGAATTGATGACCTTTTTGACCAAATGAGAGGAGCAAAGGTATTTTCAAAGATTGACTTGAGGTCTAGTTACCATCAAGTAAGAATCAAATAAGAGGATATCCATAAGACAGCCTTTAGAACGAGGTATGGACACTATGAATTTGTAGTGGTACCATTCGGTCTCACAAATGCACCAGCTACATTCATGTGTCTCATGAATAATGTTTTTAGCAAGTATTTGGACAAGTTTGTTCTTGTGTTCCTAGACGACATTCTCATCTATTCTAAGAATGAAGAAGAACATGAAGAACATTTGAGAATGACAATGCAATTACTAAGGGAGCATAATCTATATGCCAAGTTGAGCAAATGTGACTTTTATAAAGATAGAATTCATTATTTGGTTCACATCATCTCCGATGAAGGGATATCTGTAGACCCTGAGAAGATTGAAACCATTATGAATTGGCCAACTCCAAGGAATGTGACTGATGTGAGATCTTTTATGGGCCTTGCTAGTTACTACAGGAGGTTTATCGAAGGATTCTCCAAGGTTGCAAACCCAATCACTTCTTTGCAAAAGAAGGGGATAAAGTTTGAATGGTCACTAAGATGTGAGGAAAGTTTTCAACGGTTGAAGAATCTTCTTACAAGTGCACCAATTTTGAAAATTGCAGACCCAGAAAAAGACTTTGTGGTGTGTACCGATGCATGCAATCAAGGACTTGGAGGAGTTCTTATGCAAGACAACCACGTGATATGCTATGAGTCAAGAAAGTTGAAGGAGCATGAGAAGAACTATGCTACTCATGATATAGAAATTGCAGCCATAGTACATGCCTTGAAGATGTGGAGGCATTACTTAATGGGAAGAAAATTTGAGTTAAGGACAGACCATTGTGGTATGAAATACTTGTTTGATCAACCAACTTTAAATGCTAGGCAAGCTAGATGGTTGGAATTTTTGTGTGAATTTGATTTTGAAATCAAACACATAAAAGGGAAAGAAAACAAGGTGGCTGATGCACTCAGCAGAAAGGTACATGAAATGTATGTGGCTGCACTTAGTACTTGCCAACCAGATTTGCGGCAGCAGATTGTTAACCATATGGTTGAGGATGAAGTGTATGAACTGATAAAGGGCAAATTACAGCAGCAAGACCTTGGCAAGAAGTATGAAGGCTATCATTTGGAGGAAGACGGAGTTCTTACCTATAACAATAGAGCCTATATTCCCAATGTGGCAGATTTGAGGAGGATTGTTATGGACGAAATCCATAAAGCTCCATACTCTGGTCACCCAGGATATCAGAAAACAATTACTACAGCATGAAAATATTATTTCTGGCCAGGCATGAAGAAGGATGTCGCTGAATACATTTCTAAGTGCATGGAATGTCAACAGGTGAAGAGTGAACACCAACATCCAGCAGGTTTATTGCTTCCAGTGCCAATTCCAGAATGGAAATGGGAAGTAATATCCGTGGATTTTATTAGAGGATTGCCAATGACTGTGAGACAACATGATTCCATCATGGTTGTGGTGGACAAGTTAACAAAGGCAGCACATTTCATACCGGTTAAATCCACACATAAAGCCGATGCCATTGCAAATATTTTCATGAAGGAAATTTTTAAATTACATGGGCTGCCTAAGACAATAATTTCTGACAGGGATACCAAGTTCACTTCCAATTTTTGGAAATGTCTCTTTGCAAATTTGGGTACACAACTAAGCTTTAGTACCGCATACCATCCTCAAACAGATGGTCAAATCGAAAGAGTAAATCGGGTGCTTGAAGACATGCTCCGCATGTATGTAATGGACAAACCATCCAAGTGGGAGGATTATCTACACTTGGTAGAATTTGCATATAACAATGGGAAACAAGCATCATTGGGAATGAGTCCTTATGAGGCTTTGTATGGCAGAAGGTGTAGGACACCAGTGACTTGGGACAATCCAGTGAACAAAATTGTACTTGGGCCAGAATTGCTTAAGGAAATGGAATAAGAGGTTGCAAAGATCCGGCAAAATTTAAAAGCAGCCCAGGATAGACAGAAAAGCTATGCAGATAAGCATAGAGTGCATAGGGAATTCAATGTTGGGGATCATGTGTATCTTAGAGTGAGATCAAGGAAGAGTTCCTTGAAGCTTGGGAGTTGTGCCAAGCTATCACCTAGATATTGTGGGCCATTTGAAGTGCTTGAAAGAATAGGACCAGTTGCATATAGACTTGCATTGCCTGCTAGCACTAAAGCTCATAATGTTTTTCACATCTCTTTGCTTAAGAAATATGTACATGATCCTAACCATGTGATTAATTGGGATGTGATCCAGGTGGAACCCGAGGGAGAATTCCAAACCGATCCATTGTGCATCCTAGACAAGAAGGTAACATTGCTCCGGAACCGAGCCATCGGACAGGTAAAGGTGCAATGGAAGCACTACGGTCCCGATGAGGCTACATGGGAGCTGGAGGATGCCATGAGGGTGGCATATCCATTTTTGTTCAATTTTGATGAGCACTGAGGACAATGCTAATGTAAGGGGAGGGGAATGTAATGTCCCCATTTTGACCCCCTTTGTATTAAATCGTAAATGATGTAAATATTGTAATTTGATCATGGTGAGGAGCTCAAGGCCAAGGCCCCACCATTGACTTAGCATTTTGTATCGGCAATTAAAAATAGATGCCTATGGTTCTTATGCGAGATGGGCACAATGTAAAATAAGACATCATGTAAATACGAATTTTAATGGAAAAATCCACAACTAGCTATGCAATGCAACAAAACGATGGGGCATGATTCTACAAGGAATAGGGAGGGGAAAAAAAACCAAACCCTTGAGCCACTAGGGTCAGCCCATGTGTCAATAAGAAAACCCATGAACTCTTAATTATCCATTTTGTCTCATGCACCCAATCATTTAATTCTTCCAAAGATTGGTTGGGGCAGTTAATGTCTTGGGATTGGAGAAGTATGGCAGTCAGATTTCATGCATGGGCAAGCCATCAACCTGAAAATCGTATTTTTGGCTTGCTGGGCAAGAAAACCCCCACGAAATGCTGCCTAAGGCAATTCCTCATCCATTACGTTCTTCATCTCACGCAGACTGAGCTCACTGGAATTTATCCTCACGTTTTTCACCATAACCCTGCGTTTTTCCATGCCCAGGAACTCGTTTTTGGTATTGTGCAATAGCTGGGGAAGGAGGGACGCGAATTGGGACTGAGGGAGAGGTCGTTTTTTCCCTGGGGCATTTTTCTGGAATGGGTTTTTGCTCTCCCAATCGAATTTTCCAGTTGCCATACGTTTTGAGTCTACCCACGTTTTTCTGAAGCTCAGGAAACCCCATCTCATGCATCCCACTGTTGAAATGTTTTTCTCATGCTCAACAAGTGTAGTTTTGCTGTTATGTGCATCCTTGTTTGTTTTGAACCTGTAAGCAAGAAACTTGGAGTGGTAGTGGACAAAATTGGCTTGATAAACCTATTGAAGGGAGTAACCTCTCAAGAAGATCAAGAGGGCTTTGGCTACTTTTCTATGCACATCCTGAGAGCACTGGAAGGGAAGATATGGCTTGAGGGACTGTGTGGCAGTGAAGAGAATACTTCCTTGTGTTGGGTGTGTAGGCATTGTGAGTGCCAAGCTGAATAGATCTGGGAGGGGTACCCATAGCTCTGTGGTTGAGCTCACTAGCTTAGCAATTCTTCCTTCCCATTTCCTAGCAGCCTGATAAACCCAATTACAGATTGGCTTGGCTCATCTTGGTGTATACTGGGCTATGTGTGAGTATGATGTTCCCTGGTTCCTTGTAGTAATCATGCCCAGCTCGGGGGTGGCAGTTGTATCAAGAGGTTGATAAGCACAACTGGCCTATGGTTGGGTGGAACGTTGCAGTTGCATAGCCAGTTGCTTGGGACTACCTTATTGAGATAAGTATTCTCTTGTGTTTTTAACCTTGCAATTTATTCCTTTGATGAATAGCTTGAATGTATTATGGATGTGCTAATGAATTTACTTCCGCTGTGTTTTCAAATGATTATGCATTTCCATATGATCTTTCAATTACTTGAATACTTAGTTAAAAGCTTCATTTTAAATTGAGTGATTGTTTACTAAGTATGGGACTAGATGCCCGGTTTTAGCACCATGTCCTCTCTATCCTGCTGGTATGGTAGGAGGGGACATTACAATTAAAATTAAGATAATAATTTAGAGTAGATCAAGATGATTATTTCTCTTTATTAAAATTAATTATGATAAAATTGAGTGATATTTCATTGTGGTTATATTTATAGTATTGAACTTTAATTAGTTATTTATTTGTTGATGTAATTGAAACTCTTTTCTAAAATATCATCGTGTTTCACTTTTAACAAATCAAAGGAGATTGGTCTCACCTTGTTTTTTGGTGATTACTATTTGAGATATTTCTCATTCTAAATATTTATGTGATGATAACTAAAGATTTAAGATATTTGATTAGTTATCAAGTGAATTAGGGAAAATGATTCAACTCAAATCTTAATCTTAAGTAAAATAATGAAAAAACAAATCAAAATTGATATGAAAGGTGTAATTTTTTAAAAACTTATAAAAAAAGAAATGTGATTAGTTTATTAATTATTATGCTAAATCATTTGAAAAATAAAACTAATTTGAATAAATTTTTAATTGACATTGAAAATTTCATGCTTCCATAAGAACTACAACATACAAAGAAACTATCTAAAGGGAGTGGTGTTTGTGATTAAAAATGAATTCAAATGATTAAACCCATGTACTAATCATATATAAATGCTTACCAACTAAAAGTACCTCCATCAAGATAATCCATAGAGACTAGAGGCAATGCACTAGCTAGAGGAAAGCCATAATGTACATGAACCTACTCCTAAGAAACTTAATGGTACCACAGGTAATTTTCGAGAACCCTGCAGAAACCATTATAATAGTCGGTGTTTTGAACCTTAATCATGGTTCAACTTCAGGACCGTGATTAAGGTTCAAAACATCGACTATTATGATGGCTACTACGAAGTTCCCAGAAATTACCTCTGAAACCAAGCAATTCGGGAATCTAAGAACTGGAATAACTCAATGGTAGTTACTACTACTGAAAGCAACAACACTCTTCATTAAAGTGCATATTCGGTTAAAGAGAGTAGGAGCTCAGATTGTGTATGCTATATTTATCATGTGCCATTAGCTCGTTTCTTTCATAGTGGACCATTTGTTAGTTATTAGTTTATGTAATTAACTACACTGATGTTAAAGTATAGGGGTTTTCGTAGTCCAACATATGATATAATTATTTTTGTGATTATCTGCATAGTGTAAGTCATTAAGCTATGACCATATCCCATGAGTATAGTCGCAACTACCAATTTCTCATGGTTTTGAATAGTTCACTTAGCACTCACTTCTAGGGCTTGCACCCATTAACTAGGACCTCCTGGGAGGTCACCCATACCAAGATTTCTCTAGCTCAAGCACACTTAACTATGGATTTTTCCCCTTGACTCTTTTTATTGAAGTATAGGGGGTTTTGCAGTCCAACATATGATATCATTATTTTTCAGATTATCTACGTAGTGTAAGTCATTAAGTTATGACCCATATCCCATGAGTATAGTCCAACTGACAAATTTCTCATGGTTTTGAATAGTCCACTTAACATTTATTACATCGGGAGATGTTCACAGGAGTGAAGAAGTGGGATTGAGACTAACAAAATGAATCACATAGCATCAATCATCACTTCCATGGCTTGCACCTGGTAACCAGGACTTATAGGGAGGTCACCCATCCAAATACTCCTTTGTCTCTAGTGCACTTAACTGTGGAGTTTTCCCCATAATCAAGCCCACTTAGCTTGTTACCCCACTTGCAAACCTTAGCAAGTTTTGTGCCTTATGAACTATTTAGTTAGAGCTCCCTTGAATCTTTTTATTAAAGTATAGGGGTTTTTTTAGTCCAACATATGATATCATTATTTTGGGGATTATGTATGTAGTGTAAGTCATTAAGTTAAGACCCATATACCATGAGTATAGTCACAACTGACCAAATCCTCATGGTTTTTAATAGTCCACTTGGCACTCATTGCATCAGGTGATGCTCACAGGGGTGAAGAAGTGGGATTAAGACTAGTTCATAAGACACTATACTTGCTAAGGTTTTACAAATGGGGTAGCAACCTAAGTGGGCTTGGTTGTGGGGAAAGCACCACAGTTAAGCGCAGTTGAGCTAGAGGATTCTTGGGATGGGTGACCTCTTGGGAAGTCCTGGTTACTGGGTGCAAGCCCTGGAAGTGATGATTGATGTTATGTTATTCATTTCCCTAGTCTCAATCCCACTTATTCACCCCCTATGAGCATCACTTGATGCACTGAGTGGTAAGTGGACTATTCAAAATGACAAGAAATTGGTCAGCTATGACTATACTCATGGGACATGGGTCATAGCTTAATGACTTACACTACGCGAATAATCCCAAAAAATAATGATATCATATGTTGGACTGCGAAACCCCTATACTTTAATCAAAAGGGCCAAGGGAGCTCTCAAATCGGCTAGCAAGCTAAGTGGGCTTGATTGTGGGGAAAACTCCAAATTTAAGTGTGCTTGATCCAGAGGAGTCTAGAGACAGGCGACCTCCCGGTAAATCTTGGTTACCAGGTGCAAGCCTCAGAAGTGTTGCACCTCAGAAGTGATGATTGATGCTATGTGTTTCATTTCGCTAGTCTCAATCCCACTTCTTCTCCCCTGTGAGCATCACTCAGTGCAAAGAGTGCTAAGTGAACTATTCAAAACCATGAGAAATTGGTCAATTGCAACTATACTTATGAGATATGGGTCATAACTTAATGACTTACACTACACAAATAATCCCAAAAATAATAATACACTAATGTTATTAAGAGCTAAATATTCTAAAGTAAATTAGCTATTAAAATCACATAAACACCCCAATCATCTATCAAAATCATACACTACAAGTTGAAGTCCAATTTTGAAAATAGAATTCCGTCCATACAATAAAAGGTTAATACTAAAAAAATATATTGAGAGACATGCATATAGAAAGCAACACATATACAAAAGAGATTTTAAATATGCATGTAGTGTACATTTGTATAATCACTTTTATATATGTACATCCATACAAAAGAGATTTTAAATATGCATGTAATATACATATGTATAATCACTTTTATATATGCACATCCATATATGCTCATATATGGAAAACATACACCAATGTGCTTATTTGGAAGCACTTTTGGATATGGAGAAATAGTATTTTAGGTGATATGGGGAAATGGATAAGTCCCGGTGATCCTACTAATGGTAGCAAATCGTACCTTAGTTCCATTGTTTCTTCTCCATGCCTTAGAAACCATTCGATACTTTGGCAATATTTTCAAAATTTCTCATATTGGGTTAACCTTAATTGTATGAGCTTAACCAACCAAAAAATTGTTGACTAAGGTTGTATGATCATAAACATAACTTTAAATGGTTATGTAGTAGTGGCTAGAAAGGATTTATGTTAATATAACATTTGTGAGATTTTTATTGTTTAGTATTTAGAAAGAAATAAATATATTCTTAAGAATGTTAGTGGGTAATTGCATATATTGTCATATTTCTTTTAAAGAGTTACTCCCAAAATGTCGTGATATCTTTCTGTATTTTCACGTCTGTATTTTCACGTCCGAGGAGAATGAGATGAATTTTATTTAGAATGAGATGAATGTTTGTCTCTACTTAGATGATGACTATTCAATGTTGTATAAACCATATATTTATTTTGAATTTTATTGTCCACGACAAGAATTTGATCTCCAATACCATTCAATTACATGGCTCTCTTTGTCTCCAACATAAATCCAATTACAATTGAGTTTTGAATGTCTCCCACACATTACATGTAAGTTAGGTTTTGTTCCATGTACTAAACATTGTTATAAAGAAAAATAAAAAAATATCTTGTACCCTTTTTCTTATTAGTCCATGTCGAATGACAAGGACTAATTGTAATCGATTCATGGTTGACTCTCTATTACTTCACGTTTGACTTTAAATTTCCTCCCATTTCCCTAATGTTTAACATAGGCCAACTTATTATAGTAATTAAAATAAATTATAAACCATAATTCTCTTCCATATTATTGGATGTCAAGATTGATGTCTTATTGTCGAGCTCTCACAAAATGTGAGAGCATAACCTAAGTTTAACATAGCAAAAATCCAATAATATTTTTCTCACTGGCTAATGCATCCATTTAAAAGCCTGGCATGCATGACACCTGCTAATGCATTCATTTAAAATCCGGACATGCCTGACATCTACATTAATTATTCTAGGCGACCTTCCACCACCCATTGCCTACAACTAGTTTTCACACTGCTCAGCGCCTTCACCATCGATGGTGATTAACATCTGTTATCATCACTTTTCACTGCCAACATAGTGTGAATTCCCTAGACCTCCAACTACAAATTCCCCACACCACCAACTGAAATTTTTGTTCCATCGGTCGTGGAAAACTATAAATCGTCAAGGGTATAGTGCATGTGTACCTTGTTCCAGATTGAGAGTGCACATATGCAGAACAAATCCATAGGATCATCTACCATGGCATCCCATCAGCTTGAAGATCGTAGATCATTTGAATGTAATTCCTGCGTGTATCATTTTCCAAAGACTATAGTTAGTGTTCATTACTATGTTCATTTAGATTCATAAGCACGGGTTTGAGAGCTATCAAGTTAACATGTAGCAGCAATGTTACTTTTTGGAGAAAAAAAAATTGAGTATAGTTTCATAGAAGAAAAACCAATTTTGACAAGTGTATCCCTCTAACTAGTAGAAAAATATACAATGTTATTCCAAGTTTCATTTCTATAACCTGGTAGAATAGCTTTATATATTTTACAACTAACTTCTAAAAACTAATCAAATTTGTAAGAAGAAGAAAAAAATAAGCACCTCCAACAATTCAGTAATTCAGCTTTTGGGTGCTAATAGAATGGTGGGAGGCTTTAGCAGCAACATATTCACCATCCATTGTTCTGGTAATGTTATATCATTCCTATTTCTGTCTATGTTCTTTCTATAGTGGGAATTGGCTCATGTTCTTGTACACTCATGCTTACAATCCTATAATTGTAGGAACTCCTCATTATTTTACTTATTACTGTGAAATGAGTCTAAAAAACCTGACACCATATTCAGTACATTTTGAAAAGTGGTCGTGTTGATGGTTAATTCAAACCCTAGACACAGACTATCACAGAATATAAGTAGGCTTTCGAGTCATGATACGATGAATGGGGCATCTCTTTCAGCATCTTTTTCTTCATTGGGTGCCACCCTGAAACTTCTCGTGAAATAGACGTTGTTGGTGTGAAAGGATAGAAGCCGCATTGCTTGGATTACAGGGTACGTTGATTAGATTTACTTTATGCGATGTCAAATTCTTCCGACAGAACAAAAAATAATTCACCTTCAGCAAGCATAAAACAAATTTCCACTGCAGTGGTTAGTCATACTAATGAGCCAGTAGTTAGTCAATACAATACAAGGAGGAATGTGCATCTCGATTTTGAACTCGGAAAATCCAGAATATAGAATAATAAACATTAATACCTATAGTCTACAAGAGCTTCAGTACCATCTCTGGAATCTTTATCACATCAAATGGTAATAAGTAGTAGCATTAGGTAAGACAAAAAGCAAGTAAGCATGGCCGAGGTAAAACAGGCTATGAACTTAGCAACTCCAGAGGCAAGGCATGATGAATGCAACATGAACATAATACAATTAAAATGGAAATCAAATGTTTAATCCTGTAGACTTACCGTGAGCATTTCAAAGGCATTGTTTGCACCAAAAACCTTGTGTGCATATGCAATTTTTCTAGGGTAAAGGGGTGAAAAATAGGGACAGAATTCGTATAGATGAACAGACGAACAATATTTTCTTCAATGATTCGCTCGACGTACTACTCATGGGATATCCCTCTATCATAACATTTGCATTGTGTACATCGGATCCCTGAAAATGATTTAGTCTCCATTAAACTGATGTGCAGGTTATTCATCTATGACAATTTCGCCCTCCACACTCTTTCGCTTGCGGCTATTAGCTGTTACAACAAAACATGGAGGTACAACCGCCGGAGTTAGTGGCAAAACATGAGCTGAGTCTCCTTTGGCTTGTCTGAAACAGGCTCTTTGGCTTGTCTGAAACAGGCTCTAGATTGATAGAATATTGGCTTGCATTGGTGTATTGTGTGTCCTCTGGTCCATAAAACACCTGTTTTCAGTAGCCTATGTTATTCACATTCATTTCTCACCATTTTCTGAATAGAATACACTACATGCTAATTACATGGTTACAACCTGTCATACCATTGAATTCTATGGCAATTCAAAGGTTTATTACCATTATCAATGATTTACGCTCAAGCTACACGATGTAGACTTGAAATCATAGAGATGTAGACGTGTAGAATCGAAATCATAAACTATGTAGACACACGTCCTTTAGGTAAACTCAAAATTTTATTGATGTTGGCTTCTGAGTTTTGTGCAGCGCATTTGTTTTTTGAAGTTGGAAGTATTTTGCCATTTACTTACAGAATATACATGCACCCAATCAATACATTTTAAGTGATTAAATTCATGGAGTGTACAGTCCAAGTTCTATTTGATTTAAATGCTCTTCCAGTTTGTCAATGCCTCTGGAAAACTGTTGCTCGCCTACTTGTCCATATAGTTGTAGAGCTCAGGTCGCGGTGGGCAGAGCCCACAACCGTGCAGCATACTTCGTTCGGTTGTGCTCGCACAATTTTTCACAGTAATTTGGCAGTTAACACGTGACTGAGATGACATAAAAAATGAAAATTCAATTTTGGTTTTAGGACAATGTTATGTTATTTTTATTATTCCCTGAATCCCTACCAAAGCAGGGATATACTTTTCATTATAAAGTCAAACTGCATTGATTTATATTAGTTGTTTTGTAACAAATTTTTTTCCAATATTTTATAAAGTTTTATGTAATTTTAATATTAAATATAATATTTCGAAAAATAAAAATAATTTTAACAATTTTTTAAATATAATATTTTTATTTTCTTATTGGTCTAGTACCACTTCGATGGGACATAAATCCCTGCAGACGTGTATTTTATTTTTAAAATTTAAAAATAATTTATAAAACAAAAAAACTCGAAAAACAAACCCACGTACTGTTCTGCCCTGTTCCTGTGCTGAAAGTACCACCTGTCCTGTTCAACTATCATCCACATGTACTGTACTGTACAACACTTTAGATACTTATAAGTTATCCGTCAATAGTTTTTGTTTCCGTTCGAATTAATATTTGGAAGAGTGTATCGACGCGAAGTTTTTACCTCCCGGAGGTCTGTCATAGGCACTGGAGGCCGTGGCCGGCTCAATGTTTGTCGTAAACATTAGGTCGGCTTCTACCCTGCCACCACCGATTCGACAATATTTTTACAGCTTTTTCAAATAACGTGAACTTTCCATAAACCACCATTCAAGCTAGCGCAGCATCGCTTCTGGTGAGAATTGAATTGGGGCGTCTGATCCGTTTCTTAAATATGATTTTTATGTGGCTTGAAAGCAATTGATTTACATGGATTTGTGGTGTTTACATGGTATACTGTCTTAAATATGATTTTTATTTGGCTTGAAAGCAATTGATTTACATGAATTTGTGGTGTTTACATGGTATACTGCCAACAATTCTTCACGTTTGAATTAGGCAAAGAATCATAACTCCATCGTAATAGTCTATAGAGTTCTGCATCAAGGTGAGGGTGAGTGGCTGGAAAAGACGGATCCACGTTTTTCGAGAGAGAGAAACAAGTATCCCATTCATCGACACTAGTTTGCTCAACCATTGTTGCGAATCTCCTGGCACGGTCTTGTATATCCATAGAAACTTGGTTTTGAAAGCCACTTTGCGAAACAGGCTCCAGCCTTCATCTCTAGAGAGGCGTCCTTCTTCAGTGGACTCTTTTCTGCCTTCTCATCTGGAAGTAATGCCTTTTCTTCAATATGCAACGGGTTTGATGAAAGAAACTGCAGAGAGGTCACCCATGTTGACAATTCGCTTTGAAAGGCATGATAGATCTGATCAAAAGATGTATTCCAATCTCTTATTTGTCTCGTGGGATCGCACACAACATTGTCAGCACAGCTTTGGCGCAGTCCCGAGCGATCGTGCCATTTAGCCTCTGTTAGAGAAGTTTGCAGCGATTGCAACCTCTTCACGATCTCCTCGTGCGCTTTCTTTTGAGATTGGAAGAGAGTAGTAATATCGAGTTCATCTCGGAAGAGGGTGGTAATATATCGTAGAAGGTTCTCCAAACGCCTCAAGTCAGTTCGCAGAAGCGGACGGCCATCCTCCTCCTTAATAACATCTTTCAACAGTTCGATGATTGGGTCGACCAATTGGCTGATTATGGTGTTGCCTGATAAATCAATGTGCAACAAGTCACTTTGAAAGCCTTGATAGATATTATCAAAAGATGCATTCCATTCCCTTATTTCTTTCGCAAGTCTCCCGGGACTGCACACAACACAGTCAAGCCACCTTTGACGTGGTCTCGATCGATCGAAAAGGCATTTTGCCTCTGTAAGCGAATTTTGCAGCAATTGCAACCAAATCTTTACCATCTCCGGGGGATCTTTCTGTTGATTTCGGAAGAGGATGTCAGTATATTGTAGAAGGGTCTCCATACGTCTCAAGTCCGTCTGCAGAATCTGACGGTTATCCTCCCTCTTAATAACATCCTTCAACACTTCCATCACTGCAGAGTCGACCACAAGGATGATGATGGCATTGCCTGATACTCTGGGGACGTTTGCCATGGCCTTCTTGCTCGACGTGTGGGAGAGCAACGCAGAGAAAAACAATGGCAGAATGTGCAAACAACGTTATGTATATCCGAGGGGAGATGAAGAGGTGTTGCGATGAGAGAGGATGACAAGGTAAATAGACAACAACGAAAGAAGCATTAATTTAGGCTTACGGCCACGGCTTTATGACTAGCGATTGTGCAAACTTTAAAAACTAAAGTTTATGCGATTCTGACTGTTGAAAATAATTGTTTTAAAAGATTAAGCGGAAGAAATGGAACTTCAAAAAGCAGAAAAGTTTATGCCAATGTAATAATTTAAAAAATTCTCCTTCTTAAGTTGATCTATAATCCTCTAGAAACTACTACAAACTTAGGATAAAAATGAGTTTTAAGGATTCTCCTACATCAAGCATTCAATAACTTATCAAAATAAATCAATGTCACTATTACTATTACTTCTGGTATAGAAAATAATCATAACTTCCTATCCAACAAACCCAAAATAACTCAGAGATGCAAGACTTATGTTTTAAGGATTCTCATACATCAAGCATTCAATAACTTATCTAAATAAATCAATGTCACAATTACTATTACTTATGGTATAGAAATAATCATAACCTCCTATCCAACAAACCCAAAATAACTCAAAGATGCAAGACTTATGTTACATTAAATTTCCAAATTTAAGCGTGAGAAAGCTCTAGATGCATTTGAAGTCTTAAAGCTTGCATCTCACTACTTAATCTCATTCCTAATCTGGAAAATTCTACCCATAAACTAAGTGGTGCAACAGTTGATGAGATCGTGACTCTTGGTGAGATGGAGTCATAGCTATTTGAGAGCATTAACATTGATGCTGAGATATTTGACACAAAGGGGAAATTTTATTTACAATTGGGCATCAATCAACATTTCAACCCAATCCAAATTCTCATTAACCATCACGGCTTCGTCACTTCCTTAACAAATTCAATACACTACACACCATGACATTTCTACAATTTGATAACGCAATATTGTGATGAACACAGTTATCCCGCGATTGATCGCCAGCAATACATACACCAAACACATGCACGTCTCCACGATGATATTGTGGCCACCAAACAAATGCAGATCTCCATGAGGCTATCGTGGGCACCAGCAAGCTATCAACACCTGGATATGGCATAGTTCTCTATTTCTTCATGTTTTGATTGTGTCGTCAATCGACCGAGGCTTCACTGAATTGTGTCACGCATCGAGGATCTATTCATTAGTCCCTAGCCGCTTATGCTTTTCTGTGCGAACATCTAGGAGGCTTTTTTATTAGTCCACTGTCGCTTATGTTTTTCTTATTGAAGGCTTATTCAATATCCCCCGGCCTCACTTTGGTAGGGAATTGCTGCAACGCAGCTGTTTCTTGTTTCATTTTAAATTCATGAGCCCTGTTCGAATATCTAATTCTTCTATGATTTTGTATTTAAAAATGGAGAGTCTATGAGGTTATGTAGTGTCCCCAACCCCAAACTAAGGCCAAAGGCACTAGAGGTCTTGTAAAAAGGCTAAAGTAAATATTACACAGCGGAATAAAGTGGCCTAAGGTTAGGCCAACAAGTCGTTCCACCCGAACTTAGCCTTATGGAGTGCATAAAAGATTAAACATGAAATTCCCAAATGTGCACACTTATTAAACATATAACCATTATATTTTGTAATATGGATGCACAATATTTAGAATCTTCAGTACGATCACTAATATGTAATTAACTCAAGTGCTTGATAGTAAGTATCGGTTCGTAAAGCTAGAAGGGACATGAGTAGTAAGTATTGCAATTAAAATTTGTTCGCATATTAATTGTCTTTCATGAGGTTTACTTATCAATTATGTGATGTGTGTGCTGATAGCATTGGTTAAGTAATAAGTAAGAATAGAATCATAACATGGCCATAGCCACACAACCAAAGCAAATACAAAGGCACGGGCTTCCAAATACAACCCCCAAAATCAATCTTGTGGTTGTCCCCTACAACGAACTTTTACTAGTATAATTTAGATTTAATGGTTTCCTTCCCTCCGTCCATCAATCACCACTACAAATCAGATTTACCATGACATAATAAAATATGCAACAACATGATCAGATCTGCAACTTTACAATCAGATATGCAACAAGAGTGCTCTTAATCAGAAGAAAAGGTGTGTTCCCTTCAGTGCTGAAAACACTGCTAGACAGGCGGTGAAGATCCATAACTTATTAATGAGCAAGACCCATACCCCTACTATTCCCTTCGTATGGTTACAGCTCCATACGCTTCGACGGCAGCATCATCATAATAATAAAGGGAGAGACAGCTGCAGTTCAACCTGGCCTACGTAAAAGGCGGTGCAATCTACCTTACAGTATTAATGGCAATCATCAGATCTGCAATGTATGTAACCCCTATCACTAATTGAAGAAATAGAGTAAGGATGGCAAGTTATCACGGATTGTTAGCTATTTGTGTCAAATCCCGATGTAAAAAGAGGAATGAATCCTAAAAGCAGACTTTATTTAGTATAACATAAAATATGTGTGAAGCAACCTGATATAGTCATAACTTGGTCATCCAGAATGCTTTTCCAGTGGAACAAAAGGTTATCCTTACTGGAAACGTTGCTCAAGACAAAAAAAAAATAGGTCTCATGACCCAAAAATGAACAGAAATGGGTGAACCAGAACCCATGGTTGTGCCCCTATCATCACCGCGAGAGTTACATTCATAAACTATGAAGGAGGAGATAAATAATAGAAGATAGAATATTTTCATGGTAATACAACGTATAAAGAGCCATCCACCCTGCATGAAAATCCTGGCCCACATAATCCATAAGCAAATACAAAATTCATTTCAGCCTCCATGGCACATACACATGGTAAAATAACATAAATAAGTATATGAACAAATACTTATCAATGGCAACTAGATGTAGCAAGACAACTTTCCTCCCAGTCGTAGACACAGTCGAGCCTTCCTTGCTTGAACAGGTAACCCCCGAGCTGAGACCATGGATCCACAAGTAGAGGAACACTATGTCTAGAAACTCTCAGAACTACCTCTTTCGAGAACCACAATGCTTCCCACTACTACTTTCATGTCCATCTCCACTGCCTATGGGGTTACCGTCCCACTTCATGGATTCCTGTGCGAGAAACTGGACTAGTAGAGTGATATGGAAGCAAAGGGTGGTAAAATCCACCAAACTAAATCTCTAGAATGGACAACATTCTACTCCTCTCAAGGATCCAACAACAAACACTCGGTCTCAATACAATCCCCACACAATATTAAGACTTTCAACACTCACAACACAATGAGATAGCACAAGGAAAGTGATCCAAAGCTCAAGATTAGCTTCAACAAGGAGAGGGCATATGAATTTATAACACAAGGAGGCCAACTCTAACCCAAGGGGATTAACTCGAATTAGAGGAAGAGGTAAGGTTAAGCTTCATCATGGAGACATAACTCGAATTAGTGGAGTGGTGGCTTAGTTAGGAAATTCCCTTTCCCGGATGAGCATAATGAGGAGGAATTACCAAAAACCAAGGAGTGGAGCCATGAAGAGCACAAGGAGGTGCACTAATGCATAAGGGGGTTACAAAACATGAATGAGGGCACGTTAGGTGAGAGAGAGGATCCAATCAGGTCATAAATGACCTGTAAGCACAAAAATAATGAGCATTTACATGAATAGAGGAGTGAGATGCACTTATGGAGGTGGAGGCTAAATTTTAGCTTGTGGAAGCTAAAATCTAGCTTACAACTCCTAGAATCTAGGGAGAGGGCTCATAAATGACAAAAAACACATAAATAGGAGGGAATATCTCCCAAGGAGGGTGTCCTAGGCAAGAGGGTCCCACTAAGGTATGCACAAGGCACAATAGTAACTCCATAGTCCATAAAAATAAAAAATAGGGTCAGTTGTACAATGTTTGGGTGACCAACACTACTAATGTCACCAAGGTGCAAAATGAACTAGGATGGACAACTCCCATTCAACAAGAAGTTCTAAGGTGATAGCGATGTCCCCCATTCCCCCTCACAGTGTGAGATCCGTGATCTCCCATACTCTTTTAGTTTCCTTTGCTGAGCTAGTTGTTTAATTAATCAAGAGCAACGACATTCAAAGATAGCAACAATGCCAATAATAACATTAATATTAATAATAGTTCCAAAGTCCAAAGTCATATTATCAAACAAAGATCATAAGTCCATAATCAGATTAACATGCAAAAGAGCATAAGTTCACAGTCACATAAAAGATCATAAGCTTGGGGCTTAACAACTGGGGTATTACATCCCCCTCCCCCTTAAACAATGCATCGTCCTCGATGCATACTACATACATTGCGTAATTTTTTTAAATAGATGAGGGTATGGTTCCCTCATAGCATCCTCTAGCTCCCAAGTCGCATCCTCGGGACTTTAATGGGTCCATTAGACCTTTACCTGCCTGATTTATCGATTCCGAAGCAAAACCCCCTTCTAGTTCTACCTAGATCATTATCCATTCAATCACATGATTAGTATCATGTACATACATGTATTATATCAATAAAGAAAATAAAATCACCTTAATTACCTGGATCACATTCCAATCAATTACATGGTTAGCATCAGGTATATACTTTTTCAATAAAGACACATGAAACACATTATGTACTCTAATGCAAGCGAGCAGAGCCAACTCATAAGCAACGGTTCCTATATTAGCTAAGACCTCAAAAGGTCCACAGTATCTAGTAGTTATCTTGGAGCAATTTCCCAAGTTTGAGGACCTCTTCTTGGGTCTAACTTTCAAAAATACATGATCTCCAACTTGAAACTATCTAACAGTCCTATTTTGATCTGCATAGATTTTCTGCCTGTCTTGAGTTTCCTTTAGATTATGTTTTAATCCTAACCATCTGATCCTCCATATCCTGTAATAATTCTGGTCCAATAATGACTCTGTTCGTTGGGTTATCCCAACTAACGGGAGTATTGCACTTCCTTCCATACATAGCCTCAATAGGACTCATCTTGAACGAGGCATGATATCCATTATTATAAGCAAATTCCACGAAATGTAAATAATCTTCCCACTTAGATGGTTGATCCATTACATACATCCTTAACATATCTTCAATCACTTGGTTAACTCTTTATGACAGTCCATGTATCTTCTTGCTAAGTCCATTTGTTAACCCAAAAAGTACCACTATAAACTCATAATGTCCATACCTTGTTCTGAACGTTGTCTTACTGATATCTTCATCCTTAATTATAATATGGTGGTATCCTGATCTCAAATCTATCTTCGAAAACACTTTGGCTCCTCTCAACTGATCAAACAAGTCATCAATCCTTGGCAAGGGGTACTTGTTTTTAATCGTTGCTTTGTTCAACTTCCTATAATATATGCAGAGTCTTAGAGTTCCATCCTTCTTCTTCACAAATAACATAGGAGCTCCCTAAGGTGAAACACTGGGTCTTATGTAACCTTTCTTTAGTGGCTGCTATAACTGCATCTGTAACTCCTTTAAATCTGGAGTACTCATTCTATAAGGTGCTTTAGATGAAGGTATTGTGCCTGGCACCAAGTCGATAGAGAAATCAATGTCCCTCTTAGGAGGCATTCTTGGTGATTCTTGAAATATATTTGCAAACTCTTGTAGTACTAGATAATCCTACAATTATGGCTCTTTTCCTTCTTTTGACTCTTCCACATGAATTGCATATAAATGGCTTCCCTTTCTGAGACATTTCTTCAATTGTAGAGCTATGACCTGCCTCGGGCATATGGATCCAGGTATACCTTTGACTGTCACTCGGCTTCCTTCTTCATTCAAACAAGTATATGTTTTATTATAACAATCTAGTATGGCATGGTGTACATCCAACCAATCCACGCCAATCAGTACATCATATGACCCCAAGGGTAATATGTTTAAGTCTGCAAAGGTTTTCAATCCATTCATTTCTAAAGGACACCCTTTTACAACTTTTGTGATTTTACTAGACTTGCTGCATCAAGTTTACTTTTCTTTAAATGGCATTTCTCAACTAGATTAGGTGCAATGTAACTATTTCTAGCTCCATAATCAATCAAAATAGCTATGGTTTTATTAGCAATCTTACATGCTACCTCAATCATTTGGTACTGGTGGTTAGCTTTCCTCCCATCCATGGTTGCATAGATCCTTTGAACGCTTCCACCAACATCCCCAACAATTGAAGCTTCTTGTATGTTGTGAAGGTTATTTCTCTTATGCGGGCACTGACTAGCAACGTGATTTTCCTTGCATATCCAACATTCCATTGGTGGTCTTTTCCCTGAATGCTCTTCCCTTGGTTGTCCTTGCTAATAATAATTATTGTTTCTGAATTTTGAAGGCTGGAAACCTTTCTTTCTCTGCTCTTGCTTGTTCTTCTTCATGTCCTTCCAATTCTTCCGATATGGGGCCTTACTCTTATTCTGTTTATATAGGTGCTTTGATTTCCAAATGGAATCCTTAAGTTTCTTTGGTCTATCATACTGGATCTTATCTCTATAAGATTCTGGTAGACCACTTAGGAACCTTTCAATCTTTACCTTCTCATCTTTGATAAATTTTGTATACTTCAAAAGTTCCAAAAACTTCTTCTCATAGGCCTCCATAGTCACGATTCCCAATTTGAGCTCAAAGAATTCCTCCATCTTTTTGTCATAGTAATGTTCAGAGATGTATTCTTTTTTAAAATACTTCTTAAAATTCCTCCAAGAGATTATGTCTTCGTCAATGTCCTTCAACTTAACTAGCGAATCCCACCAGATAGATGCTTTACCTTGCAAATGGTATATAGCTACTCTTGCCTCAATATTAGGTGTATACCGATGCAATTGGAAGAACTTCTTGAGTCCTAACAACAATGCTTCAACATCTTCTCCATGCTTTAGTTTTCCATGAAAGTTGGGGGCTTGATTCTTCTCAGTTCTCCTACTAGTTCATTCCAGGCAGACCTCCTCTTCTTGTATCTCACCGGAGATCTTGCAAGACTACTCTCTGTACTACTTGGTGAATACTCCTTCCTCTCTCCAAGTTATGATGTCTTCTTGAAGATGATATAGACCTCTCATAATCTATTATATGTCTCTTGTCATCTTATCTTTGAATGGTCTTCAAAGATTTTATATCATTCATGATCTGCTCCTGAATGTGAATTATCCTTTCATTATCCTCCCTACACTTCCTCATTGAATCCTCCAAACTTAATGGGTCACTGCTCCTCTTATGTCTACTTGACCTTCTTCCCTCAAACTCCTCTTCGGGACTATAAGCTCTCTATCCTTCCTCAAAATCCATCTCCAATTTCTAACTTCCTACTGCCGAACTTGTACTTGTTGAATCTCTATTCTCCACGGATTTGATTAAAATCTATGATTAGTGGCCACACTGCTTGCTCAATGATTTACTAGGAACTGCAATGTGTTCATTATCAACCATTTGTTAGCAACCTACATATTGGCATAAGTTCATTATTATTCAAACTACATCTTCTTCTTAGTTATGAAGTAATAACCAACTTTTCTAAGTTACAATTTGCCTAACTGGACAAGGGGAGCTAGAAATCCTTCCAGGATTTCTCCTTACCGACTAGACATTAAGTCCATAGCCATCCCAGGTAACATTTTCATTAACTAACTCACATAAGAAACTATATTAAGGTGCATGCATTCCAGTTATCTAATGCAAATGCATGTTTACAGAGTGACTTGTAACTTCGCAAAAGGCCCAACAGCCGCAGTGTTGAAACCTTCGGCTATGTTACCACTTTGTAGTGTCTCCGACTCCAAACTAAGGCCAAAGGCACTAGATGTATTGGAAAATGGATAAAGTAAATATTAATAGTGGAATAAAGTGGCCTAAGGTTAGGCCAACAAGCCATTCCACCCGAACTTAGCCTTATGAAGTGCACAAAAAATTAAACATGACTTTTCCCAAATGTGCACACTTATTAAATATATCAACATTATATTTTGCAATATGGATGCACGCTATATAGAATATTCAGTATGATCACTAATATGTAATTAAATCAAGTGCTTGAAAGTAAGTATCGGTTCGTAAAGCTTGAATGAACATGAGTAGTAAGTATTTCAATTAAAATTTGTTCACATAATAATTGTCTTTCATACGAGGTTTACTTATCAATTACGTGATGTGTGTGCTGATAGAAATGGTTAAGTAATAAGTAAGAATAGAATCATAACATGGCTACAGCCACACAACCAAATCAAAGACAAAGGAACAGGCTGCCAACTACAACCAACTTTTACTAGTATAATTTAGATTGAATGGTTTCCTTCCCTCTGCCTATCAATCACCATTACAAATCAGATTTACCATAACATAATCAGATCTTAAAAAACATGGTCATATATACAAATTTACAATCGGGTATGCAACAATAATTCTCTTAATCAGAAGACATGGTGCGTTCCCTTCAATGCCGAAAACATTGTCGGCCAAAATAGTCATAACATGGTCATCCGGAAAGCTTTTCCAATGGAACAAAAGGTGATCCTTAATGAAAACACTACTCCGGACGTAACGGAACAGGTCTCATGCCTAAAAATGAACATAAATTGGAAAACCAAAACCCATGGTTGCACCCCTCTTGTCACCATGAGAGTTACATTCATAAAATATGAAGGGGGAGAGAAAGAATAGAAGATAGAAGAGTTTCATGGTAATACAACATATCAAGATCCATCCACCCTGCATGAAAATCCTGGCACATAATCTATAAACAAATATAGAATTCATTCCAGCCTCCATGGCACGTAAACATGGTAAAATAACATAAATAAGTATATGAACAAATACTTATCTTTAATGACAACTATCTGCAGTAGGACAAAATTCCTCTCATTCGTAGACACGGTCGTGAGCCTTCATTGCTTGAATAGGTCACCGTCGAGCTGAGACTACAGATCCACAAGTAGAGGCACACTCAGTCTGACAACTCTCAGAACTATCTCTTTCGAGAACCACAATGCTTCCCACTACTACTTTCTTGTCCATCTCCATTTCCTATGGGCTCACCGTTCCATTTCTTGGGTTCATGTGAGAGAACCTGGACTAGTAGAGTGATATGGAAGCAAAGGATGTTGAAAATCCACCAAAATAACTCTCTAGAATGAACAAAAAACTACTCCTCTCAAGGATATTGCAACAAACACTCAGTCTCAATACAATCCCCACCCAATCTCAAGACTATCAACACTCACAACACAATGAGATAGCACAAGGCAAGTGATCCAAAGCTCGGGATTAGCTTCAACAAGGAGAGATAAAATGAATTTATAACACAAGGATGCCAACTCTAACCCAAGGGGATTAACTCGAATTAGAGGAAGCGGTAAGGTTAAGCTTCATCATGGAGACTTAACTTGAATTAGTGGAGTGGTGGCTTAGTTAGGAGATTCCCTTTCCCGAATTAGCATCATGAGGAGGAGTTACCAAAAACCAAGGAGTGGATCCATGAAGAGCACAAGGAGGTGCACTAATGCATAAGGGGGTTACAAAACATGAATGGGGGTGCATTAGGTGAGAGAGAGGATCCAATAGGGTCATAAATTACCTGTAAGCACAAAAGTAGGGAGCATTTCGATGAATAAAGGAGCGGGGCGCACTTATGGAGGTGGAGGCTAAATTCTAGCTTGTGGAAGCTAAAATCTAGGGAGAGGGCTCATAAATGACAAAAACACATAAATATGAGGGAATCTCTCCCAATGAGGGCACCCTAGGAAAGATGGTCCCACTAAGGTATGCAAAAGGTGCAATAGTAACTCCATAGTCTATAAAAATAAAAAATAGGATCCGTTGTACAATGTTTGGGTGACCAACATTACTAATGTCACCAAGGTGCAAGATGAGCTAGGATGGACAACTCCAATCCAACAACAAGTTCTAAGGTGCTATGGATGTCCCCCATTCCCCCTCATAGTGTGAGATATGTGGTCTCCCGTACTCTTTTAGTTTCCTTTGTTGAACCAATTGTTTAATTAATCAATAGCAACAACATTCAAAGATAGCAACAATGTCAATAATAACATTAAAATTAATAATAGTTCCAAAGTTCAAAGTCATATTATCAAACAAAGATCATAAGTCCATAATCACAAATTAACATGCAAAAGAGCATAAGTCCATCGTCACATAAAATATCATAAGCCCAAGGCTTAACAACTAGGATATTATAGATGACTCAGAGAGACTTGAAATCTATGTTTCCTAATATAGGCTTTTCCATTTCATTATAGAATGATGTGACATTCTTTTTATGATATCGTTGCCTTTTGAGGCTGGTTGGTACCAACTCAAATAAATCTTCTTCACCAAGATTTTTACAACTCGCTTATTAGAATATTGATCTGATATACAATTCAATGTATTACATTGAGAAGCTTTTATGATGTATGGTTTATAAAATGTCCATTTATAGGCTTTTGTGCTTTTATGATGTGTAGTTTATAATATTTGTCCATTTCAAGAACAAAGCACACATGTTATCGACAAGTCAAAAATTTATACAAAATAATAAATTAATTTTATAAATTTTATATGTAATGCACGTCACTTTGTACAATTTTGTACTAAGAAACAATCCTTAAACTAGCTACGAGGGAAAAGGTCCTCTTATTGGAATTCTCTTTTTTTTTCCAGAAGAAAAAAACTTCTTGCTATTCATTATATGAATCAAAGAAGTTACAATCAAGCAATTCAATAGTTTGTCACAAATATTGTTGTCGACAAACATGAAATACCAAAAAGGTAGCCCATAAACTAAAAAGCAGAAAAATTCCAGACTTGAGAGGCTCCAATGAATCAACTAATAAGTTCTGATAATACTAAATACTATAGTGGTTGATCTAAATACATTACAAAATAAAATAAAGATAAAACAATAAACTCCCCGCTAACTGTTAATAGATCAATATAGTCGCATCTGCGTGTCTTCAAAAAGTATAAGATCCTGATAACCACGAAGATGTGCCCAACCTTCTACCAAGATTAAGCCTGCTTTGGAGAGAAAGTCAGCTTTCTCATTGAAATCCCTAGAAATATGTGAGTAATGAACCTCCTCAAAGTGGCCAATCTGATCCCGAATATGTCTTTTCCAATGTGTTAATAAAGGAATTTGAAGTTGATGTACTCCTATGAGCCAATTTATAATGGTTGAAGAGTTCCCAATTAACTGAAGATAAGGGATCTCTTTTCTTTTGGCAATCACTAAAGCTCCCCAGTGAGCAAGAATTTTTGCACAAGTATTAGTACCTGCACCACAGCCCATACTCAATTTGTAATGTAATCCATGGTTAGTCATTATATAAACTCCAACTCCACAGGATCCACCTTGTTCTGCTCTGTCAAAATAAACCACCGGTAAGTGTGAAAGGAACGCAGAGAACCGAGAGATCGATGATTTTGGCTTCGCTTTACCCAATGGAGCCCCAGTAGAAAAAAAGGATACATAATTGACAACTCCCATCATTGTGAAAATGGTATCTCCAAAAAGTATCGAGCATCGATACCTCCATAACCCCCAAATAAATTGCATGGGAAAGTAAATAAAATTACGATATAACTTGTTCCACTGATATAGATTTTCTGCCAAAGAGTTCTCTATCCACAGTACCACAACCTAAAATCTGGAAGAGACTGCATCCCAAATCTGCATAGTAACCGGGAATTGAGCAAAGAAATGATCCACCGTATCTGACGTTGCGAAGCAAAAAGAACATGTTGTAGGTCCAAGCCCTCCTCTATGCCAGTATTTTTCGCTAATGAGAATGCAATTGTGTAATACCATCCATACAAAACACCTAATTTTGACCGGAATATCCCACTGCCAAACTGTTTTATGCCACCACTTATGTGTAGGATGATTAGCAGAGTCAACTATTGATAGATAATCCTGTCCAGTCTTAATCACCCCTGTAGAATTCTGAAAGGCCCAATCTAATTCATCATTTTATGCACTCAGTCTGATACCGACGTGAGTTAGTTCTGCTAGATAGAGTTAGTTCTGCTAGATAATGATCCCATAAACTAGAATCTGTCGTAGAGAGATTTAATGCATCAGCACCAATCCAATAAGATCCCATATCAGCATCAATCACTCTATTACATGCCTGATTAAGAAAATATATTCCATTTTGTTGAATAACCTATAGAGTCTGTCAAGGAAGTGGGAATCGCCGAGAAGTTCCAATAATGGGGTTGACCCCTACCCTGATCTGGTACCCATTGCCAACATGCCAATCCAACCAATACTTGAGTAAGGGGATAGTGTCCACCAAACTGGACCAAACAGAGGAACACTTTCTGGGTGTACTGGTGTGCCCTCTAATCCAATAGATAACCAAAGAATGTTTAAGGTATTTGTCTCTTATAACAGAGCTCCACAGGCCGGGGTCGAAAAGGCCACGCCACCGACTTTTCAAGTGGAGGGAACTATAGACCCAGAAAATATTTTGTATTCCCCAACCGCCCTTCGAATTCTCTTTGTAACAAAAGGCTAAGACATCATGAGATTGGTTGCATGGATGACAAAGGTTTGAGCTTCTTAGTCACCCTTTTTGAGCATATGAGGATTATTATTCAAGCCATTTTGTTTCTATACACTATAAAAAATACGTTCATCGTATTTTCCCATCGCACCTCCAGGTCTTAGTGTGACCACTTACGTTGTGAAAGGGATGGGCATTGGACACCCCAAGGACTTTGCTTAATGATTCAAGGTTGCGCCTTAACCTCTTACTACATAGTCGTTGCAACAATAATTTGAAGTCGTTGTCTTAGTGTGACCACTTACATTGTGAAAGGGATGGGCTCCAAGTGGACTTTGCTTAATGATTCAAGGTTGCACCTCAACCTTGGGCACTCAAAGGACTTGCTTCATGATTCAAGACTGGGCCTCAATCTCTTAATGCATATTTGTTGCAACAATAATCTCAAAAGTGGACTTTACTGAATGATTCAATTATGATCCTTGCATAAGAACGCTTAGAAATATGGCTCAAACCATAAAAATAATATGGCTTAAAGCATGTTTTGTAATGTCACAAATGACATAATAAATAACCATGATGTAAATACTCAAACCAATAATTGTAATTACTCAAATCAAACGTTATATTACTAACACTATAAAGAAAACAACAACAACGCCCATGGCCCACATATCACTGAAATCTTATCATAAATCAAACATAGCAGAAAAAGAAAATGCTTTGCATAGGCCATCACTCACAAAATGCATTTCATTTCATTCGTTATCGACAGGGAAGTAGCGATTGTTGTGGCACTTGTTCATGTTGTGAGTAACAATATTGGTCTTAACATTTTCACATAGCTTTAATTACTAGCATTTGCCCCAAGAGGCGCAAAAGTGAACGCCGATAGGAAAAGAGTAAATTTTGTAACAATGCCGACCTCCTCCGACCTCCTCCGACCTCAACCTCCTCCGACCTCGGACCTCCTCGACCTCTTTCGACTTCTTTCGACCTCCGCCGACCTCCTCCCTACTCCCGACGCAGACCGTCGCTATTGATCTGAGACTTAACTGGAAATACTTGGAAGAAGAAGCTATTGATATGGCAGATTATCGTGGAATGAAGGAGCTTTGCAATTTCCCACAGTGGGTGGACGATTGAGACTTAACTAGATATACTTGGAAGAAGAAGCTATTGATCTGGCAGATTATCGTGGAATGAAGGAGCTTTGCGATTTCCCACAGTGGGAGGTAAATTTTTTACTTTACTGTCAACATCGGGCAATTGATAGAGTAAATTTTGGTCGTGGAGTGATTATGCTTCTGTCAATGGTTCTAATGGCCTGTCAGAGCTTCCGTTTAGTATAACTGATCTGGCTAAGGGTTCAACGTCCATCAATTTCCTAGTTAGTTACTTGCTCAAATTCAGTAGAAATCAGGTTTCCATTCCGGATCGGCTCTTTTCATTTTTGGATTTGTATTCATCAATTTACTATTTGAGCCAGTAGAATGAATCGTACTAAAAGAAATTTATTAATACATGATGGAAGAACTTCGACAGACTCCTTGCATTTTCTTCGTGCGACTAAAACAGACGAATAACTATGGTCGACTTGACTAAAACACCACGAATGCATTTTCTTCTATCAGGTCGAGTTCTTCGAGCCTTCGACCAACTCCATAAGCTATTGAAAAGTAATCATAGTATGCTTTCTATCATTACTTTGTGATTGAGATGTCCCCGTAAATATCGTAGATGGCGGATTTGAAGATATTGCATAATGCTATATGGCTTTGTGATAGATTTGGGTTGTTTCAGATCGTGTTAATATTGGTCTCTTCTAATGAAACGTGAAGACCCGTCGTATCACTGCTGCAATCTTCGAAAAATGAAGCGGCGGTGCTATACATTCTTTGTTATCACAAGAGTGAGGGTCGCACTATTTGAGCAATCAATCATGTGCATTAATCTCAATCTCACCTTGACAGGAGAAGAAACGATGTCGGTTGAGAAGATCACAGTCTCACCATGAGAGGAGCAAAAATAATGTCGGTTGAGAAGATCGCACTGTCACCATGGGAATGGATTCAAATTTGAAGTCGTACACAGTCACCAATTTGGTGCCAAAATAATTTCATGCGAGAAAATATGAGGCATCCCTGTAGTCTGATATTCCAAATACACCAGTAGAAGGAAATACATAGATATCGACACTGCTGTGCTCATCATTCATCGTGCTACCATATTTTCTCTTAATAAACCATGAATCCTTGGCTATTTGACCGATCATCGTAAGAAAACCATGAATCCCTCCTACTTTGTTGTAGTTGCAGTGGATTTAAGCCGTGACTAAACATGGTCAAAATACATATGATTCCATTTAATTCCAGCCATTATTGAATTCGATCAAGCAATCAGCCATGACAGCAAAGGAGGAGGGATGAACTTAGAAGCTTATTGTTGGTTGCGATTGAAAGGTCATACACTATATTTGGAGGTCATGATTTTAGCACCGAGAATCCTTCTTCCAATATTTTATGTAGGTCTTCCAATGCTCTGGTTTTGGTGTAGAAGACACAGTGTTGAGATAACACAGATGCTTGAGATAACACAGAATCCTCATTTTTTCGATTACACCGTTGATAGAGGTCGACCATTTGTCGCGTGCTCCAAGCCACGTATGCTCTTCAGCTTCACACACCCATCTGCCCACAACTCTCCAAAGATGTAAATGGCTCCATAAGTCACAACTCTGTCGAGTGTAGAGGATGAAGCTGTCAGGGATCGCGAGGACAAATATCAGCTTCTGCAGGTATTGTCGCTTCATTTTTCGATTTAAATGGAGAATGGCTCCATTCATTATCGCTCATCATTTTGGCCTTTATTCAAGAATGGATGCACAATCCCTGCAAACCAATCGGTTGCATTGGTCAAGTCTCCAAACCAGTCGATCGAAGAGGAACCTGTCGAGTTTGTTCGATTGTTGAAGTTGAATCGAGACTTCTTGAAGGTGAACCTGTCGAGTTTGCAAGTTGTCGGAGCCAAAAACGATCTAGTCGGTTGTATTGGTCGAGTCTCCAAACCAGTCGGTCGAAGAGGAACCTGTCGAGTTTGTTGGATTGTCGAAGTTGAATCGAGACAACTTGTTGAGTTTGCAAGTTGTCGAAGGCAGAAACGTTCGTGAAGACTGTCCTTACGATCAGCAACCGAGATAAATCTTGTCGAAGATCGATGGTTGGAAGATGATTTTCCTTCTTTTGCAAACTGATTAAGTTCTGGTTACAGTTCATGAATGTGTTGACTAATCTGATCCTTCTCTCCTTTTATATTTGTAAAATTAAGGACGCATCAGTTATTTCTGTGACATGACGGACTCCCAACGCCCTCAGCGATCTGCAATCCCTGGAACATTGTCGCGTTATCTCTTCCTGCATTTTCAAAGAAACCAAAGTAAGCAGAGAATTTGAAGAGAAATAAAATAAATAACTAAAAACTAAATCAAAATAGAAAAAAGAAAGCAAAAATGTTGGTGATCCCCCAGGAAGCTCGCAGATCCAAAAGAGAACTTCTCGTATCAAAATCCTATGAATTGAGTGAACTTCTCGTAACCTTATCTCTTCAAGATGATGAGGTTATGCATTGATTGCCAGTGATTTTTTGGGCTGCCCTAAACTGGTGATGTGATAGAGAAGAACAATATTTTCAACAAACTTGATCCCTCGCTGATGAGCAGGTAACTTGCAGCACCTTCGTGTATGCAGAAGAGAGCAGAAATGATGGGATTCAATGGATTGTTCGTGTTTTCTGCGATTTTGGAAATCTGTTAGGCTGATGAATAATGGTAGATCTAGAATTCTCCCCGATTTGGTATTTTCAAACAGGTGATCCGATGCACAAATTATGATTTTAATCGAAGTTCAACCTGTCGAGTTTGTTCGATTGTCGAAGTTGAATCGAGACTTGTTGAAGGTGAACCTGTCGAGTTTGCAAGTTGTCGGAGCCAAAAACGATCCAGTCGGTTGCATTGGTCGAGTCACATAGGCACATATCCCTAACACAGTCAAGAAATATACATCTTCAACCACAGCCCACCCATATCTGTCCTCTCCGTGGAAAATATATATATATATATATGGTGAGATATAAATCTAGATTATTATATAGATTTAACATAAGAATATAATATGAACTCTCTGTCATACAGACTTAAAATATACATACGTCTCTGTCACTCAAAACCGACAAACCGACATAGGACTCTCTCTTTTGTGTGCATGGCATATCATTGGATACATATGTTGGTGGCGTCACTGCCGACCAATCGTTTTGTCAAATATAAATAAATAAGAAAAGTAGCCACAATAGGCCAGTTTGAATGTCATGTCACTAATAGCATATGTTCGGACGCCAATAGCAACATATATTTTGTGAGATTTAACTCGGAAAGCTTGTCATTATCCCACCGTTAAAAATATTTCAAATTCTAAGATTGTATTTGAAATTCCAACTCAATCGTTGTGATGGTATCCATCTTCTATTCCAGCGTAATCATGAGAAACTTCTAAATGAACATTAACTATGTTCATTTAACTATCATAGTAATCAAAATTATGTTAAAAGTTTAATTGGCAAAAGCCTCATTGTCTTCAACAAATTGTTGTCTATTTATGTTATAAATGCAGGCGTTTCTCCCATCTTCTGTCTGAAATATATACAAAGCTATTGGAAAAAGGGGATTTTGAAAAATATCATCCCACCATGTCTTGGCTTGCTCTATTATTTTCAGATTAAAAATTATACAAACTAATTACTACCATGGCTTGATTTCATGGTAGAATTTATAGTAGATGATTGATCTACAATTAGAGAGGAAGATATTGTTTGTCACTATTGAAGAGATTATGAGGCAAAGTGCGGTTGCAGGAAAGAGAATGTATAAATTCAAACTATCGAGAGAGATGGTGTCACATGTAAAGCATTTGACGATAGAATCCATAAGATGTGAGAAACCCCAACGCTGCGAGCTCACCAAATGGAATGTCGATGTATTTTGGGAGTAGGATGTGAAGCTTTTGGTGGAGGATATTGTCTGTCTCATGTGACTTTGATCGCATATATTCAGGTTTAAATCAGAAGATTCCTACTGGAGGATTTCTAAACAAAAAGATGTTTGAATTTTCATACAAATGCAAGCTTAACCCAAATCAAATGATCTGTGGCTCTCCATTAGAACATGAAAACTATGTTAACTGTGGCTTGAAGCAAGAGTCAGGTTGAAATGAAATTCAAATATTCAACTGGATGAGCCCACGACTTATCACAACATTAGCAATAACTACCGAAGAAATCTTACATCTAGGGGAATTTCTTCACCATTTATGCACCCAAATGATCTTCCAAAAAATGAAATGACAAGAGAGTAAACAAATTCTTCGCCAATATTACCCAGACATTTTCTCATTTTTTATCCACCCAAATTATCATGCTCCAGTTTGTATAAACCATTTCTAGGGATGATAAGTCAGCACAGGAAGGAGGAGATTTATATTATAAAGGAGATAACATATACATTGTTAATTCAAGCAATACTAAAAACTTAGGTTTAAAATGATAGCCTTATAGCAAATCAACCGTCAGAGGATAAAGATAGTGACGATGTTAAAAACCAAATGTCCTTACCAAAACAATAAAGGAATCTCCATCGCCATAATCACTTGGAGCACGCATAATTGTCTGTAACAAAATTGTATGCATCTATGTGGCTGACTCATACTTTTGATATGCATCGAACTTCCTATGCAAGATAGTCAGTCGAAGAAACTATCTTGTCGATTTCATACTTTTGATATGCATCAAACTTCTTCTTCTTCAATTTCATAGTTCTTCTAGGAACTTGTCGAAGAAGCTATATTGTCGAAGAATAAGCTAGAACTTGTCGAAGAAGAAGCTATTGATCTGGCAAATTTTCGTGGGATGAAGGAGGTTTGCGATTTCCCACAGTGGGAGGTAATATTTTTTTTTTTTGGAGTTATGTTAGACTCTAGACGGCATGGGAATCATCATCAAAATGAAAATATGGGATTCACCTTATAGGAAGTGAAATTATTGTGTCAATAAAAGTCATGCTGCACAGTCATGTTGCACCAGGCGACTTCTTCCATGTCGTGTCATGCTGCACCAATTTGTTTTAGGTATGTGATGTTGCATGTGCGCATAGTAACCATGCTGCTGAGGGTGGTTGTGGACACCTGGAGAATTAGCATCCAAATGATCCGTGTCCGACATCTTTCTTACATGTGTCTAAAATTCCCTGTTCTGAATAGACGAGTAAGGAATTATGTTTTCCACCTTACGAACACGAGAGTTGGTTGTATAGAAGTAGTAGCAGCAGCACGAGAGTTGGTTGTATAGAAGTAGTAGCAGCAACAACTTCGAAGCATGAATTTTCGGAAGTAGACGCGAATTTAGTTTCAAGAATTTTTTAGCAGCATCTTAGATCACCGATTTGTGGGCATTGATGAATTCGGTCGAAATCGGTTTAACCTCTCGAAGGTTTTCCAAATATATAATGATGGAATTACGTTTTAATGGGTTCGACTTGTGGGTAAATAAAACTCAAACATGTCGACATCATAATGGTCGACATCAATATTAAATTATATGGTCGAGAGTGAGTGTAAAACTAAGTGTTTTGGTCGACAAGTCAATATTAAACTATGTGCCGAACTCTAAAATTGTCGACCTGGAACCTATCGAAGTCCTTAATGTTAATTATTATTCCCGTCGATTACAATGCCGACTGTTTGGTAGTTGCATCCAACTGCAGAAGTCGTGGCCGACTGCGATCCTGGAAAGGTCGGTTGCTTGTCGACTGAAGTGGTCGGAGCCGAACATACATTTTCATCGTTACACGTTTACGGGGTTCGGGGTAAACGTGTAAACATACTTCTTCAATTTCATCTAATGTCTTGGCAAAACCGAAATCGCTTTTTCGTAATTGCTTTACAACTTCTTGAATAGGATGCCTTTCATCTTTTCTCCGGAGGCAAAATCCGGTCAAGAATTTATTATTCTCAACGTCATGGTGCAGGGATGCAACGAGTCAGCTCATGGTATCCAGATATTTACTCAAAATATAAGTTCCCCTGGCTGCAGCATCTGACTATACACTGTGTTTCTTCAGTAAATTCATAGATTCACATTGTAATTTCTTGATAAAAATAATCGACGGAATCCATTCTTCAAGTAATCGATGGAATCCATTATCGATGAAATTTGTTTGATAAATCAGTACTCCAGTCGGATAGTGATACAGTCGCCAGCCTTTCTGGGTGAAAACTTCCATCGCTTTGGTCGGCGTGATCTGGTCGGCGTGCGCGAAAGCGGCAAAACACGCGGCAGGATTTCATTGGATCCATAGATGAGGAATCTTTCCGAGGTGGAAGGTCACGCTTCTCGTTGGTGAATGCCTGCGGCGTAATTATTTTGTAGTAAATTTCCATATATTTTATATATTAGCTTTTCTCTTAATGAAATATTATTTTTAATCATTTTACTTTTGAATTGTATACATCATTTTCTAAGGAAATTTTTATTTATCATTTTACTTTTGAATTGCATAAATTTATCATGTAATATTATTTTTTATAATGATTTTGAGTTTAAACATTTTGAAATACAATGAAATGAAAGTGATGAAAATGTAAATAAGTGTATATAAATTTAAAATAAATTTATCATGTAATATTATTTTTTATAATGATTTTGAGTTTAAACATTTTGAAATACAATAAAATGAAAGTGATGAAAATGTAAATAAGTGTATAAAATTTTTTAAAAATATATTTATTTATTGTTTAATTTTTAATAGTTTGAAATATAATTTTAAAAAAATAAAGAATATGTATATAAGTATTTAAAAAATATAAAGATGGGTATATAGAATACTTGCAATTTATTTTATCTTTAATTTTTAAATAAATTTTTGAGTATTAATATATTTTTATGATTTTTTTATAGTGGGTTAGAAAAAAATTTATAAAACATAGTTTTGCATAAGTGACCATATCCCTAATAAATAAGCACATTCACAAATATATTATTATTATCCAATCAATTTCATTCAATTATGATGTTTGCCATCCTCATTCCTTTCATCCTCTAACAATTTGTAAAAGTAGATTGCCACCTTCATGTAAAAAACAAGATTTCTTACTTGTAAATATATTTACAAGCCCACAACAAATAACCAAACTTGGTCTTCAATGTGGTATTTACATTTGTTTGAATTATACTCTTTCAATGAAGGTTAGAATTCACATTGTTATACACACATGAAGCTCCTATTTGTCTATTGCACTTTCCTCACATCTTAATGATGTCATTTAGGAAAGGCGTTAGGGGCCCAACAACTATGAGGGTTTCGCAACTCCTACATACCCACACTATTTTTCTACCATCGAGAAAACTTGATTTCCAACCACTAAGGGGTCTCATCTCATCCAATTTCAAGGAGGCATTGACATTGTTTTACCCATGGATCTATTTTGTCTTATTCATCAATATTAGATTGTTGAGGTGCTTCCGTATACGTGTACATACATGAAATCTAAACCTATATAGGGGCATACATGGAAGCACCTTCTGTATATGCACGTATATGGAAGACACTTCTATGTATGTGCATATATTGAAGCCTACTCTAGGCTTCCATATAAACACAAAAGCACCTTCTGTATATGTGCATATTTGTAAGTGCGCCTGCATATGCGTATATACGAAAGTTGTGCATATACGGAAGCCTACTGTAGGCTTTTGTATATGCGCATTTGGTTTCTATATATGCAGATACATGGAAGTGCTTATGTATATGTGCATAACCTTTTGTAAAATGTGTGTATATGGAAGTTGCACATATCATGAAGCTGTGTATATATAGAAGCCTCTGTATATGTGCATTTTGGTTTATGTATATGTACATACATGGAAGCATAGTGTATTCACATAACCAAAATGTGCATAGGGAATCCTACTCCCTATTCTTCTTTGCTCTTGCAAGTGAACAAGTGTTACATATTCTTCTTTGCTCTTACAAAGGACACATCTATTGGGGCCCTCAATCCCTTTTTTCCTTAGATTTTCTATAGTGAGCATTTTTTGATGGGCTAATAACCACGAAAAGGCATTGACTTTAGGTGGACAGTCAGGCTTCCAAAAATAATTCCGCACACGTGACGGAGGGAGAGAGGGGAGTTCATGCATCATAATTTCATAGTCGTCTTTCACAATATACTTTCCTTTTGGTCTCCATCCTCTAGTGTCCTTATCACTTTTCCTTGTAGGGGGATTTACCACTCAATTCGAAAAGGAAGGTTTTGAATTCCTCTCTCAAGTGAGCTGGAGTCTCAAGCTTTTTCCACTCTTTCCAAACCCCATCTTCTGTCCAAACAAAGAGATCATAGAGCTTTGTTATTCCTTCCCCAATTATACAATCCTTTATTCCTTTCAATTCTTATTTTCCCTTTAATGGGGGTGATCTAGGATCTTACCCTCCTAGATATCGATTTTCTTTTTGTTTCTAGGTGGCCAATAGAGTCGGTCTATAATTAAATTTGAAGCATCCTTGCACAACTCCCAAATCTTTGATCCCTGCCCGTGGATTTCTTTGTCCAGGCATCGAAGCATGTTCCTCTTCATGTCCTTTTTTGTGTAGCGCTTCTTTCCAACATTCATTTCTACATGTAGTGACTCTCCACATGATCTTGTCCCCCATTGTTATGTTCATCAGTATTGGTTCCCTAATAGCTAGTCCTCCTTTTCTCTTTTCATTTTGAACAATTTCCCATTTACTAAATGGAATTTTTTGTCTGCATCCTTCCCCCCTACCAGAGAAAGTTTTTGATTTCCTTGCAAAGGTTGTTCATCACTCCAACTAGAGAGAGATGCATGGAGCTGAGAAAGATAGGCATAAAAGATAGAAAATATTTGATTAAAGTGGTTTTCCCTGCTAAATTCAATCATTTAACTCCCCATGAATGAAGTCAACATTTTATTTTTTGAATTACCTCCCCTCAGTGTTTTGCCCTGCTCCTTTTGAGGGAGATGGGAGTCCCCAAATATTTAAAAGAGGTCCAGTTTCCACTTACTCTTAACCCAATTATCCTCGATATTTCAAAATTCAACTGCGAGGAACAATTCCAACTAAAAATACAACACTTTCCAGCATTTGTTTCTCCCCCAGAAGCCTTCAAGAATAAAGACAAAGTGTCATTGAAATTCCTAGCTATTATTTTCGAGGCACTACCCAAAAGGATTGTATCATTGGCAAACTGGGCATGATTAGCTGCTTTGATTCCCCTTTCTATTAGAATACCAGGGAGGGATCCATCTTCAATTTGCTTGTTAAGGAATCTGCTCAAAACTTCAGCCACAATTATATACAATAAGGGGGACAAGGTGGTCTTGACATCCATTTGGTGTAGTTTCCATCCCATCATGGAAGCTATGGATATAATAGATTTAATAGAAGTGTTTTTGGCTACTGGAGAAAACATCTCATCATAATCTAGTCCCTCTTTATGAGAGAATCCTCTAGCCATGAATCTTTCTTTGTACTTTTGTGTGCTTCCATCTGCAACATGCTTGTATTGTAGATCCATTTGGAGGTCACCACTAACTTCCCTTCAAATCTTGGAACGAATTCCCACACATCATTCTTAATTATGGGGGTTTCATATTCCTCCATCATGGCTTCCTTCCATACTTGATGATATGTAACTTCTTCATAATTGGAGGGTTTTGCATCAATGATGTCACTCATCAATGCCATGTAGCTGGAATACTGGCGAGGTCTTTTTCTTTCTATGAAAGACTTGCTGGGAGCACCATACTTCTATGCAACCTAAATTTGTGCTCAGCAACCATGCTAGTCTCTTCTTAGAGACTATCATCTCTCTAGGTGGGTCTATAGATGCTTTTGGTTCTACTATCTTATCATGATCTTATGGAATATGTCTTCCTGAAGTAGGTTCTTCTACACTTGTTTTCTTTGGAGCTTCATGCTCCTCACAACCCTCATCCATGTGAGGCTTCCTGGATTTGTTGAATGTCATGTCTTCATCAAATGTCACATCCCTACTTATCTCAATCAGTTTCTATCCCGGAATGTAAGTTATGTATGCCTTTGAAGTCTTATTGTACTCTTCTTTTCTGAAGGTCCCATCTTTAGGAATCTTGTCCTTCATTATCCAGTGAGAACACTTGATCTGAGCATAGTTGTCGTACTAGATACTTATGGGTAAGTCTTGATCACGGATCATTACTTTCATAACCTCCATAATGGACCTGACAGAAATGTCCACAACGGTTAACCAATACTAATTTAACAATTATTCTATTCATCAAAATAACAATTTAATTTGAATAAATAACACTTATTTCACAAAAAAAAAATACTTATCTTTTTTTTGTTTGGTGGACTCCCTCTTGATCCCTGCCTCCTAGCAGAGATCACCAAGGTTCTAGAACTTTGATCAAGTTCTGAATTCCTAGAACTTGCTGAAAAACTCCATCCTTGGTCCTAATGTCTTCTAGATGCACTAGATCCAAGATCACCTTGGATCTACCTTCATAGTTTGGGAAAGTTCCCTTGGCGTTATCTACAAACTTCATTATGCTTCAATTGAATCTAGCTAATAGGAGACTTATCCTACTCTTCAACTTCATGCTTGGAATTGTTTCCAAGTTCCTTCTAAATAATTTATGTAACATGTCAAGTGCTTAGAAACACCACTATCCATTAGCAAAACACCACTCCCTTGAGTGATAGTACTTAAAGGAAAAATTCTTCATTTGATGCTTCCCTTGACTTCTTGTGTGAAGTAGGATCATCATCATCCACCATATGAGCATGATGCTTCCTTTTTCCCTTCTTGTTCTCTTGAGTGCAATTTCTTACATAGTGTCCCGACTTGTTATAGTTGTAACCCTTGATCTTGTACATATCCTTCTTGTTCTCTGATACTGGTCGTCTATCAGTGTTCTTGGTAATCTTTCTTCCTTTTCCTCTTCTTGCATGAGCTGCAAGTGCTTGATTTTCTTCATCATTTGTGTCCTACATCTTGGACATCAACCCTGCCTCATCTTGAGTGCAATATGTCCATAGCTTACCAAAATTGGGTAGTTTTTTCCTTGCACATATACCTTGAACAAACACATCCCAAGAAGAGGGAAAACCATTCAATATTGTCAACATGAGCTCTTTCTATTCTACAGTATCTCCAATAGCTGCTAATTGATCCTTGATCTGAGAAACCCTTGTAAAGTAGGAGGAAATTGTCTCTGACTAGTTCATCATCACATTCCTTAACTGATGTCTAAATAATAACTTTATGCTAGTATTTTTGCTTTCATATAATCTTTTCAAGGATCAAACATTTCCTTAGGTATCTTCAATTCTGACACATGAGGGATCAAGTGGTCCTTGATTGAATCAGATAGAATTCTTTTTGCTTTGACCATATTCTTCTTGTACTTCGTTTTAGCCTCTTCTTCTTTTGGTTTCGGGATAACCTCTTGGACATAATTTAAGAGATCATTCTCCTATAGAATGAGAAGTATCCTATGCTTCCAAGATATGAAATTATCTGCCCCATCCAATCTATCCTCAACCCTTAGATTTGTTGGCATAATGCCTAGGACTTGAGAAACCCCAAAAATTGTTGGAATTGGGTTCTTACTATTCTGGATCTGCTTTTTCTTTTTTGCATTGCTTTTTCAGACTACTTTTTTCGGATGCATTTTTGGGATGCTTTTTTTCAAGTTACTTTTTTGGGCCTGCTTTTTCAGATGATGGCCTCTTTTAGAAAACTCTTTTTCAAACTATGGATTATGGCCTATGTAATGGCCTCTTTCAGAACAACTTTGATACCATGTTGATTTTTCTTAGCAGTTAGATGTTTTAATCTTTTTATAACTTATCTATCATATAACCATAAACTACATGCATGTAAAGGATCATTGAAAGAAACATATCCACAATAGACACAATGTTTGCCCTAGGAAAACCCTTTCACGAGAAAAACCCAACAACTTCTCTAGATAAGATTCTTCAATAAGATACAATGTCAAATCTAGTGCCCGACACTAGTTACGGAAACAAAATAATGATATACAAGAAAGATAGTAAGATGGCCCCAAAGATTATGCTTCTTGTGTTCCTCACTTGTCCTCCTAGAGAAGTGCGCATCACTTGAAAGAGAGAGATTTGCTTGCTTGATGTCAAAATGAAGTGTGGAAACACTTTATTTATATTCTTCTTTTCAATAGAAGTTTCCATAGTTAGGTCGGCTTGACTTATGTTTAATCTTTTATTTATCTTTCAAGTTGACTTGTCATTTTTCCTTCTAGGGTCAATTTACCCATTTCATTGGGTTAGTTGTGCTCTTCATTTCTTTCCACTTTATATGGGACTTCTTAAGAATATATTCTGATGCTACACAAACATCAACACTCCCTCTTAGCGAGGAATGTATTCTTCTTACACGATATTTGGGACTAATATTATTCTTTCTTTTCCTTTTCCTTCGATTGACTTCTTCTTGTCGACTTCGGGAATCTTCTACGGTCTAGAGAAGTTCTATGTGAGCTTTCCATCCCCCGTGATGTTCTCCAAGGCCTGACCTCTTCCAAAGTGGATTCTTTCTTCTTCATTGTCCCACTGTACCCCACTATCCAAGTATATGGCTATATGATCTCTCCAATAGGTTTCATTGTTCCCCAATAGTCCTGGTTGTAACTCACTCGAGTATCTAATAGTCACTGATAGTCTCAGATACCTTGACTATTATCCGATAGTCATCTGAGATCTTGACTATGTCTCTGCTCATGTGGGTGCACTCCACAAGAGATACTACAACCCCTGGTTGTTTGAGTCATGTACCATGAATTTCCGGTATCTGAACCATGTACCACTACATGACTTACCAGTGTCTGATTCATGTATCACTGCATGACTTATCGGTGTCTGAGCCATGTACCATTGCATCACTTACCGATGGGGAAGATGCTTGAGTCATGTACCACGTGGCTAAATGGTGGGGGGGAATGACTACCGGTTGCTACCCATGGAGAAACATCAACACTCCCTCTCAATGAGGGGAATCATTCTATACTACACCAAGCTTGTCTCGAAAGTACTCAAACTTTACTTTAGACAGAGGCTTGGTAAGTATATTGGCAATCTACTCTTCCGTGGATATGTACTAGAGCTTCATTGCTCCTTTCTGCACTATGTCTCAGATATAATTGATTAAGAACCTTATGAAGCCTTACTGCTTTTCTTCTTGCAATACTAGCTACAATATGCTCTGCCTCTATTGTACTAAGTGCCCTTGACAACTACTTTCCTCGTAAAATAGGATATCATAGCTAATCTCAAACTGGAGCAACATCCCTGATGTTCTCTTTCTCGTCCACTGCACTCTTCACCCTAGTCAGAGTCCATATATCCTTGCAGCTTTAATTTTATGTCTGAGACATATATGAGTCCATATCCAACTATACCCTTTAGGTATCTCAACACATGCTTTGTTGCTATCAAATGTACATGTCTCGTGTTCACTGCAAAGCATATATTATGTCTGGTGTTAACCAGATACATCAAGGATCTGATCATCTGTCTGTACATCATGGGATCCACTAGATCTGAAGAAGAGTCACTCAACAACTTTAGATTCATCACCATTGATGTGGCCATGGACTTATATTCCATCATCCCGATCTTCAAGATCTCTATAGTGTATTTTCATTAACCGAGGAAAGTCTCATCTAATCTTTGCCACACTTCTAATACCAAGAAGTAATGCATCATACCTAGATCCTTCATTTCGTATTATGCTGCAAGATCCCTCTTGCACTCATCTATGAGCTTCTCGTCCCCTGTGAGAAACAAGTCATCTACATACAGTAGTAATATCATTAGCTGGCCATCCACAACCTTATAGTAAAGGCCAGGATCTGCTTCACTCTTGTTAAAACCCAAGCTCATAAGAAATCTATCTATCTTGGCATACCATGACTTGGGTACTTACTTAATCCCATACAAAGCCTTCTTCAGTTTACACACATGTGATTATCTGTAAAGAGTCGTAAACCATGGAGGTTGCTCGATATACACTTCTTCTTCAATTACACCATTCAAGAAGGAAGTCTTGACATCAATTTGGTGTAGTTTCCATCCCATCACATAAGCTATTGAGATAATAGCTTCAATAGAAGTGTGTCTGGCTACTGGAGAAAACATCTAGTTATAATCTACTCCATCTTTCTAAGAGAACCCTCTATCTATGAATCTTGCTTTGTACTTCTATGTGCTTCCGTTTGCAACATGTTTGGTATTGTAGATCCATTTGGAGCTCACCATTCAATTCCCTTTAGGTATTGGAATGACTTCCCACACATCATTCTTTATGAGGGATTGATATTCCTCCATCATGGATTTCTTCCATATTTGCTTATTTGTGGCTTCTTCATAACTAGAAGGTTTTGCATCAATGATGTCACTCATCAGTGCCATGTAGCTGGAATACTAGCGACGTCTTTTGCTTTCTCTGAAAGACCTACTGGGAACACCATACTTCTCTGCATACTGAATTTGTGCTCTGGAACCATGTTGGTCTCTTCTTAGAGACTGTCATCTCTCTAGGTGGGTCTATCGATGCTTTTCATTCTACTATCTCATCATGATCTTATGGAATATGGCTTGCCGGAGTAGGGTCTTCTGCACTTATTTTCTTTGGAGCTTCATGCTCCTCATAGTCCTCATCCATGTGAGACTTCTTGGATTTGTTGAAGGTTGTATCTTCATCAAATGTCACATCCTTGCTGATCTCGATCTATTTTTGTCCTGGAATGTAAATTTTGTATGCCTTTGAAGTCTTACTATACTCTTCTTTTCTGAAGGTCCCATCTTCGGGAATCTTGTCCTTCATTATTTGGTGAGAACACTTGATCTGAGAATAGTTGTTGTATTGGATACTTTTGGGTAAGTCTTGATCACAGATCATTTCTTTCATAGCCTCCATAATGGACCTGACACAAATGTCCACAACGGTTAACCAATACTAATTTAACAGTTATATTATTCATCAAAATAACAATTTAATTTAAATAAATAATAGTTATTTCACAAAACATTAAATTCTTATTTTTATTTTGTTTGGTTGACTCCCTCTTGATCCCTGCCTCCTAGCAGAGATCACCAAGGTTCTAGAACTTTGATCAAGTTCTAAATTCTTGAAACTTGTTGAAAAATTTCATCCTTGGTCCTCATGTCTTCTAGATGCACTAGATCCAAGATCACCTTGGATCTACCTTTATATTTGGGGAAATATCCCTTAGCATTATCTGCAAACTTCATTATGCTTCACTTGAATCTGGCTAATAGGAGACTTCTCCTACTGTCTAACTGCATGCTTGGAATTGTTTCCAAGTTCCTTCTGAATAATTTTTGTAACATGTCAAGTTCTTAGAAACAACACTATCCATTAGCAAAACACCACTCCCTTGAGTGATAGTACTTAAAGGAAAAATTCTTAATCTGATGCATCCCTTGACTTCTTGTGTGAAGTAGGCTCATCATCATCCACCATATGAGCATGATGCTTCCTTTTTCCCTTTTTGTTCTCTTGAGTGCAATTTCTTACACAGTGTCCCAACTTGTTATAGTTGTAACACCTGATCTTGGACATATCCTTCTTGTTCTCTGATATTGGTCTTCTATCAGAGTTCTTGGTAACCTTTCTTCCTTTTCCTCTTCTTGCATGAGTTGCAAGTGCTTGATTTTCTTTGTCATTTGTATCCTACATCTTGGAGATCAACCTTGCCTCTTCTTGAGTACAATATGTCAATAGTTTATCAAACTTGGGTATCTTTTCCTTGCACATATACCTTGAACAAACACATCCCAAGAAGAGGGAAAACCATTCAATGTTGTCAACGGGAGCTCTTTCTCTTCTACGGTATCTCCAATACCTGCTAGTTGATCCTTGATCTGAGAAACTCTTGTAAAGTAGGAGTACACAGTCTCTGACTTGTTCATCATCACATTCCTTAATTGATGTCTTAATAATAACTTTCTGCTAGTATTTTTGCTTTCATATAATCTTGTCAAAGCCTCAAACATTTCCTTAGGAGTCTTCAATTCTGACACATGAGGGATCAAGTGGTCCTTGATTGAATCGGATAGAATTCTTTTTGCTTTGACCATATTCTTCTTGTACTTCGTTTTAGCCTCTTCTTCTTTTGGTTCAGGGATAGCCTCTTGGACATATTTTAAGAGATAATTCTCTTCTAGAATGAGAAGTATCTTACGCTTCCAAGTTCTAAAATTATTTTCCCCATCCAATCTATCCTCAACCCTTATATTTGTTGAAATAATGCCTAAGACTTGATAAACCCCAAAAATTGTTGGAACTGGGTTCCTACTCTTCCGGATTTGCTTTTGCTTTTTCATACTTGTTTTTTAGGCTGCTTTTTTGAGCCTACTTTTTTGGGCCTGCTTTTTTGGGTTACTTTTTCAAGTTTCTTTTTTTCGGACTACTTTTTTCGGGCCTGCTTTTACGAGCTGATTTTTTGGACTTTGTAATGGCCTCTTTCAGAACAACTTTGATACCATGTTGATTTTTCTTAGCAGTTAGATGTTTTTAACTTTTTATAACTTATCTATCACATAAACATAAATTGCATGCATATAAATGATCATTGAAAGAAACACATCCACAATAGACACAATGTTTACCATGGGTAAACCCTTTCACGGGAAAAACCCAACAAATTATCTAGATAAGATTCTTCAACAATATACAATGTCAAATCTAGTGCCATACACTAGTTATAGAAATAGAATAATGATATGCAAGAAAGATACAAAATGACCTCTGAATAGGTGCATCCAGAGAGAGAGAGAGAGAGAGAGAGCACGATAGCCCCAAAGATTATGCTTTTTGTGTTCCTCACTTGTCCTCCTAGAGAGGTGCACATCACTTGAAAGAGAGATATGTGTTTGCTTGATGTTAAAATGAAGTGTGGAAACACTTTATTTATATTCTTCTTTTCACTAGAAGTTTCAATAGTTAGGTCGGCTTGAATTTTATTTAATATTTAATTTATCTTTCAAGCCGACTTGTCATTTTGCCTTCTAGGGTCAATTTACCCATTTCATTGGGTTAGTTGTCCTCTTCATTTCTTTCCACTTTCTATGGGACTTCTTAAGAATATAATTCGATGCTACACAAACATCAACACTTCCTCTAGTTCAGGATCTTGACCAACTAGATCCTGGTACCTGTTCGTGGAGGGTCCATCTCTAGGCGGGGTGGGGAGATGGATTATGCTTTAGAGTATTCCTTCCCTTTTTGGTAACTACATTACAATCTCCATCATAGTTTAGCTCATCTTCCTGGGTTTTCTTTTTTGCACATTTTTTGGCAAAATGACCATATTCATGACAAAACTTGCATTTGAATGGAATTTGCTCATAATCTACTTTCTGGAGTTGGTTCCATCCATCCATTGATAGTTTTATCTCCTCCGGAAGGCCCTTTTCCAAATCCACCTTGACACAAATTATGGCGCATGAGAAGAGAGGTGGTTTTGGCTTAGCTCTATCAATAAAATTGCCTAGAGTGTTCCCTATTGCTTTAATGTCCTCATCCCCCCAACAATGTAAAGGGAGGTGGGGAAGCTTTACGCAAACATGGAATGTAGAAGGAAGGTCCTTTTCCAGGTCAAAGGAAGCATTCCATTGATTCAAGTATATTCCTCTAGGGCCCATGAAGTACATATCCTTGTCCTCTTTAAATTCAAACAAAAAAACATAGAAACCCTTGCCACAAAATTTTTGAATAACTTCTCCTTTAATCATCGGCCTCCAGTTCCTGTTTAACCAAGCTTCTATTGCTTTTGGGGAGGCCAAAGCCCAGTGAACTAGCTTATTAGACCTTTTTCTGTGAGGGCTATGATTTTGCTTCTTACTGTAGTAGGGGAAAGTTTGACTTCAGGGGTCGCTTCCAGCTTAACAAATCTTGAGTATGATTCAATGTCATGCTTCATGCCAGCTGCCATGGCGGTAGTAATCACCATTCTATATCGAGCAACAGGAGAAGAAACCTCCTCCGGCACCGAGTCCGGAGGAGAGGCCATGATCAAGGCCTGAATCAACTGAAAGGTGAACATAAACCCTAGAGAGAACAGTTCAATGCTTGGGAAATTGGTCAATTTTTTTTATTAAACATGTTAATAGGCATCAAAATCTTGATTTTAAGTGAAGTTAAATCCTCATACTAACTACCCATTCACCGTCCTCAACAAAATATATATATATATATATATAATTGTTTTTATTTTGCTATTTATACACTTACACTCCTAAAGAAAAATTTTAAACAATAATCAAACTCATATTAATCTCAATATTAACTAAAATACAAATTATATATATATATATACATTGCTATGTATATATTCATTGCTATCTATATACTTACACTCATCAAAAATATATATTAGATTGTAATCAAACTCATATTAATCTCAATAAATAGATATATATATATATATATATATATTTCACTCATTAAAAATATATATTAGATTGTAATCAAACTCATATTAATCTTAATATTAAATAATATATATATATATAACAAACAAACAATGATTTTATGATTGATAAAACATATATATAACAAACGTGTTAGATTTAAACCTTAAAATCTTGAGACACAAGGCATATTTTTGTATGATGGATAAATATATAAACATATTTTTTTATATGATTTGATAAAACATATAACATATTAGATTTTAAATTTTAGAATTTTTAAGTGTAAGGTTAAGTCAGTAAGAGCATGAAGCCATTGTAACATTTCTAATTATGTACTCAACATATTACTTATGAAAATAAAAACTTGATGAAAAAAAAAAATAACATTCCATTTTACAACCAAATGACTTACACCAACATAATATAATAACCCTATTATATAATAAACATGTTATATGATATAATATAATATAAAGTTTTCTTTTATGATTGATAAAACATATATATTCTTAGCGAATGACATCCGTAAATCTTTCAAGCAGTATACTTCAAATTTATCTAAATCAAAGTAACATAGCCATAAAATAATTATATGCCTTATTATATCTTCCTTTGGCATTGTATAAAGTAATTAACAATAGAAACATACATAACTCTCCAACAATTACAACATTGATGTGGAGCTCTGTAGCTTCTGGGGTTCTGAGGAGGGAGTTCGTAGCTTCGAAGTTTATGGTAGGAGTGTTAGTGTGTTCGAGACCTCTCTTCTCGCGTTTGGTAGCTAGGTATGTCTGTGTGTCATGTTTCCTGTTCTCAGTGACTACATTTCCCGTCTCTATCCTCTCCTCATTTGCTCCCCATTTTTCGGGCAACTGCATGTAAACCCTGGTTTTGGAGTCCAACTTGCCTCCCTAGAGGTAAGCTTAGTACCAACCAGGCCAAAAAGTGGGTACTGGGCCTTTCTAAATCCAGGGTTTGCACATTTTTTTATGTTTTATCCCCTGTCCATGTCTCTATCTCTCTCGCTAGCAACATTGGGGTCTTCACGTGGTACTCCTTGTTTCTCGGCATGATGTCTCCTTTGTTGGGTTCTGCCGATACGGCTGCTATGGTTACTGTTCCGTTAGGCACGGGCCTGGAGCGGGAGTGTGCGCGAGATGGGTCTTGCCTTTTATCATTTAGGCTTAACCCAGTCGTTCTGGTGCACTCTGAGGCTTGGTCGATTTCCCTAAGTCACGGGCTTCTTGAGGGTTTGTGGGGTTTTTTTCACGTTTTGGCATTCCTAAGGCAAACCCTACTTTGCAGGACCATGTCAGGGATAATTTGGCCACTCCGGTGCCTGGCCTGTCGAAGCTTCGTTTCGAGAAGGTAAAAAAGGGGCGTCCTTTATGTGTGTTCGGGAAGGACGTAACACTTGACATGGTTTCGGCCCTTAGCCAACGTGCCCTCGTCGGGAAATTTGAATACCTTAAACTGAACAGGGCCGATATTGTTTCATGGGTTCGTAACAAATGGAAGAGTCATATTGTGAACATCCCTCGGATTCTGATGCTTGCAAATGGGTGGATTATATTCCTCTTTCTCTTGGAGGAAGACCGGTTGGCGGTCAATCAACGTTATTGGGTGTTGTGGAAGGGTTCTTTGGTTTTATCTCAGTGGTATCCTTCTTTCGACCCACGGAAGGCCGTTCTCAAGCATCAACACCTGTGGGTCATATTACCTGATTATCCTTTACAGTGCTGGAATTTCAAGGGTTTTCTAGCGGTTGCCAATAGCATCGGCACATTTATTCTTATTGAAGACGAAACCCTAGTTGGGGCTGATAGAAGCTCTCCTTGAATGCTGGTCGACATCGACTGCGAGGAGGGTTTACTTGAGGACCTGGAAATTGTTTGGGATGGTGGTTCTTTTGTGCAGAAGCTGGACTATTGGCAAGTCCCTTTTTGATGTTTTTGCTGCAAAGAAACTAGTCATTCTAAGGATCAATGTTCATTGAATCGTGCTTCTCCTATGCCTGGGCTAGCACCTATTTCCACTTAGGAGGTTGAAGGCCGAGAAGATTCCTTCCGCTGCCTTATGCCTTTGGATTTACCTTCTGCGCGGGATTGTTTAGGTATGTTTCTTAAAATTCTTACTACTTTATGTAAATTCATTCTTGTTCAGGATATTTTGAATTCCCTCACCTCCTCGAGTGCTCTGTTATCCTCTCCTACTCTTACTGTTGGGTCCTTGCCGGTTCCTTGCTCCCCTATGGGTTCACCCTCTCACCTTCGTCGGGAACTTAGCCCTGGGCTGGATGGGAGTCCCACTGCGGCCCTCTCTCCCCCCGTTGATCCCCCTCTGGGCATACATCTCTTGCCTTCCTCCATACCTGATCTTGACAGTATCCCTATGTGTGATTTCGTGTCGTTGGAACTTGGTCTAAGCTCTAAGCACCCACTCCCTGTCTACTCAGCTCGAGCTTCTAGTGACTCTGATACTCTTCATATCTCCTCTATTAGGAAACCTAATGTTACCATTCAGAAGCCTCGAAGGAATGCTAAAGGAAAAGTCTGGAAGGAAGTCATCACTCTGGAGTATGTGAATCCTGTTGTAAAATCTCTATTTGATAAGGGTTTACAAAGGTCCCCCTCTCTTTCTGTGTCACACTCAGCCACCTCTTCGGCCCTTAGATACATCGTGGCCTTAAATCTGGTGCCTCAGTGATCATTTCTTCCTTAAACATTCGTGGGCTTTGCACCGTTCCCAAGCGAGCTGCCATTAAATATTTTATTGATCGGCAAAAACCTTCCATCTTATTGATTCAAGAGACCATGCTATCTTCTCCTGATGCCCTCCAATTTTTTCTTCGTATTATGTCAGGGTGGCGTGCTTGTGCTTTGGATGCTTATGGGTTATCCGGGGGTACTCTCACTGCATGGAACCCTGAGGTTGTTGATATGCGGGCTTTCCACACTTACGCAGGCATTGAGATTGAAGGTAAACTACTTAGTTTCGACCGGTGTGTTCGTATTATCAACATGTATGCCCCTTACAATGACAGAAGACCTTTTTGGGAGCGGATTGTTTCTAGTGGTTTGCTAAATGCTCTTGATCTTATTATTGGCGGGGATTTCAATTTTACTCTATCGACCTAGGAGGTTTGGGGTGCTGGTAGGCCTTTAGATCCCTTAGCGAAGTTTTTGCTTAATATTTTTGATGATGCCAATTTGGTGGATGTGGTCCCTCACAAGCTCGCTCCTACTTGGTCCAATGATAGAGTTGGCAAGGTTGACATTGTGAAAAGGCTCGATCGTTTTTTCATGGCCGATTCTCTTTGCTCTTCGTTTGGTAAGTTTCGTTCGTGGTCTTACTTGACGGGCCACAATGATCATAAAGTTATTTCGCTACAGGTTGATTTTGAGCATTGTTTCCAGCGTTTCCCTTTCAAGTTTAATCCTGTGTGGCTCGGTGATGACTCCTTCTGCAAGCTAGTCCGGTATTTTTGGCATTCAAGCTGCAATACTGTTCATGGATCTCCTGTTTATTGTTTAATGACCTGTCTTACTCTTCTCCGTAAGGAGGTCATTAGATGAGAGAAAGATAAGAAGGTATCCAACGAGAAAAGACTGTTGGACATCGATTCTGAAATCCAAACTCTCTCAGCCTCAACTGATGAAGGGATGTTTTATGCGCATTGTTTGGAACGTTTACAACTTTTGGAAGGGGAAAAGAAACACCTGTTGGAGATACAGGAGGAAACTTGGCGTCGGAAGAGTCGGGCTATCTGGCTAAAGGCTGGGGACAACAATACTAAAAATTTTCACAAATTTTCTAATCACCGAAGAATCACTAACTCTATTTGGGAGATGGTGGGGGAATAGGGTCAGTTGATATATGACCCTCAGAATCTAAAAGATGCCGTTGTTAAGCATTTCAAAGGGATTTACAAGTATGATTCTGTCTCAAATTTGGAGGACCAGCTCCACACTATCAAACTCTTTCCTCGTATATTTTATGAAGAGGCTTGTTCGGTGATTGAAAGGTCGGTCTTGGTGGATGAAGTTCTACAAACCATTAAGTTATTTGATAAGGATAAATCTCCGGGACCTGATGGGTGGAAGGTCGAATTCTTCCTACATTTTTTCCCTTTGCTTGGTAACGATATTACTCAGGCTGTTGAAGAGTCTTGCTTGCAGGCCCATATTCCTGGGCATCTCAACTCTACCTTCATTACACTTATCCCTAAGGTGGATAAATCGCTAGACTTTGGAGACTATAGGCCTATTTCTATGTGCAAATTACTCTATAAGGTAATATCTAAAATCATGTCGGTTAGGCTCAAGCCTTATCTGGAATGGTTAATCTCTGCTGAACAGTTTGGTTTTCTCCATAATCGTCAGCTTCTGGATGCGGTGGGGATCGCTTAGGAGTCCCTGCACTCTATCAAGTCGAAGAAGGCAGATGCTTTCATTCTCAAACTGGACCTTATCAAAGCCTATGACATGTTAGATTGGACGCATTTACAGTTCATTATTCTTCAGGTGGGTTTGAAGCTGGAAATAGTGGATTGGATTATGGCCTATGTTACCTCTATTAACTATTCGGTGTTGGTTAATGGTTCACCATCTGCTCATTTTAAGGGTTCGAGGGGTATTCAACAGGGCTGCCCGTTATCTCCGTATTTATTCATATTGGCGATCGAAGGATTAAGCCTTCTTATCAATGATGCAAGGAGTAAAGGGCTTATTGTTGGTATTAAAGTGGCTTGGACTTTAAATATCACACATCTACTGTTCGTGGATGATGTACTACTATTTGGTAGGGGATCCTTGTTTGAATGGGAACAATATAGTTTTCTCACCAGGCGTTTTTGTAATGCTATTGGGATGGATATCAGCCCTCTTAAGTCTTCGTTTCTATATCAGTGCAAGGATTCACAGCTTAAGGAACAGATTGGAAACTTGTTTCCTTACCATTTCTTGGATATTGATGCGGGCTTCAGATACCTTGGTTATTATCTTAAACCTGGTGGTTACCAGTCATTGGATTGGTGATGTCTCATAAAAAATGTACAATTTAGAATCAATGGTTGGTCCTTTAAATATCTTTCATTGGGGGGCAGGCTTACTCTTCTCTGCTCGATCCTCCAAATTATACGTGTCTTTTGGTTTTCTCTTTTCATTGTTTCGGTGTCTATTCTTAATTCTCTCAGGAGCATGTTTTCTAATTTTCTTTGGTCTAGGGCTGGAAGTATGTCTAAGTTTCATTTGTCTTCTTGGGAATCGATCTCAAAACCCAAAATCTTAAGCGGTTGGGGCATTAAGGATCTTATATCTTTCAACCTTTCCCTTTGTGCAAAATCCTTGTGGCGCAGCATGTGTGATGTTGGTCTTTGGGGGCGGGTTATTAAAGCGAAATACATGAGCAGTTTACCCCTTCCATTATGGCTGCAACATGGTAAATTGAGTTCTTTTGTTTCATTCCTGTGGAGAAGTCTGATGAAATCCTTCCCTATTATCAATCATGGTATCGGTTGGGAGGTTGGCAGGGGATCCCAGGTTTTGTGGGTATTGACCCTATTGCAGGTCTTGGGGATGGCTACAGACTACCTGCGGATGTTATCAGGGCTTTACACAGTCATAACATATATGTTTTGAAGCAAGCGGCCTGCAATATCGAGAGAGATGGATTTTATTGGATGTCGGCTTCGGATTTGGGATTGGATTCGAGGCTTCACCCTTGGTGGGACAGTTATGTATCGAAGTTGGTTCATGCGGGGATCTCATTATCCGAGGATGAAGGTAACCTTCGTTGGTGCATTGAAAATTACAGTGGAATGGTCACGACGAGGAAAGCCTATGACTATATCTTGAATCCGGAGAAGGATACTGGCACTGGGCGTCTTTACAGGTTGGTTTGGAAGGTAAATTGTTCCCTTAAGATCCGATGTTTCATTTGGTTGGTACTTCAGAATAATATATTGACGTGGTGTAACCTAAACAAGTGTGGCTATGCTGGTCCAAGTCGTTGCATACTTTGCTATGCTGCTAGAGAGGATGTGGATCACTTGTTTGTTCATTGCTCATTTTTCAAAAAGTTGTGGGCTACTCTTGAAGCCATCTTCCACTTTCATTTCAACTGTAGGTGCAATTCTATTTTGGATAATTTTCAGCTTTGGTTGGAGGGACATACCTTTGATTATGCGCTGCCTTTCATTATGATTTGGGAAGTATGGAAATGTCGAAACTGATGGATTTTTCAGGACGTGGCTGGTTCAATCTCAGTTCTTGGTGCTAAAATCGTGGGCTATTTTCCCTCGACCAACTCTATCTCTATCTGGAAACAACGTAGGATACTGCCTTTTTTGGAGATGGAGTATGAACTGCCCCTCGGCTATTTTGATGGGGCAGCAGAGCAGGGATTCTATGGAGTGGGTATGATTCTCAAAGTTTCCCTGGTCTTATATTTCAAATTGCAGATGAGAGCTGGTAAAGGCTCTAACACCCGCTCCAAATTGATTTCCTGATGGGTCCTTTTGTACTTCGCTCATTACTATGGGGTTCATTCTCTTACTGTTTTCGGCGATTGAAGAGTTATTATCTTGTGGGCTAGAGGAGAACAGAGTCTTCACTCTCTGGAATTGATTGGATGGATCAAGTGGACTCGAGCTATCATGAGCAATTTCTCTGCCATAACTTTTCACCATATCTACCGAGAACACAACATGGAGGCTGATCATCTCTCCAAGATGGCCATGGGGGAGTTGGATGGCTATATCCTTGCCAAAGAATATCGAGACGGAGCTCTGTATCAGACTGATCGACTGCTGTTCACTTAAGTATTGCATTGTTGAGTGAACATTTATTTGTTGTATGATGGACTATTCATATGTAATAGTTTTTTATCCAAGCTGTAAGGCATGACGTATATGTATCAGTTTTTAAAAAAATCTATATGTCCGTTATAGGCACCTTGCCTTATATGTAATCATTGACACAACTTTTTCATTTAATAGAAGTTGTTTTTTCTGCATTGAAAAAAAAAGTAATTGTTAAGAAATGTTTTCATTTAAATTTTAGTTAGTTATTTTTTTTTTTAATGTTAAATTTTATAATATATAATAAAAATTTTAATAGATATTTTGAATTTCACCATGATATGTTGTTATGTATATATATTTTTATCTAGATTTGTGCATCAATATCGACGAGTCAATTAAGATTATTTGCTTTTAAGATGGAGTGGGATGGGTAATTGATGAGTAAGGTAAGATGTAGAGGAAAATTGTCAGTTGAGTTGTGGTCAAGCAATAAATTGGTGGGAGTTTTCCATCACTGGCCTAGGTTCGATTCTCACACGGGGTCTTCACTTAATGAAACTATGTTGTAGCGCCTTCATTCGTGGGATATTAAATAATGCCCCTAATTTCACTAAATATTGATAAATACCTACCAAAATCCTTTTGTTGATCCCCTCTCCAAATACATATTTCCACTTAAAAAAAATCTTATTTGCACTTGATATCCCCTATTTTTACTAGATACCCTTTTTCATAGCCCCTAATACATATAAAATCCCTATACCCTACATCCCCCCCTCAATACCTACAATGTATTGACCCTATTTTTCACAATTTTAAAATGCCCCTTTATGAATGAACGTAAGATATTGCTCAACAAGGTGAAGTCCTCATGGATTCTCAAAGTGAGGGTGTCCTTGGCATCTAAAATGGGGAGTCCTTAGAGTGACATGTTGTGGGAGTGAAAATATATAAGTCTGCGACTCCAACAAAAAATAAGGCGTGTTTGTGTAAGAAAAAGACGTTGAGGAAAATTACTTCACAAAATTTAAATCTAATTATTTCATAAAATTTATGGCATATCTAATTACTTTATAATATTTGTTTACATATAAGAAAGAAATACACATAGCACCATGGAATGTGATGCATAAATTGTGGTATATATAATTGCAACCAAAACTCTCATAGTCTGATGGCTATGCCATTGTATTATGAATAAAACTATTGTTTATATACAATAAAGGGAAGGGCTTCAATTGGACTAAATATGAGACTCAGCGTAAGTATATATATATTATTCCAACACCTAGTTTTTAGGAGAAGAGGAGGGTCGTCCATCCCATGTGGCATAGATCACCTCCATGATATTGTACTTAGTCTCTGAAATGAGGTCGTGTAGGTATGCAATGACCTTTGCATGGTTGGTGGAGTTATCCAAGCATAGATAGGCTCTGAATCATCCCAAACACCCAATCCCACTACTTTGTCTCCATCATGGGATTTGAAACACATGTAAGAGTTTAATCCCTTTGTCTTCGGAAAAAACAACTTTTGCAATGCAAGGAAAGTGTAAGATAAGGAGGCTTGCTGCTCTGGCTCTGTCATTATCAATCTCAAGTATGTTTTCACAACAACATTACTAATACACAACCATTTAAACTAGGATATGATATGGTGTTGACTTGGATTTGTTCTACTATTTATATTGCATATAACACGATTTCTATGCAGTGCCTCTATGACTGATTAAAGTCGGTTTGTTGTGTTATTATTAAAGAATTCAATGACATGGAACAATAAGGGGAAATATGGTTTTATATTCATGGTTAACTAGCTCTGTGTGAATGAATAAGGGGGAAGCAAACTCTAACCTGCAATTCGCGCTTCAACCGAGCTTGAAATCACTTCCATTGTAGTGTTAGTATCAGTAATCCAATCAGCTTCCTTCAAAAGGATCGCACCTACCATTTCCTTGGATGTTATCAACTAATCTCTGATTATCAGAATAGGTTTCCATGGATAGTGTTTGCGGTGTGGGAAAATAAAATTGAACCAAGTGGGCGGTCAGGAAGAAGTTGGAAGCTATGGAGTTGCAAGAGGCTTAATGGAGCTATGTCGTAGCACTGTCATTATTCCTCTAGGTAGGATGCCAATACACAACACCCATAATCTCCAGGTCTTCATCAATCCTCTTGTCGATTTGGTACGCTACACCCATAGCGTTGCCTCCATCCATGTCTCCATCGGTCATCCATCCATGTCTCCATGCATTGCTCATCATGTGACATGGAGTACCATCGAGCTGACAAAGTATTTTAAGGCCCTACAACTCAATAAATAGACCCCTTCCCACATAATCTAGCGCTCCAACCAACTATGTAAGATACATTATGTGGAAAAATTACTCTTGTACATGACACAATAATAGACACCATGTACCCTTTCCTTCCAATCAGTACATAAACAAGGTATGATTAAAAGGATCATAATATAAATATTCTTAAGAATTTTCACTTAAAATTATATATTTCACCCTGCATCCTCCCTTTCTATGAGAAAAAGGATCATGAAATAGACACTCTCCAAAGTTGCACTTAAAATTACATATTTAGATTTTCGAACCTTAATAAACTCATTGAAATGCCACAGTCTTCATCGTTTTACCATGCCCCCATCCAAAGCATGTCCTTCATTACACCCTACACTCATCACACAATCCCCAAAGCATGATTCAAATTTGAAGCCTTCAATGCCCTTTAGGGCCTATTTTATCCTTCATAGAAGGGCACAACAATTTTTGTCATGCAAAAAAGAATTAATTTTGTGTCGAGCCCTTCAATATGAAATTGATCATTATTTTTTAACTTTGCAATTGAAGGGTTGCTCCAAATTTTGCCTATCAAATTTCTAGATGGTTGAGAATAGACAATTAGGAAGCTACAAAGGTAGAAGCCCAAGCCTGAGTCTGCCACACATTCCATCAACATTATTGATCAAAATTTAAATCACGATGAAATTTTAAAACATAAAATTAAGTTTAAATGTTATTGCCACATTACATGTAGCTTCTACCATCCAATTGCTCAATGCTCAACTTCGAACACATCCACAACTGCTCAAAGGCCCCCAAAAATATCAAGAGGAAAACTTGACTTATGATTGGATATCACTATTAGTGTTTGCAAGAATCATGATCAACTAAGTTTTCCATTTGGCCTGTGAATTAGGATTCAAGGGGAAGAGGTACCTTAAACTGCTCCTATCGAAATCAAAAGTTCGATTTGCAGCAACTCTTCACCCTTGCTCAAGCTGCTTTCACTATCAAGTTCAACCCTTGTTTAGGTTGTTTCCAATGGTACCATCGACTCCTGCTTAGGCTACTTCCACCCTTTCTTTCCCTATTCATTCATAAGGTATATCATACACTCTTCAAACTCTAGGGGATTTGTTTGAGAAAAGGAAGGACACATCCGCCTTGGCACCACCTGTCCACCACCAACCTGCATAATTGCACATCTCCACTAGAGATAGAAAAGACACCCCCCCTAATGATTGTTTCCTATAGGGGAGTGTGTCTCCCCTTTGGTTTACAGAGCTGAATGGCTAGAAATATATATAAAGGGATTCCTTCCCTCAGTGGAGCTTAATATTGGTTGGGTTGTTCCCGCGGTTGAATGAATTTTTAAATATGTGCACCACAATAATAGTTTTTTTGTGTTATTTTATAAGTATTTATTTGCTTCTTCTGCAAAGGAGTAAAGTTTGTTATTGAAGTGATTCACGATAATAGTTTTGGTATTTATGAACATATTTTTGTTGGGCCGAGAAGCGCTCTACAACCCAGTATGGGGAAGATCTTGTTAGTGAGTGTTTGTCGAGTAACAAAATAATACAAAGTAAACAAAAAAAGAATAATACAAAGTAAAAAGTAATAAATATTATGTCGGCCATAAACAAAAAAGAATAATACAAAGTAAAAAGTAAATATGAGATTTAAACTAGAGACTTTAGAACTTAGGATTAGGTGGTAAATATTATGTTGGCCATAAACAAAAAAAGAATAATACAAAGTAAAAAGTAAATATGAGACTTAAACTAGAGACTTTACTTTTTACTTTTAATACAAAGTAAAAAGTAAATATGAGACTTTACAGTGTTTGTCTAGTAACAAAATAATACAAAGTAAACAAAAAATAACAATACAAAGTAAAAATAATAAATATTATGTCGGCCATAAACAAAAAAAGAATAATACAAAGTAAACAAAAAATAACAATACAAAGTAAAAATAATAAATATTATGTTAGCCATAAACAAAAAAAGAATAATACAAAGTAAAAGTAAATATGAGACTTAAACTAGAGACTTTAGAGCTTAGGATTAGGTGGCTCAGGTATTGCACTCAAGGAGCTATTCAAGGAGAGGTTTGCACCTCGGGATATTTGATCCCTCCTCTCCGCACTTGATAGAGCCTAGGATTTGTATCTTCATTTTCATCCAACCTTAATTTTCTTGTTAGAAGTTTTATTACTTGCCGACTCAATCTTGATTGGTTATAATTGTTTTTCAATTGATTTTTTTATAGTGTCGTTTTTTTTATGTTTCTAAAATTTCTTCTATATAAGTTCTTGGGTTATTCGAGTTAGACATTGCTTATTAAAAACTATAATTGGATGATGCATATTTTATCACTATATTGAAAAATTTGAGTACATTGTTTTTAATATACAATGAAGTTTTGATATATTACTAATGAAAAAAATGGTCTATTTTAACATGTTATCGATTCAATATAGCCCTTCAAAATAAAATAGAATGATACTTTGAACAATTTCTACTGATATCATGTATTATTTGATTTAAATATAAATATCAATATATCATGTATTATTTGATTCAAATATGAATATCAATAGTATGCATTTTTTTTGCGGAAAAAAAAAGTAAAATAAGACCCTACGTTCAATTTTGATCCTTGCAGTAAAGAATTGAAAAAAACATACGTTGCATGTCGTTCATTAAACCCTATACTCATCACGCAATCCATAAAGAATTGAAATAGGGTGCGTCTTCAGTCAAATGCGAAAAGGGCGGCGGCAAAGTATTTTACCACTAGAGCTTGGTTTCATACTATGAGCCCGTGATATGATTTGCATTGCATATGCAGAAACTCCCATTAGAGCTTGGTGCTTTAACAATGGGGTTTGAGACCGTGATATGATTTGCATTGCATATGCAGAAACTCCCATTAGAGCTTGGTGCGTTGCATATGCAGAAAAACCTAACAAGGACTTTCTAGAGTTTGGACAGCTTGGAGTGATCAAGTAACATGGAAACAGTGACCGCAGCGGCGCCGCTGGTGAGAGTCCAGGAGATCCAAGGCAGAGGAAGAGGTCTCATTGCAACTCAGGCCTTAAAAGCAGGTCAGGTACTACTGCAAGAAACCCCGCTTTTCCTATACCCTCAATCCAATCCCACAAACCCAAATACAAATCCCAATGACCCAAACACAAAAACACCCGTTGCATTCTGTGCCCATTGCTTTACATCATTGCCTCCTCCATCCACTCGTCCCTCATGCACATCATGCATTAAACCTCTTCTTTTTTGCACTTCTGATTGCTGTTCCAAGGCTCAGAGCTCGTCACATACCCAATGGGTATGCAAATCGCTGAACATTCTTGACTCTCATTCATTAGACCCTGAAACCCAAGAACAGGCTCGATTTCTGGTTGCAGCTTACAATTTGGCCATTGTTTCTCCTGCTAGTTTTCAGCTCCTGCTGCTTCTGCAAGGGGATGGGATTGTTGATTCACAGGCCCACATGTTGCATTCATTTATGGTGAGTATTATGGCATTCTGGCCTGTGCAAGGACAACTGCACGGATTTTCTCCAGAACTAACTGCCTCCCTGCTGGCCAAGGATAAGCATAATGCATTTGGGTTGATGACACCTTTCCAGCAACATGGGGAGAGACAGGTCAGAGCATATGCAATATATGCACAAGCTTCCTTCTTCAATCATGACTGCCTTCCAAATGCCTGCAGGTAGTCTCTCCACTTACTGTTTTTCTCAATGCATTTTATATAATCAAATTTTAAATCTATACCCTACATGGACTCAGCAAAAGCCCAAACCAAAATTGAAGTTATCAATTAGCTAGCAACATTAGATCTCTATTTTTTCTTTAAACTTTTTATTCTTATAAATTTCCTTAGCTGATTTTTTTGGAATTTGGTTTAGTTTCATTAAAAGATTATGTTATTCAGAATCCGGTTGGTTGCTGTAAAGTTCATAAGGGTAAAGAAAATGAACAATGCATCCGGGAACACCATTGGGTATTTAGTAAAAAGGATTTCTATCATGACCTTCGTAGGTTCTGTTGCTATTATTATTATTTAAATTTTAAAGAGGAACGTGCAATAATTTTTGTTAGATATGCAGTGGATGGTATAAGTAAAACGCCCTGGCTATACCTGTAGGGTTGCGGACTGGACTGTAATGGCAGCTTGTCTCGATATATTGAGTGCTGCTGTCTACCCTGTATCTTTTAGGGTTCATACTATTTGTGCGGTGTTTATGATTTTCAAAACAATGCACTGACAAAAAGTTTGGGGAAGGGACTTTATTGTTATTTATGGCTCCATGTCACCTCGACTGCTTTTAGTGAATGATCGTATGTCTAAGTGGCAGTTTTGATTTATGTAGTTTGGCAATTTTGATAGAATGCGTGGTGGCATCGTTTAAGCATTAACTAAAGCTCTTTATCTTCGATGTAATCCGGCAAATAAAAAAAAGTTGAATTATGAACAATCCGTTGCTGAGATTGCAATCCTGAATCTGGATCGATTCAGAGACCTCACAAATCCCTAGATCAAAATTTGAATCGATAAGATTGCAGTTTTATCTGGGTGAGATGCATGGTTTTGGATTCCAGGCAAAACAATATCGGAGAAAAACACCAGAAAAATGGAAAAAACACCAAAAAGGCAGCGGTTGAGTTAATGCTTAGCCCACTCTTTGTACTTAATTCTAAATTAGCTTTTACAGCCCACTTTTTTTCATTATAAAACGTTCTTTCAATATTTGGAGCAGAATGTACGTTTCTTTTGAAAGTGGATAATATAACTGGTGGAGTTACAGACCTTAAATATAATGTGTAAGAAACTGAAACTACACAGGTAACTACTTGAGCATTGTTGGGTTTGGATTGCTTGAGAGGGTCTGGTGTTCCTTTTGCTGCTTACCGTCTGCACCATTCGTCTGGCAATCACCCTCTGCCTTGTCATCTTGCGCCTGCTGGCGGGAATTCTTATCATTGGACATTTTGGAGCTTCCCGTAGCTCCTGGAACCCAATAAATGACCACCTTGATATGTATCATTGTTTGGTTCTGTTTTTAACAGTACCGAAAAACTGTTTTTTGGTTAACATTATTGATTTTCTTTTAGGGCTTGCAAATATTGATTTTCTTTTAGGGTTTGCAAATACAAATAAGTTTGCTCAGTGTCTGAATTTCAGTAACATTATCATGTCAAAGCCAGTCATTGTAAAACCTTTTTTACATTTGTAATTCATTTATATTAAAACCATAACTTTTTCATTTGGATTCCCCTCATCTTCATCTTCAATTTTTCAAGGCTTGGGACTGGAAGTTTGGTTCATGTTTTTACAATTCAACTCGTTTCATTCTTTTCTGGGGAGACTTTGGGGAGGAAATTGGTGCTGATTGAGATTGTTTTCATTTGCCAGCATTGAGATAGAATAGGGTTGTTTGGAGCTAGACTTTTTAAGTTTTATTTATGTCATCTTGCTAAAAACAGAGCGCCAGATTTAGTTAGTTTAGTTACTTTTTGGTAGAGTTTAGGCTTAAGGTGCTTGAAATAGAACCTTCTTTTTATTAGAACTGTTTGTTCTTACAATCTTTTGTAAAATTTCTATTTTAAAAATTTGGTTGATTGATATGCTTTATTTCCTGTAATTTTAGAAATTTAGAAAAAAGCTGTGTTACCAGATCTGCCACCCTTGCGTGTAGGATTTGTGGATCTGATCCTGATCTGCCCATGATCTGTGATGGAAGCATATTCCTCAGAGATGGAAAGAGACCCTGAGCTTATGAAGCAGATCCTATGGAAAATGAAACAGATCCTGAAATTTTGGAATGGATCTTGAAATTTCCAGTGCTTTCTTGACCCACGGATCTCCAAAATTTCTTTTTGTTCTAATGAAAAACTTTTAAAACCATAAACTTTTTAACTCGAAAACTCTAAACGCCATTCCTGGTCAAGGTCTGATCTATCCTATGTGAAGATATGATCTTGAGGTCTGATCTATCAAGATCTGCTGTCAAGATCCGATCTTTCCTTATGTGCTACATTGTGCTTTTTGCACTATTATTTAGTCATGCTATAGCCTTCAACAAAACCATTGTATTTGCTGCTGATGTGACTTGTTATGACTTTCTTCATGCTCATGTTGAAATGGTCTTTAAAATTATCAATTATCAATGATGGTTATAACTTATCAAATTATCAGTTATGGTACATGCATGGCCAATCTTTTTATGCACGAGAGCTCTCTTTTTTGTTTATAACTTATCGCTCTACTCTTGTCTTGTGATTCATGAATGGGATTGATTCTTAACTTTATTTTTTTTAATTTAATATAACAATATATTTATACTTTTTTGTACTTGCTGCCTACCCACCATATTGTTGATGTTTGTTGCTTGGATAGGAACTTCCACGCATGTTTAGTGTCCAATGTGCGTGAAGTCGTCCAAGTCAAATCTATTTTGTAATTCACTTTATTAATAAAGTGAAAGTCTTATATTTTGTTGTTGAGATTAATAAAGTCCATTTTTAATGCATTACTGATTTAGACTAATCTCAATCGTCGATCTCACCGAGAGATTAGGGTTTTAGCTAAAGTATAAAGGTAGGTCAAGGTAGAGGATAAATACACATTCATTATTCATAGGATGACAGTTCAGAAGGTGAAGAAACCCAATGAAGGAGTAGAGTAGTGTCGAAGAGGATCCTGTATCAATAACCAAGCAAAACTCAGTGTGCAACCTATAGGTTTAACCGATCTGTACAGTCATACGGATCAATACAACAGATTCGTATAGCAGGTTCATGCCGTCAGAATTGTACGTACAGTTCCGTACAAGCCTGTAGCATATCTGTACAACCACTAGCAAGTGTTGGGAGGATTTATCGATTGTTCAAGGGCAGTTTTTCTTTGTAAGTTTGCTGCGTTTTGCTCCATTTTGAGTGTACTGTACAATTTTAAGTTTTTGCAGCTGTGGAGGTTTCCTTGTAAGCCTAGATCTACTAATGAAAGGCTAAGTCACCTGACACGAGGACACGGGACACGAAGGACACGAGAATACGAGTGTCCGACACGGACATGGTGACCCCCCGAATTAGGACACGGAGGACATGTTTTATATATATATATATATCCAAATTTTTGTAGAAACTAGAAAATTAACAAATATTCAATAGAAATTACAATCAATACACATTACACATTCACAAATCACAATGCATATGTTGATGATAGACCTAACTGAAACCCCCATTAGCGGAAAGGGATAGGCCTCATTCCACTATTGAAACAAGGGGAAAAGGCTGATGATTGGCATCCCCTGCCCCCACTATTGGATGCCTGCGAGAGGCATAAGAAAGCCAACCAAAATAGGACTATTTCTATTTGATTAGATTACATGGATGTGGGCCACACACTATTATTATCTTTTCCCGTTACTAAACACCCTTTATATTTTAGATTATACCACTCACAATGATGATGCCACCTAAAGATTGAATGTCATGGGTAGGAATAGAAATACTTATTGGTGTGCGCCCTGACTTGATTTGAGAGGCTAAGAGCCAAACAATGTAATATCTAAATGTATGTGGAAGAATAATAAAAATACATCACAACTAAGAACCAAACAATGTGATATGTAAATGTATATGGAAGAATCATAAAAACACATCACAGACGGCAGACAAAGAAGGATAACAAACATGGGGGGCTATAATTCCATCGGTGCAGTGGGTTCTCACAGACTCATAAAATTTCTCATAAAGTCATCAAAATCAAAATGTTCTACTACATAGATGTCATAATCATATTTCTCATCAAGACATCAAAATCAAAATGTATTACATAGATGTTGGAATGCCATTGGCAAATACAAAAAGGGGTAGATCAAGATGGAAAACTTTCTAATGCTCTTCACCTGTAAAAGAAACCCCTCTTAGAGCTGAAGCCTCATTGAAAAATGTGAATGAATGAGGGTAAAATTGTTTTTTTACAGTTTTTTTGGGTTAGAAGTGTCTTGCTTTTGGGACACGTCCTAACACGGCGTCGGACACGTTTTTTGGATGTGTCCTAAAACAGGACACGTCCAAAGCACGTGTCCGACACTGTGTCAGGACGTGTCCATCACTGTGTCAGGATGTGTCCATGTCCGACACGATGACACGGGACACGGTGGCCTATATGGACGTGTCCAGTATTATAGATGAAAGGCTAATTGGAAAGTGTAAATCGTCTGTGTAATGTGTTTTGCATTTGCTGTTCATTTTCTAGCTATATGTGTGAATCCTGCTATGTGAAGAATTTAATATTTTGCAAATGAAATATCAATTGATTTATTCGAGCACATAAGGACAACATTCACCTAGGGTTTATAAAATTTACATGGTATCTTAGCTACTGTGATTCAAAATATTAGAAGAGTAGGAGTTTGTTTGCAGATTGGAGATGGCATCAACTAGCCTCAAGTTTGAGGATAGGTTGGACGGTGCCTCAAATTTCCTAGTGTGGAAAGTCATAGGGTAACTCTTAATTAGAAGAGAATGACCTCTAGGATATCGTCACAAATGTGGTAACTTCATCGACAGATCCACATCTTTTGGCAGCTCACAAGAAGAAAGAAGTGAAAGCCAAGCAGGTGATCATGGATGCTATAAAGGATCATCTGATCCCTCATATAACTGAGAAGAAAACAACAAAGGATATGTTTGATGCTCTAGTTAGCCTTTACTAGAGCAAGAACACTAACATGAAGATGATATTGCACAACAAGCTCAAATATGTGGATATGACTAAATCAGACACAATCACTAGTTACTTGATGAAAGTCACACAGATTCGTGACTAGCTTGCAGTAGTTGGGGAGAAGGTTGAAGACAAAGATTTGGTAAACATGGCATTGAATGGTTTCCCACCTCAATGGGAAACATTTGTTCAAGATGTTTGTGCTAAGGAGATCCTTCCCTCATGGGAAAGACAATGAGATGACTGTATCTAGGAGGAGACTTAGATGGAGTCAAAGGTTAGTAGACAAGGTGGTGATAGTGACCATGCCTTCATTGGTCAGGCAAAGAAGGGTAGAGGTAAAGGACTTGACAAGGGTAAGGTTAAGAGTGAGGAGCAACCTCATAACCACGGAAGGACTTGAGTAAAATAAAGTGCTTCATATGTCATAAGAATGACCATTATGCATCCCAATGTCTAGAGGAGAAGAAGGGTAAAGGGAAGCAACAACACCAGGTAGTAGCCTCAGTTAAAACTCAGATGAACGAGTTTCCATGTTACTTGGTCACTCTAAGGGGTAACCTTCCCTATTTGAAATGAATCCCCTTTTGATGTTGTTTGTGGAATATGTCCCCACAAAATACTTATTGGTGTTGCGCCTTGACTTGATTTGAGAGGCTAAGAGCCAATCAATGTAATATCTAAATGTATGTGGAAGAATAATAAAAATACATCACAACTAAGAACCAAACAATGTGATATGTAAATTTATATGGAAGAATACTAAAAACACATCACAGACGGCAGACAAAGAAGGATAACAAACATGGGGGGCTATAATTCCATCGGTGCAGTGGGTTCTCACAGACTCATAAAATTTCTCATAAAGTCATCAAAATCAAAATGTTCTACTACATAGATGTCATAATCATATTTCTCATCAAGACATCAAAATCAAAATGTATTACATAGATGTTGGAATGCCACTGGAAAATACAAAAAGGGGTAGATCAAGATGGAAAACCTTCTAATGCTCTTCACCTGTAAAAGAAACCCCTCTTAGAGCTAAAGCCTCATTGAAAAATGGGAATGAATGAGGGTAAAATTGTTTTTTTACAGTTTTTTTGGGTTAGCAGTGTCTTGTTTTTGGGACACGTCCTGACACGGCGTCAGACACGTTTTTTGGACGTGTCCTAAAACAGGACACGTCCAAAGCACGTGTCCGACACTGTGTCAGGACGTGTCCATGTCCAACACGATGACACGAGACACGGTGGCCTATATGGACGTGTCCAGTATTATAGATGAAAGGCTAATTGGAAAGTGTAAATCGTCTGTGTAATGTGTTTTGCATTTGATGTTCATTTTCTAGCTATATGTGTGAATCCTGCTATGTGAAGAATTTAATATTTTGCAAATGAAATATCAATTGATTTATTCGAGCACATAAGGACAACATTCACCTAGGGTTTATAAAATTTACATGGTATCTTAGCTACTGTGATTCAAAATATTAGAAGAGTAGGAGTTTCTTTGCAGATTAGAGATGGCATCAACTAGCCTCAAGTTTGAGGATAGGTTGGACGGTGCCTCGAATTTCCTAGCGTGGAAAGTCATAGGGTAACTCTTAATTAGAAGAGAATGACCTCTAGGATATCATCACAAATGTGGTAACTTCATCGACAGATCCACATCTTTTGGCAGCTCACAAGAAGAAAGAAGTGAAAGCCAAGCAGGTGATCATGGATGCTATAAAGGATCATCTGATCCCTCATATAACTGAGAAGAAAACAACAAAGGATATGTTCGATGCTCTAGTTAGCCTTTACTAGAGCAAGAACACTAACATGAAGATGATATTGCACAACAAGCTCAAATATGTGGATATGACTAAATCAGACACAATCACTAGTTACTTGATGAAAGTCACACAGATTCGTGACTAGCTTGCAGTAGTTGGGGAGAAGGTTGAAGACAAAGATTTGGTAAACATGGCATTGAATGGTTTCCCACCTCAATGGGAAACATTTGTTCAAGATGTTTGTGCTAAGGAGATCCTTCCCTCATGGGAAAGACAATGGGATGATTGTATCTAGGAGGAGACTTAGATGGAGTCAAAGGTTAGTAGACAAGGTGGTGATAGTGACCATGCCTTCATTGGTCAGGCAAAGAAGGGTAGAGGTAAAGGACTTGGCAAGGGTAAGGTGAAGAGTGAGGAGCAGCCTCACAACCAGGGAAGGGCTTGAGTAAAATAAAGTGCTTCATATGTCATAAGAATGACCATTATGCATCACAATGTCTAGAGGAGAAGAAGGGTAAAGGGAAGCAACAACACCAGGTAGTAGCCTCAGTTAAAACTCAGATGAACGAGTTTCCATGTTACTTGATCACTCCAAGGGGTAACCTTCCCTATTTGAAATGAATCCCCTTTTGATGTTGTTTGTGGAATATGTCCCCACAAAATACTTATTGGTGTGCGCCCTGACTTGATTTGAGAGGCTAAGAGCCAAACAATGTAATATCTAAATGTATGTGGAAGAATAATAAAAATACATCACAACTAAGAACCAAACAATGTGATATGTAAATGTATATGGAAGAATAATAAAAACACATCACAGACGGCAAACAAAGAAGGATAACAAACATGGGGAGCTATAATTCCATCGGTGCAGTGGGTTCCCACAAACTCATAAAATTTCTCATAAAGTCATCAAAATCAAAATGTTCTACTACATAGATGTCATAATCATATTTCTCATTAAGACATCAAAATCAAAATGTATTACATAGGTGTTGGAATGCCATTGGCAAATACAAAAAGGGGTAGATCAAGATGGAAAACCTTCTAATGCTCTTCACCTGTAAAAGAAACCCCTCTTAGAGCTGAAGCCTCATTGAAAAATGTGAATGAATGAGGGTAAAATTGTTTTTTTACAGTTTTTTTGGGTTCGAAGTGTCTTGTTTTTGGGACACGTCCTGACATGGCATTGGACACGTTTTTTGGAAGTGTCCTAAAACAGGACACGTCCAAAGCACGTGTCTGACACTGTGTCAGGATGTGTCCATGTCCGACACGATGACACGGGACACGGTGGCCTATATGGACGTGTCCAGTATTATAGATGAAAGGCTAATTGGAAAGTGTAAATCGTCTGTGTAATGTGTTTTGCATTTGCTGTTCATTTTCTAGCTATATGTGTGAATCCTGCTATGTGAAGAATTTAATATTTTGCAAATGAAATATCAATTGATTTATTCGAGCACATAAGGACAACATTCACCTAGGGTTTATAAAATTTACATGGTATCTTAGCTACTGTGATTCAAAATATTAGAAGAGTAGGAGTTTGTTTGTAGATTAGAGATGGCATCAACTAGCCTCAAGTTTGAGGATAGGTTGGACGGTGCCTCGAATTTCCTAGTGTGGAAAGTCATAGGGTAACTCTTAATTAGAAGAGAATGACCTCTAGGATATCGTCACAAATGTGGTAACTCCATTGACAGATCCACATCTTTTGGCAGCTCACAAGATGAAATAAGTGAAAGCCAAGCAGGTGATCATGGATGCTATAAAGGATCATCTGATCCCTCATATAACTGAGAAGAAAACAACAAAGGATATGTTCGATGCTTTAGTTAGCCTTTACTAGAGCAAGAACACTAACATGAAGATGATATTGCACAACAAGCTCAAATATGTGGATATGACTAAATCAGACACAATCACTAGTTACTTGATGAAAGTCACATAGATTCGTGACTAGCTTGCAGTAGTTGGGGAGAAGGTTGAAGACAAAGATTTGGTAAACATGGCATTGAATGGTTTCCCACCTCAATGGGAAACATTTGTTCAAGATGTTTGTGCTAAGGAGATCCTTCCCTCATGGGAAAGACAATGAGATGACTGTATCTAGGAGGAGACTTAGATGGAGTCAAAGGTTAGTAGACAAGGTGGTGATTGTGACCATGCCTTCATTGGTCAGGCAAAGAAGGGTAGAGGTAAAGGACTTGGCAAGGGTAAGGTGAAGAGTGAGGAGCAGCCTCACAACCAGGGAAGGACTTGAGTAAAATAAAGTGCTTCATATGTCATAAGAATGACCATTATGCATCACAATGTCTAGAGGAGAAGAAAGGTAAAGGGAAGCAACAACACCAGGTAGTAGCCTCAGTTAAAACTCGGATGAACGAGTTTGCCTCCAAGTTCGAGAAGGATTTCTTGATGATATCTTGCCTCTCTTCTAGCATAGTTTTGAAGAACGTGTGGTATGTGGGCAATGGAGCATCGAGGCATATGACATCAGCCCAAGAACTATTCTCAAGTCTAATAGAGCATGTCTCAGGAGTTCAAGTCGAGCTTGGTGATGATGTCAAGTATCCAATAGTAGGAGTCGGTACCATTCCTTTCCAACTCCAATTAGGTAACTCGTTAGATTTCGATGATGTATTATTTGTTCTAGGTATTAAGAAGAATATGCTTTTAGTTTCGGTCATGGAATATAAGCACTATGCAGTAGAGTTGAAGAACCAGCAAGTCCTCATTAGAGTGAAGGAGTCTAGCCCATAATCCACTTAGGTGATTGTTGTTAGAGAAGGTAATTTATACATCTAGCCCGAGGTTCATAGCACAAATAACTTGTGCAAGTTGTGGCAGAAGCGGATGGGGCACTTGTGTTACCAAGCGCTGCCTATTCTTGTAGAATTTGAGCATGTAGATCTAGATACTAAGCATGAGAGCAATACTGTGCAAGAGATCAACAATCTAACAAATTCATGCAATAAATTTGCTAAACATTAATCATTACACAAAAGAAATAGCTCAATAACATGTGAATTGTTATATTACATCGTGAATACAAAGTATGTAGCAAGAGATTACATATAGGAAATTCAAATTAGGTCTTAGGAGGCAATTGAAATTGCTTACCTAGTGCATAAGATCCTAGCTAGGGTTAACTAGAGCTAGAATGCCATTTTTCAGTCATGCAAACTCTATGAGGGGCGTTAACAACACCATAACCACCCTAATTGGTCCCTAAGTGGACTTGGCTTCCTAAACACTAGGTGTAGCTAAGTATGGACTCATGCATGTGGTCCTCATCCCTAAAATTAGTCAACTAATGCGCTAGGAGCTCTAGATAGGCATTAGGGTCAGTCAGGGTGAGTTAGGACCATGTTTTGTCGATTAGAAACCCATGCACTTCTCACTTAACTCGAATTGCACTCGTGCATTCCTAAATTTAGGGAAATAATTCCCAAATTTAGGGAAATAATTCCCAAATCATGTAATGTGCCTTTGGCGGCTGGAAATAGACTAGGAGTTTTATAAAAGTCAGATAAGGTAGTTTTAGGACCCTAAGAGCTTAGTAGGAAGCTTTAGGATGACTCAAAGGGACAAATTGAATGGGATTTAATCTAGTAGACTCATGAGATCATAGCCTAAGTCCCTAGGTAGGAGAATAAAGCTATGGAGAGGGTTATTTTGCTCTAACACCCCCCCATAAGCTGAACCAAGTGAAATAAATGCAAAATAAAATTGGGTCCCGACAATGTTGCAACCATGTTAGGTACCCAATGTACAAAAGATTCTCTAAAACTGAATAAGAGGGAAAACCACATGGGAAACCCCACCCCCCAATAAAAGAGAATGTAAATGAGAAGGCTAATGAGCCTACTTAGAAAGAGCCTTCAACTCCAAAGAAGCTTACAACTTGGTGAATTGCTTCTTAGTGAAGGGATTTGTGTGAAGATGTCTACAAATTTTTGTGAACTCCTCCTTCTCTTGGAATGAATGTGAGCTCATTCATGTGATTTAAACATTTTGAAGTGCATGAATGATGGTTCTTTACCACTCCTTGCTTCGAATGGAGGAAACCTCTTTAGAAGATTTTATGTGGAACTATGTGAATTCTAGGAGCAAAAGTGTAGATCCTTAGTATGAAGAGACATTGCCCATTCATGTGATTTAAACATTTTGAATTGCATGAATGATAGTTCTATACCACTCCTTGCTTCGAATGGAGGAAACCCCTTGAAGATTTTATGTGGAACTATGTGAATTCTAGGAGCAAAAGTGTAGATCCTAAGTATGAAGAGACATTTTGGAGTTCTTCTTCAATGAGAACTTGATTTGGGACAACTTCCCCCTTATGTGTGTGTACTAATGCATTATCTTTAGGACCTTGATCTTGAACAAGTTTTCCAATTCATCCTAAAAAATTGTTGATCACCTCTTCTTCTAGGCTAATGAAAGATCTTCCTCAACTGAGTGGTTGACTGTAACCGATGCATCTCCCATAGTGGTAGGGTTTGTGCAAGGCTCTTTGCATGTGAATATGTCCTCATAGGCCATATGTTGGGAAGCTTCTGAATCAAGGATGCATGGAGTAGAAACTGTTGTAAGTGCATACATGCAAATGACATTCTTTTGGTATGATAGCCTGCTTGTTGCGCTCCTCTTCCTTTTCTTCAAAAAACTTCTTGTACCTACAATCTTTTTTATGTGGGCCTTTATTGCAGTAAGTAGACCATGGCAACGCCCTTTTGTCTTGCTACCATTGGAGTTGAATTCTTCATGAGGAATCCTTGGTTTTGTTCCTTTTTTCCCTTGTATGGGGGATTTTGCTTGCTTGCGCCCTTCTTCCCCTCATTGGCTGCAAGTGGATACACCTTTGAGGTCTCTTGGAGGCCCATTTGGGAGAACTTATCTTTGTCTTGAAGGAGGGAGGTAGCAAATCCATCCAAAATAGGCATTTTGTAGGAGGCTCCAAGAGAAAATCTCCTTGAATGAAAGGAGGAAACAAACACACTATAATCCAGTCCCAATTTAGAGAGAATTGAGAGGACCATTGTGTGCCATCCTTCTTGAACTTTGTGAAAAACTATTGCATTATTTTGAATTCACTAGGTCTTAAGTTCACCAGTTCTACCTCCAATTGATGGCCCCTCATTTCATCTTGCATCCCAAAAAGGGTGGACAACTTGGTCCATATCCCATTTGGAGTCTTCTTGGCTTCGATGTGGTAGAGTAGGTCTGGAGAAACTGAATAACATAGCAACTTGAATGCTTTGTCCATCTTGTTCAAGTATTTGGACTTCTCAATTGCAGAATTTGGCTCTACCTCTGTGTCCATTGTGATCCAATAGAGCCCCTTCATCCCCAATAGCATCTCTACTCTTGATTTCCATTCGAAATAGTTGAAGGGGTTTAGAATCTGTTGGGGAGATAGATCCATGGCTGTAAATGCATTTCTTGATGGCTGCAAATGCGCTTCTTGATGGCTACAAATGTGCTTCTTCAACCTACAATGTAGCTTGATCCCTGTAGAAACTAGTATACTAACTTGTTTAGCACCTTTGCAGCTTTGATACCATGTAGAATTTGAGCATGTAGATCTAGATACTAAGCACGAGAGCAATACTGTGCAAGAGATCAACAATCTAACAATGCAATAAATGTGCCAAACATTGATCATTACACAAAAGAAATAGATCAATAACATGTGAATTTGTTGCACCGAGTGGAGCAAGGTGCTCTACAGCCTAGTATGGGGGAGATGTTGTCACGTAGCATTACCAAAAATAAAAATTAATTAAAAAATTCATGTTGGCTCATAAAATAAAAAAATTATGAAAAGTAATTAAAAAAAATCCATGTTGGAAAAATTATGAAAAGTAATTTAAAAAATCCATGTCGTCTCATAAAATAAAAAATTATAAAAAGTAATTAAAAAATCCATGTCCGTCTATAAAATAAAATATTAAAAATTAAACTCGGATCTATCAAGCAATCGAGGGATCAAGTTTATTGAGTTTCAGATTAAAAAAATTAGACCTCAAGAAATTGGATCCCTCCTGGTGCTTGATAGATCCAGGTTTATATTACATTGTGAATACAAAGTATGTAGCAAGAGATTACATATAGGCAATTTGAATTTGGTATTAGGAGGCAATTCAAATTGCTTATCTAGTGCATGAGATCCTAGCCAGGCTTAATTAGAGCCGGAATGCCCTTTGTCAACCATGCAAACTCTCTGAGGGGAGTTAAAAAACCAATAACCACCCTATGGTCCCTAAGTGGACTTAGCTTCCTAAACACTAGGTGCAATTGAGTGTGGAGTCATGCATGTGGTCCTCATCCCTAAACTCAGTCAACCAATGCTCTAGGAGCTCTAGTTAACTCTTAGGTTTAGTTAGAGTGAGTTAGGACCATGATTTGTGGATTGGGAACCCATGCACTCCTCACTTAACTTGAATTGCACTCAAGCATTCTTAAATTCACGAAAATAATCCCTAAATCATGTAATGCACCTTTGTTAGTTGGAAATAGACTTCAAGAGTTATATAAAAGGCATATAAGGAAGTTTTGGGACCCTTAGAGTTTAGTAGGAAGCTCTAGGATGACTCAGAGGGCCAAATTAAATGGGATTCAACCCAATAGACTCATGGGATCATAGCCTAAGTCTTTAAGTAGGAGAATGAAGCTATGGAGAAGGTTATTATGCTTTAACAATTATGAGGGAGATTGTCACAGGCCTTCTAGAGTTCAACATTGAGTAGTAGGGTGTATGTACAGGGTGTGCTTTGCAAGCATGCCAAGGTTGTTTTCCCAAGTAGTTAGCACAAATCTAAGAGGATTCTAGATCCAATGCATTTGGATGTGTATGGATTGATGTCAGTAGTATCAATCACAAGAAGCATGTACTATGTTTCCTTTATTGATGACTTCTCTCGCAAAACATGGATCTACTTCCTGAAGACCAAGGATGAAGTCTTCAACATGTTTTTAGGAGTTCAAGGCTCTTGTGGAGAACTAGACAAGGAAGAATATCAGGGTTTTGAGGTCAAACGATGGGGGTGAGTATACCTCCAATGATTCCAAGGATTTTTTCAAGGATGCAGGAATCAAGAGGGAGTTCATTGTTCCGTACAACCTACAACAAAACAAGGTTGTCGAGCGAAAGAATCAATCCATCATAGGGGTTGCTAAGGCCATGATATATGACTAGGACTTGTCAATGTTTCTATGGGTAGAAGCATGCAATGTAATAGTCTAAATCTAGAATATGTGTCGTCATAAGGTTTTGGGGGGCAAGACACCAAAGGAGGCATTCATTGGTGTGAAGCCGAAGGTGAGTCATTTTCCCATCTCTGGTTGTCCAATTTACATCTATATACTAGTGGAGAAGAGGACCAAGTTGGAGCCCTACAACATGAAGGGTTTGTTTGTTGGCTACAGTGAGAATTCAAAGGCTTGCAAGATCTATATTCCGTGGGAGAAAAAGACAATTGTAAGCAAGGAAGTAAAGTTTGAGGAAGACTTTGCATCCACGAAGTCTCATGAGACATTACTAGTGACAAAGGATGAGTAGGAATCTTTGAAGGTTGAGCTAGGGTCAACAACAACTTCTAGTTCAACTTAGCAGCCTTCAGATGCAGTGGAGGAGCCACCACCTCCTACCAGTTTTATCAAGAGACCTCGATGGTTTACTCATACATCAAGGGATGCTCAAGAGCATGTTGAAGCTCTTAGTAGATTATTCAAGGAGAGCAGACCTCCGAAGAGGATTTCAAACTACATGGCAATGAGGAGAAGCATTATAGATTTTGAGAGCTAAGCCCCTGGTGTGGCCTTGGGGGCAAGCAATGAGCTAGGTACTGTCACCTAAATCCTAGCTCCTCCGTTTAGGCTAACTCCTAACAAAGCCAAGGGGGGTAGTCCCTACAAAGAGTTTACTATGGCTCTTGTGTTTAAAATGTTTTTGGGTGTTGAGTGATGCGGATGGGTGTTGTTTAGGAGTTTTGATGAGAGATCACAACTTATAAAAAAGAAAATAAACACAAGATAAATGCAAGATCACAAGATTTAAGAAACAACCACTTGATAGATTAAAACAAGACAACCATGATAATGTAAATGCTCCAGATAGATAAAAAGCAAATGAAATTGATGACAAGGACCAGTGCCTTATGGAGTCAAAGATAGTCTTGAGTGCTTGGGTTGCTTGATACAAGAGTTCAAAGTGGTAACGTTTGTGAGATCGTTTTGCAAATTATCTTGGTAAATTCAAAAGTTTTAGTGATTTGGATTATTAGGCTAGGAACAACAAGGTAAGCAATCGACCGTAAAGGTATACTTTCAGTGGCTTCGCTTTTGACGGTATGTCGGATCCGCCCAGATGTCAAGGAGTAGGTGTCTTAAGACTTAACCACTCCGATGTCTAGACAGCGGTAACCTCTGGCCCCACCATGTTTAGGAACTTTGCCCACTACTTGAGTATGTCTTGAAAAGGCAACGCCGGTTCGTTGGTTGTGGGATAAATTTTTTATTATGTTATCGAAAAATTATCAAATCCATTACACTGTGAAAGACAACCCCAAATACTCTTGCATGGACCTCCAAAGTCACTTCTTTATTAAAACATTCAAACAAATATTACACTGAGAATTTGGCAGAGTGTTCATGCTCAAAATCTCCATCCTAGAAGAACCAGAATGGCCTCCTTATATAACAAAACAAGAGACTAGCCTAACCTAAATCGAATTGGCATAAAGGAAGCCACTGGCACTGAGTCATCAAATCGAATTCCATCAATCTCTATCAAATCCATGTCAAATAGTCAATCAACTCAAGCTTGGAGCTCGAATCCCATCCATGTAACTCGAGTTTGTATTAAGTGTAGGGTGGGGAGGTGGCCTCCACCTAGGCAAGGCGCCCCCCATCCCAACTTTGGAAGTATCACCATCGAAAGCTTAAAGCCATGTGTAATATTTGAGCTCCAATAGAGACATACGTGAGTTAAGGTAGGGATTTGAGGTTTTAGTTAAGTGGGAGCCAAGCTTTAGTGATTGCATAAATATAGGAAAGCGCCCACCCATGCATTAACTTTATTTCAACCACCCCAAATTTGAATGCCAATTGGAGAACTCGAATTCCAAAGGAGATATGAGTGAGGGTTTAAGGAGAAACACGTGAGCATAGGGTTAAATGCATGAGACATTAGTGGGATATGACACAAAGGGCATGCCATGTGTAAATTCGAATGGTGAAGGAGTATCACGTGAATCTTTGGAAGGTGAGGCTTGGAGCTTTACAATAAATGCTAATTCGCCTCTATTGAGAGCTAAGCCCCTGAGGTGGCCATAACATAAGGAGGGCGCCCACCATTTAAATAAATGTCAATCCAACACCCCATTAAAAGGGTAACACATCACCAATTCGCATATCTCTTCACTCTTTGACATGAATGCATACAAAAGCTTGGAGTTAACTCGAATTTGCTTTGATATCTTGGTAGTTGAGAGTGAGAGGTGGCCTCCACCTAGGCAAGGCGCCCCCACTCCCATTAATGTAACTCAAAATTTAACTCTTTTACCATTTAATACCTTTGCCATGTCACAAATTCGATTTTGCACATGAGGAGGGCAAATTCTTTTGGAGTTAATCACTGGATGCTGACTGTATAATTGACTGGATGATGACTGAGATGATTGGAATCTTCCTTGATGCCTTGTGCCATGTCATTTAGCCACCGAAATAATCCAATATGGATTATTTGGGAGAGAATTGGACTTTTCTTCAATTATTAATTTTTTCAAATTAATTAATTAATAACCCTCTTTTATTGGTTTTTGAGGAATTATTAATTAAGTGGCTAAATAACGATCCGAAACTTAGGATAATAGTGTCCAGGGTCTAAGTGTGAATTTTGGCTTAGGAAACAAGCCTCCATTCATTGAAAAACACCCCCGGACGACTGACATATTACAAATTGAATTTTTCCATTTCAACTATGGAAAAATTAATTATTAAAAATAATTAGAAACCCAAATCCAACGCGTCCGGTAAAAATTTTTCGGACAGTGTTTTTATTGGACGGGGACCCTATAAAATGACCATCTAAGACATACATGGTGTCTAGTAGGCTTATACACATCAGTTGGGCTCTAACAACCCCCCATGGCTCAATTTTCAAAATCGGGCATTCCAGCTTTGGAGGAAGCGGGAGAAAACCTCATCGATTATAGCTCGGCTATAGGCAAAGTATAATTGACAAGGGAAAAAACTCCCTGGAATACCTTAGTTGCCTAACCAAGTCACGGGGGACCGAACCACTCAAAAATCCTACTAGCACACTTATTACAAACCCCGTGGGGCCATGGTCATTTTGACTGAAAACAAAAACTGACTAGGCACAAAGGATGGATCATCTGATACACTGGAACACAAACATTCATCATGTTTGTCAAAAGGCGGCTCGTTAGATAATCCAACTATGGTACAAATAAGTTGGTAACAGGACCCATACAAAATCGGTAAAGTGGCCTTCCTCATCATACCGGTTGAGAAGGGGAAAGTGGACTGAGAACATATGGGAGAGAGGAGGGTAGAGGGACTTCGTAAAATGTTCCTTTTGCTTCTACTTCGTAAACTTTTTAGTGACAAACACTATTCCATTTTTTTTTTGTGTTTGTGGTCTTTGCAGTATTTTTAGTGAGAAGCACGTGCCCCAAAACTATTGGGCAATTCTAGATCCTGCACTTTGATGGTTCTGGCAAGGAAGTCTCCATTTTTTCACATAGAATCATTTTGCATTCCCCAAATCCCCCACCATAGGCAGAATGATGATTGCTTAGCTGGCATTACCTTCAGTGAGAAGGAGTTGTCGTATTTAACCCTGCCATTTTCAATGCTATAATAATGTTACCCATCCGACCATCAGGTGTCATTGTCATTCATGATAGGAAATTTGTGTCTGCAATCAGTCAATTGCAATATTTATTAACAGTTTGGTAGCTCTAAGTTACCTGAAAGCCATACCTAGCCTTGGGAAATGCCGTTCCCTGTTTCAGATACTGAAACTGGTGGGATACGGCCCTGAAATGCGTGTGATACATATCAGTGGTGTATGTTTACGTTTCAGTGGTGTTGATATGTTTCAGGGGCAAAAGATGATATGTTTCACTCTAGAAAAGATATGTTTCAGATAAAGGTGAAATGTGTCATGCCGAAACTGATACGTTTCAGGGAAAATCGTGACATGTTTCAGTTCTAAAATGCTGTTTCCAGCGATTTTTCTTGGTTAAAGTTTGTTTTTTCTTGTTTTTATGTTTTACGGGTTCTATCGTTAACCCTAGTAGGTTCACTACTCCAACAACACTCCTCACCACTTGCCCTCTCCTAAACGCACAGCAAAGTCTGAATTGTGGTCAGCAGTCAAGCTTCGAGTGCACTGAGTTTTGCTGACAGCGGGTTTCTTAGTTTTCTGAGTCGACTGTTTACTGTGCCAAAGCCTGGAGTAACAGAAGAACCGAGTTCATTATTCAGTGGTTTCCAGGTATGGTTTCCTTGACTCATGCTTTGACACGCCAGTCCCATTGCCTGTGTTGAAATTCTGGTAGTAATTTTTTAGTTTACAGCTGTGTTGCACAGGGACCCGTCTCCCCAAAAAAAACAGCCCTGTACCCGCCGTCCCCGTGTTTTGGGGACTTGGGGACCCCTAGGAAACGTCCCTAATCTTTTGTGGACTTCATTAGGCACTTGGGGACTTGGTGGCCGTACCCAAAATGTCCCAACAAATTTCAGGGACTTCTGGGCAGATTTTGGAGACGTTCCAAGTAGATTTTAGAGTTGTCCCATGCAGATTTTGGAGATGTTTTGGTCATGTATCTTCAGTTTTGACAATGGGCACTGATGATTGGACAATATGATCATTTATCCCATCCTTATTTTCCATATTATTATAAATCTAAATCTATACAAGTTGCAGCTCAAAATATGGGTTGTGTATGATGGATTTTGATTTGGGTTTTTGGACATTTAACTATTGTCTTTTTAGCAACATCATTACACGCAGCAAAGCCTCCATGTCAACAAACTAGGAAATGGAACAACTCAAAGGTTTGATCCTTTTGGGTATTGCTGTTGTTCTTCTCATTTTTAGGCTCATCTTAGCTTTTACATATTGTACATAGGTGTCCAGGAGTTATTCAAGCCCAACTCTTCCCCCCATCCCAACCTCAATCACTGTGAAAACAATTGGTTAGTAACGACTTAGATTGGGTACTAAACATTTGAATAAATTCCTATTCAATATCCTTCTTAATCTAAAATATGAATCTAATCTCTTTACAGAATGTAAACATGTATATCCCAAAGTGTTTTGTAGTAGTTTTCAACACAGCTATAAAAATCTGTAGAACCTGTTGTGAAGGGAATGCTTTTTAACCCTTTCATTATAAACAAGAAATTTAAGGAAGAAGAATTGTTATAGAGACAAGCATTCTTCTCATAGACCCTTCATGGACATTAATGCAGATTGAAAATAGTTAAGCTTAAGTTTCCTAAAGCTGAACTACATTTTGCTCACGTTCAAGTGCCAATAATGGTCACTCAATCATTTTCTTATATGCTTGAGTTTTTTCAAAACTAGCAAGTGTAAGGGGTATGCAGAAGGAAATATTCACTAAATTCATTACAAAACTGGAGCAAAATTGTCGAGGTGTACTGGTGGGTCACTTGCCGAGCTGACTTCCTAATCTTTTTGGATACCTCCCAAAATGTAGGAATTTGCCATTTGTATAGATTTGGTGGCACCCTGCGCATAGTATAAGACGCTTTGCACCAAAAACCTGGGAGTTGGCGAAAATGGTCAAGGTCCATTGTTACCTTGTTGATCTGCACCTGTATTTGGAAAGACAAGTTGATGATCACAGCCAGATTGTCAGTCCTTGTAAAGTCTGGTATACCATCTTAGCAGCGCTGATTACTACACTGTAGCTTTTCAGGCATGAATCCCTGAATCAGTTTATCTTAACTGATTACTCTGTGTAATTAGCTTAGGGGATGCCTTGTGTACCGACCCTAATGCATTAAAGGTATTCCACTTGCTACTTCACACTTTAAACTTCTTCCCTGCTGGAGCACATAATCTACAGGAGTACTTGCTGGCCAGCCCACATATTTCTTTTATCATGGTCTATATCTCTTGGAAAAGTCATTATCTGTGTGTTCCATCTTAATCATATTGCTGGGCTATACTACTGCTAACCTTTTTCATGTGGATGCTGGTCTTGTTCATGAACAAATGCTGATCTGCAAGTTTCCTCTGAACAGAAGGCTCTGCATAGTTTGTATTTCTGAACCAGTGATAGCAAGCTGAGGCTCTATATACCACTCAATCATACAAACTGTCTCATGATTGGTAATCTAAAAATTTAATTTTTTGTCTCATGGTTTTCAAATTTTTTCACACACACACACACACACGTCGTTTCCCCGCCGTATCGTATCCATCTTTTTAAAAAAATTGCTGTATCCTTTTGCCCCCCCTATCCGTATCTGCTTCAGTGCAACTTAACGTTGGCTACATGCCTTGTCCCATGGTGTGTATGGATCTGCCCAATTTTTGTCAGGGTGTTTAGCAATTTATCAAATACTAAACTTTCCTACAAGCCTTGAAATCACTGATTTTGCTGGAAGGAATCATTTATGCAATTAATGAATTATAAAGTTTGTATGGGAATAATAGCATTATAGGCAGGTTTTCTGAATTGGTGAACGAAGAAATTTAAGTATTTTCAAAAGCCTCTTCAAATTTTCTTGTTATGAATTTTCCCTTTCCTGTAAGCCTTCTCATTGTTGGAAGATTCATGTTTCAGATTTGATTATGTAGACAATCCTGGAGATCACAATACAGATATTATCATTAGAGCTCTGCATGACATTTCAGAGGGATCTGAGATATGCCTAAGCTACTTTCCAGTCAATTTGCCATATTCTGACAGGCAGAAAAGTTTATTAGAAGACTATGGGTTTTCTTGCAAGTGTGACCGTTGCAGGATTGAGGAAGGCTGGAGTGAAAAAGACAGCATGGATGAAGAAGACATTGTCCCAGAGAATGAGATGGAAGAAGAAGAAACAGAAATGCAGGAAGCAGGTACTAGTGGAGAAAATGTGGATGAGGCAAACGATGATTTTCCTCATGCATATTTCTTTGTGAAATACCTTTGCCCTGTTGAAAATTGTGGGGGAACTATGGCGCCATTGCCTCCAGCTTCAGGGAATCTGTCGTCTATTATGGAATGCAACATGTGCGGGTATTTGAGAACCGATGAAGAATTTACTAAAGACCTAAAAGACCATGATATGGCTGATTGAGAAAGAATTACTAGATTTTGTTACTTACTCCAGAAATGCTCTCAAGTTGCTCATAATTTGTTTATGCTGTACACCTTGTTTAGAATTCTCTTCCCTTTCACATTTGAGGATGGAGGTAGCAAATGCTATGGGCCCCTCTAAAACTTTGATAGCGCACATAGTTCAATATGCTTGGAAGAGCAATGGATCATAGGGATTGAAATTGGAGGAAGTCATATCTCATTGCGTGATTTTACTTTTGAGGAAGTGCTTAGCTTCTTTTTAACGTTAAGGATGTTGTGTTGCTAAGAACTATGCTGCTGCTGATTTGATAGTTTGTTGATAAGTAAACTAATAAACACATAATTGTACATTGAGAAAGACCCGTCAGTTGATAATTCGGGTTGCCATGGAGCAAGACATCGAATAACTATATCCATGAGCTGTGTCTGGGAACAATTGATTTTCTAGAAGCAATGATGCACCTGATTAGTGAAACCTTTTACTGTTTTATGCATGTCATGGCAGCCTTGTGACACGAGTCACATAACATAGACAGGATGCAGTTTCAATTAAAAATTTGGAGAAAAGGAAGTGTTGCAATGATCCCAGAGCTATTTGTCTGCAAGCAGGAGTTACAAGACAGTTAAAGCTAGGAAGTGTTGCAATGATCCCAGAGCTATTTGTCTGCAAGCAGGAGTTACAAGACAGTTAAAGCTAGGAACCAAAAAAGGCCAATGTCGGAAAGATCTGACAATTACTAATGTTTGATATGAATTGCCAAACTGTTCCCAAGGCTTTTGTCATAAACAATGGAGGAGGATATAAAGGTGTCAGATCAGTATTACAATTGTTGAAAAAATCAACATTGGCATAAAATCAGCAAGGGTCCTGAATACAACTTCTGTAGGCAACATTGATGAAAAAGTCAGCAGACTGTGACAAGCATTAAAAAATACAAAATAATTCATTTTTTTCAATTTTTAAAACATATAAACCAACAACAGCATTAAAGAAGCACACTAACACATAAATATGGAAAAAAACACTGATATATATGTAGTGGGTGCGAAATAAAAAATGACACATCAAAGTCGATGCTGAATATTCAACCTTGATAGCTGTCCAATCAAGGACTCAAGAGTGGACACTTAATGCAAAATGACATCAAATATATAAAATGTATCTCATCATCATGAGAAGAAACCAGTGTGTATCTCATCATCATGAGAAGAAACCAGTGTACCACTGGGCATTTATATAGGATGGTTAAGAGGAGAGGAGTCCAGATAGATGTATGTTCAGCAGTCCATTAATTGGAAAAGTTTGTCTTCTTAACTATGTTCATAAGCCCTTTGTGGTTTGCAAGACAAACATAAAGTAGTTGCAATCTAAACCCTAGACACACGAGGATGAATGTATACATATATGTTAATGTTATGGTCTTCCCATTGAATAGTAGCATTACAAAAGGTGAAGGCGGTGGTCAGGAAAAGTGTGCAAAACAATAATGGAAGCTACGTCTTCAAGATTTTCTTTAATATAGATGGTGGTCTAGAATATATACATGTTTCAGTATTTATTAAATTCAGTACCTCCAATTCTGCCCTCCAATCAAAATTTGAATCCTTGTTGCACCAAATGCTACACATACATACAAAAGAAATGTCACTTTCACTAGTCATCAAGATTCAACATATTTTACAAGTCCTTGTTGTTTACTTGCCTTCGCTATATGCTATCTGACTCCCATTTCCTTTTGAATGAATGCTGAGAAATTACATACTTAGTTTGTTCAAGACTTTATAAGATTCTAGTGATGACCAAGATAGTTAATAAATGTTATTTTATTGGGTCTTTCAATTGACTCCATCTTATAAAATGTCACATTGTTATGTTGTTACACCAACTGTTTGGAATAGAGAGAAGTAAAATAATATACAAGTTTGAGAATAAATCGTTGACTTTTTAGGGCTTCATGATTTTAAATACACATATTGACCAATGCCAAGAGAGTAGTTGTTGAAGAAAACTAAGTGATATTTGTTAACAAAGTAAATATATACAGTCTTTTTTGCAAAAGCCTTCAATAGTGTGGTCTCTTCTTTACAACTCTAACATGTAGGGTGGCTTCAATAAGGTAATTGCTTATCTCTTTGTACATATTTGTTTTTCATGTTATGATTTATTTTCTCAAAAAAATGCACGAATGACTAGTAGTTGTTGAAAAGTCGACATATGAATATCAAAAGAGAGGACGAAGGGTATCACCAACATTGTGCAGCTTATTGCAATTGCTTACATATTTATTTTGATTATAAGTTCGTCGATAATCAGATATAATTTCACAATACCAATGTTGTATTGCTTTCTACAGTTGCTTGCATATTTATTTTGATTATAAGCTCCTTAATAATCACACACAATGTTACAACTAGGCTTGGGTGCAAGCTAGGACACTGAGTAGCTTCCTAAACTCTTCCCATTAATCCAAACATGACCCTTTCCCATTCTTTGCAAATCCATTGCTATAGGATTGTTGCCATTTGGGCCATAAAAAATTGTCTACAGATTGACAAAGAAACTAATCCATGACTTAAAAATGACATTCAATGGTAAAATCAATATAAACAAGTAGGGTGAGTCTTGGAATGCATTAAAATATATTGTTAAAATGATTTCTGTAATGACCTTGATCCATGCTCGAATTAAATAAATTGATTGCAATGAGAACTGTTTCCTTCTAAATTTGCACTTGCAAAATATCCAATTCCATGCAAGAATGCAAACATAGGGCAACTTATTACAAACACTACCCAATGTCACCTTAGGATTTCTCTTCATTTTAGGCGGGCTCTCATTTGGCACAATGTGTAAGTTTTTTGAGATTTTCAACCCACTCGGTTTCAATGTCAATTTGTCACTGTTTAATGCCCAACCCAGAAATTGTTTATGGTTGGAAATTACACATAAATTTCAGACATGTAAAACACTGCTGAAAATAAAATTTTACAGGCAGAAAATTAATTTAACCATGCACACCATAAAAAAAACCAGGCTCAGAGATTTTTGACCAATAGCCCTGGAAAAACCCCACGGGGAAAAGCAGTCACAGAGAGAGATTTTATTATTTCTTCAGCAAAAATATAGAACAACAATACAGTGAAAAATACAACTTATCTCCACCAATAAATGCACCCAGCTCACTGTTTTGATTTCTATGTCAAGCCTTCTCGATTTATGTGCCAAAAAATCAAACCTCATTTTCTGTGCTCGTTGCCTCGAAAACTGTGCTGAAAACAGTCCTCGATTTTTGTGCTGAAAGTACAGTTCGTACGACCCTCGAAAAATGTGCCTGAAACTATCCTAGAAATCTGTGGAAATTATCACCTTGGGTTCTGTGCTGAATGTTGGTTTTTGTGCCTGATTTACTATCTCGAAATGCGTGCTGCTTCTCGAAACTTGTGCCCAGAAAAATGCCTTGAAACTCGTGCCTAGAAATCCATATTGTATGATCACCTTGGGAAACGTGTTGGTGCTCAAAGTTTGCTGCCTCGAAATTCGTGCTGGTCATAAATGCACATGAACCCTCCTCGAAATTCGTGCCCTAGCTCTTTGCTCTCTTCTCCTTCACTCTCATCTCAAGAATGAATCACTTTTGCCTCCCTTGCCCTTTTTGACAAAACCCTAGGTGAGTGAGGGCCCATCTAATCCAATGGCTGAGATTAGCCAAGATGGATGGATGAGATTAAATGCTTACATTTAATTTTCCATAAAAATTAAATTCACTCACTTAAATTTATCAAAAGGTAACTTTAATCCCTAAAGTCACTTTAAATGTTCATCTCAAGTCATTTAATGCAAGGGTCACTTTATTTCATCTTTTAAGTGACTTAGGCAAGAAGTCACTAGGGGAACACATTCCTAGGTACAAAAATCAACACTCTCTCTTACCGAGGAAGGTGTTCTGCACCACTCCCAACTTGTCTCTGAAGAAGACAAACTTGCCCCTCCCCAAAGATTTTGTCAGAATATCTGCAACCTGCTCATCAGTGGAAATGTATTGTAACTCCACAGCTCCTCTTTGAACGTAATCTCAGATGAAGTGGTATCTGATCTCTATGTGCTTAGACTTGTCATGGAAAATTGGATTCTCAGAGAGCTGGATGCAACTCTGATTGTCATAGTAAATCATCGTAGGTCTTAGCTCTTGATCAAACACATCAACCAACAACTTACGAAGCCATAGTGCCTCGCAAGTAGCCTGACTGGTTGCCATATACTCAGCCCCAGCAGAACTCAAAGCAACGGACTTTTGCTTCCGACTGAACCACGACACTGCTGCCGAGCCCAAACTGAAACAACACCCGGAAGTGCTCTTCCGATCCCTCACACTGCCTGCCCAGTTTGAATCTATGAAACCAACCAAGCTGACTCCACCGAACCCCTGTAGTCCAAACCATAGTCTACTGTCCTTGCAAGGTATCTCAGCACATGTTTTGCGGCTGTCCAGTGCACACTCCTAGGCTCCACCATGAACTGACTAAGAGTGTTCACCGCAAAACATAAGTCTGGCCTGGTGTTGACCAGATACATCAATGACCCAATGCGCTGACGGTATAGTGTAGGATCCACCAACTTACCCTCAGAAGCATGAAGCTGCTTCCAGTTGGTGATCATAGGTGTGGACATCGGCCTGCAATTCTCCATGCGAAATCTCCTTAGAATATCTACTGCATACTTTCCCTGTCCTAGGAAAATATGACCAGGCTCTTGCCAAACCTCCATCCCCAGATAATAGTGCATCAACCCAATGTCTGTCATCTCGTACTCTGTAGCAAGGTCTCTCTTGCAATGTGCAATGAGACGCTCCTCCCCAGTGATAAACAAGTCATCAACATATAAAAAGAATGAGAGGATCTCCACCAACCACAATGTAGTAAAGGTTGGGATCAACCTCACTCTTCTGAAAACCCATCGATGTCAAATACGCATCAATCCTGGAGTACCAAGCCCTAGGAGCTTGCTTCATTCCACACATGAGAATCTCTCCCATGAATCTCAAAGCCTTGTGGCTACTCTAAGTAAACCTCCTCCTGCAGAAGACCATTGAGAAATGTGGTCTTCACATCCATCTGGTGGATCTTCCAACCCATCTCTGCTGCTATAGAAATCACTGCTCTGATGGAAGAATAACGAGCAACCGGCGCAAAGGTCTCATCATAATCAACTCCCTCTATCTGTGAAAACCCTTGTGCCACAAAATGAGCCTTGTACTTCTCCACAGTGCCATCTGCAACATGCTTCACCTTGTAGATCCACTTGGAAGTCACAATAGACTTCCCCTTTGGTCTCGGTACTATCTCCCATGCATCATTCTTCATGACGGAATGATACTCTTCCATCATGGCATCTCTCCAAACTTGATGCTGAGAGACCTCATCAAATGTGGAAGGCTCTGAATCATGAAGACTCGCAACTAGAGCCATACCTAATCTATCCGACATCACTACTGTCCTGACCTCCTCCTGGGGCCTACCAAATGCCTCTGCTTCCTCCAAGGTATCATGAAACCATTTAGGTTTCTTCTTCCTTGAAGGCTCCTCCCAATCTGGTCTCTCCTCATCTAAAGAACTACCAGAAGCAGATGGTCCAACAACCTGTGGACCAATAGCCTGTGAACTAGTCCGACTGGTGAACCTGTAACCTGAGAACCATAACCTATCCCTAGAGTACCTGCTGATTGAACCCTTGAACATATAGAACCTGTGCCTGTAACTTGTGATCCAATCACTCCGGAAACTTGTGGACCTATGATCTGTACTGAAGATGCCTTTGTTACCTGAGGTGTGGAAGTCGGTGGCTCCCCATGCTCCAACTCTCTAGACTTCCTAAAGGCTCTCTCCTCCTCAAATCTCACTTCTTGCCTCACAAAAACCTTCTTTTGGCCAGGAGGATAAATGCGGCAAGCCTTCGAAGTCCCATCATATCCCACAAAGATGCCTCTCTTTGTAGTGGGATCAAACTTTGTCCTCTTCTCAGAAGGGACATGAGAGTAAGTCAAGCAACCAAATATGCGAAAATGGCCAACCTCAGGATTCTTGCTTGTGAACATCTCCTCAGGAGTCTTCCTCCCCAAGGCACGGTGGGGACTCATGTTCTGCAAGTAAACTGCAGTATTGCATGCCTCTGCCCAAAGAAAGAAAGGAAGATTATGATCATGAAGCATAGCTCTCAATGCTCCCAGAATAGCCCTGTTCTTCCTTTCCGCTACTCCTCAGTTGTGTAGGGAACTGTCAATTGTCTCTGTATACCCTCCTGTCTGCAAAACTCATCGAACTCATTGGAGGTATACTCACCCCCATTGGCCGATCTCAGGACTCGAATCCTCCTCCCTGTTTGATTCTCCACAAGAGCTTTGAACCCTTGGAAGACCATCAATACTAAAGGTGACTTCTTGCTCCTCAAGAAGTAGATCCATGTCTTCCTGGAATAGTCATCGATGAACGAGAAATAATACTCAAATCCAGTCAAGGAAACTGATGACATAGGACCACATATATTTGTATGGATCAAATCAAGTACTCCTACTGATCTGCTGTCACTGCTCGAAAAATTAGTTTTGGTGTACTTTCCCTAAGCACACCCCCTGCAAACATCACTCTGCTCTATGCTGAACTCTGGTAAACCTATAATCATACTCCTCAACAATCTCAAAGCTGTGATGCAAGTGGGCCATCCTTCGATGCCATAGCTCACAAAGCTCACTGCTGTTGCTGTGTGCCAAAGCGTACTGCGGCTGAAATAAGAGCTTGTATAGCTTTCCACATCTAACCCCAATGACCATGGAGGTAGATAGTTCTGTAGTCTTGGGAAACACCTGCACTCGTCTATCCAAGAAACAAACCCCAAGACCCCTGTCCTCAATGGTGGAAACTGATATTAAGTTCTTTTTCAGCCTAGGGACAAACAACACATCCCTCATAATCGTAGGACTCATAGACTCCCTCTAAAAGGTAATGGTCCCACGACCAACTGCTCTGACAATGGTATCATCTCCTAGTACAACCTCCACATCTATACCTGTCTGTGAAAGCTCATAGAACATCTCTCGAGCGCCTGTCATGTGGCTCGAAGCTCCGCTGTCAATATACCAAGTGCCGGTGGTGGATGCACTCATCTGATGGCTAGTCAACAAAGAATACTCCATCTCCATATCCAAATCAGTGCTGGTAACTATAGAGTCTCTCTCTCTCTCAACATGTCCAGCACACAGAGAAAACTCTCTGTGAAATCTCTCTCCAAACTCATCAAGTTCCGTTGAGGCTGCGGTATGCTGCTTCTTCTTCTTCTTCTTCTTTGGACACTGTGAGGCATAGTGCCCAAATGTCTGACAACCATAGCACTTGATTTTACTCAGGTCTTTTTTCTGCCCACCTTGCTGCTGCTGCCGCTTGGCCCCACCCTGCTTGGGGCCCTTCTTCTTCTTCTTGCCCTTTGCCGTCAATGCCACATTATTCTCATCCTCCCTACCCTGTGAAGAGTTGCCCTGTACAAGACCTCGCCTGTTCTCCTCCTGTACAAAATCATCCCACAGTCTATCCCAAGAAGGTAAGTTCTCCCTGCCCACTATGGCCTGCACAAAAGCACCCCAAGGCTTGAAAGCCTCATTCACTACTATTCGCACAAGCTCAGAGTCAGAAACTGCCTCCCCAACTGCTGTTAGCTCATTTCTCACCTGAGATATTCTGGTAAGGTAAGATGTCACTCCCTCTCCACCATTCATCTTTATACCCTTCAAATTCTCTCTTAGAACCATCTTCTGGTTCTCATTGGTGCTCTGGTATAAACTAGTCAAGGCTGCCCACATTTTAAATGCACGGTCCTTACCTGAAATGTGGGGACTGATGTGGTCTTTAGCTGCATCTAAGATAATTCTTCTAGCCTTACAGTCTTTCTTGTTGAAGGATGACAGTGCAGCTGCATCTGTAGCAACGAGAATCTGAATAGGGTGAGTTGTAGTATTGTTTACCATTTCATCCCATAACTCATTCTCTTCCAAAATCGACATTATCATAGCTTTCCATGAAACAAAATTCCCTGTCCCATCTAGCCTATCCTCCAACCTAAGTCCTGTAGCCATCTCTCTGCAACTCAACAAGGTGCTGCCCACTAACAGAAGAAAACACTGAAATCTAGAAATTTTTGTGTGTCTGCAAATTATTAACTTTTCTGTCAACCTCGCTTTGATACCATGTAAGTTTTCTGAGATTTTCAACCCACCCGGTTTCAATGTCAATTTGTCATTGTTTAATGCCCAACCCAGAAATTGTTTATGGCTGGAAATTACACATAAATTTCAGACATGTAAAACACTGCTGAAAATTAATTTAACCATGCACACAATAAAAAAAATCAGACTCAGAAATTTTTGGCCAATAGCACTGGAAAAACCACACGGGGAAAACCAGTGAGAGAGAGAGATTTTATTATTTATTCAGCAAAAATATAGAACAACAATATAGTGAAAAATACAACTTATCGCCACCAATAAATGCACCCAGCTGACTGTCTCGATTTTTGTGTCAAGCCTTCTCGATTTCTGTGCCAAAAAACTAAACCTCGTTTTCTGTGCTTGCTGCCTCGAAAACTGTGCAGAAAACAGTCCTTGATCTCTGTGCCGAAAGTACAGTCTGTACAGACTGTACGACCCTCGAAAAACATGCCTAAAACTGTCCTCGAAATCAGTGCAGATTATCACATCATGTTTTGTACTGACTGTCTCGGTTTCTGTGCCTGATTTACTGCCTCGAAATGCGTGTTGCTTCTCAAAATTCGTGCCAAGAAAAATGCCTTGAAACTCGTGCCCAAAAATCCATACTATATGGTCACCTTGGGAAACGTGCTGTTGCTAAAAGTTTGCTGCCTCGAAATTCGTGCTGGTCATAAATGCACATGAACCCTCCTCGGAATTTGTGCCCTTGCTCTCTGCTCTCTTCTCCTTCACTCTCATCTCAAGAATGAATCACTTTTGCCTCCCTTTCCCTTTTTGACAAAACCCTAGGTGAGTGAGGGCCCATCTAATCCAATGGTTGAGATTAGCCGAGATGGATGGATGAGATTAAATGCTCACATTTAATTTTCCATAAAAATTAAACTCACTCACTTAAATTTATCACAATGTGACTTTAATCTCTAAAGTCACTTTAGATGCTCATCTCAAGTCATTTAATGCAAGGGTCACTTTATTTCCCCTTTTAAGTGACTTAGGTAAGGAGTCACTAGGGGAACACATTCCTAGGTACAAAAATCAACACAAGGTGGGTTTCCCTATGTATGATTGCTAATTTACTTTTTTCTATATCTTATTTAACAAACTAGATTTAACAATCCAATAGTTTATGCAATGACATTGGATGATAGAATCAATATAAACAAGTAGGGTGATTCTTGAAATGCAAAAAATACATTGTTAAAATGCAATGACCTTGATCCCTACTTGAATTGAAAAAAAATTGACGGCAATAAGAATTGTTACCTTCTAAATCTGCACCTGTGAAATATTCAAGTCCATGCAAGGATGCAAACTTAGGGCAACATAATAGAAACACTACTCAATGCCACCTTCGTAGGATTTCTCTTTATTTTAGGTGGGCTCTCATTTAGCACAAGGTGGGTTTTCCAATGTCTGATTGCTAAATTACTTTTTATATCTTCTATAACAAACTAGTACAATGGATATGACTGGTGAATTCAAGTAGATTGGTGCCTATCTTTAGGCTAAATGGAATCAAAACACTTTAAAATTCAAAAGACTTAATGAAATACAATATTAAATCCAAGAAAATGCTTGAAACAATAATCAATATTAGTTATAAGTGTGTTGCAAAACCATGTTTCGACCAACCATACCAAACTCATAAAGATACATTAGTATTTTTATTGCATTCTTTCACCTTCAAATAAAATTAGAATCTGAAAATGAAGAAGACAGAGAACAACCTAGGTTCATAACATAAATCAGATATGAAATTAGGGTCTAGAAATTGATCGTACAATCTCTTTTAGACCTCTTAATGCTAAAGGTACACCCCAAAACAAAAATGATACTCCTAGCATAAGGGAGAAAAAGATAGTGTACAACAACCTTACAAATGATGATGACAACATAATTTTTTTTCTCAAGAAGCGTCAAACCTATACAAGCTATTTTCAACAAAAGCACAAGTGCTGTAGGGATTTCTTCACAATGAAAACACACTTTAGCCAAGCGAGAAATGTTTCCTTTTATGGACTCATCTTGTTACTTCTTCGGGAATAAAATAATATTAGAACATTCTAGGTTTCCATAGAATAAGCGCGCTTCCACAAATCAAACATTTGAAGAGGTCAAATAATCCAAGTGTAATTCTCCCATGTAAAATGTCCCATAAACATATCACTTCTTTTCAAAACTTGAGCCATTCTAGTGGCTTCTCTATGAGACATCTTACTAAAACAAGTTTATTGCATCACATCTTTTAAAATTTCCTTATAGAGTGCTCCAAATAGGTTGGCATATTAAAATATTGCTTTTACTCAAAGTTTGTGTCCTTCTAGGTGTGTGCTCTTTTAAATTAGAGTTCGGTTTCCTAAAAATATCAAAATTTGTCTTCTAGAGCCTTATTAAACATGCTGCTTCACCTATTAAGGATTCAAAACTATTAAATAATGATTTCATAATTATTTGTGTTATGTGGGAGCTAAAATGAAGGGCAACCTCCATAAATTACAATTCTAAGCCCTAAATATACCTCACAATAGCGGGATGTCTCCTTAATAATCATAGTTAGTATGATTTTAATGTGCCACATGTCTTTATTAAATGAGGGGTATTCCACCAAGGTGCCACACAACATTGCCAACATGTCAAGTTATGCCTCCAAATATCTAGAATTTCCCTTCTGCTGAAACGTAAAAAGTGCTAATGAAAATAATCATGCCTCCAAATATACAAATATGCTCCAAGGAATGTGAAAATGCATCAAAAGTAAACATAATGAAGACTTATGCATATATAAGTATGACAATGCTCCTTTCTCTCAAGTGCCTAGATCTTAGAATGATCTAGTAGTAACAAGAACACTGGTTTGACCCTCTTAAGATTGGTTAGTAGTAACAAGAACATTGGTTTGACCCTCTTAAGATTGGTTAGTAGTAACAAGAACAATGGTTTGACCCTTTTAAGATTAGTTGTTGATTATGGTAAATGGCTTCCCTCTCGTTCCACAACATTGGCTTGGCAAAGATAAATGAGTAAAAAAAATTGGCATTTTAAGGACCCTCTTAAGATTGGTTAGTAGTAACAAGAACAATGGTTTGACCCTTTTAAGATTAGTTGTTTATTATGGTAAACAGATTCCCTTTCGTTCCACAACAGTGGTGTGGCGAAGATAAATGAGTAAAAAAACAAAAAAAAATGGCATTTTAAGAGGGTTTGCCAATTTTTTCAATTTTTGTGGATTTTTTTCATTTTTTTTTGGAAACTCAGAAAATAAAGAGCATTTCTTTTGGAGCGTGATTACTATCCCTCTCATCCTTGCAGCAAATCAGATCACAACACAGGTTGATGAGATCATATCACTACTTCACATGGTCCCCTGTCTCATGAAAACCCTGCCACTCATTCAAGACTAAGTCGATGGATTTATTGTGGAAATATTTCAGCCTTTGATGTCTCTGTGCTACTCTGGATATAATTTCTTGGCACATAAAACATTGTTAATTAATAGACATCATGCATGAAAAAATGAAACAACCAGTTAATAATACATAGAACCTTTGTGAACAAGCATACATGCATTCAGTTGTAAAGAACACACACACACACACACACGTAAGAATACAACTTATGGGCATAGAGTCATTCTCAGAACATAGCATAAAAATAGTCACACGAGAAAAACAACAGAATCGGGCATAAACTTTGTTTTATTAACTTTTGCGTTCTCACACTTCAACCACAACACATACAATGCAAATTACATCACAATAAAAATACAAAATGAGATTATTACAAACTCAAGGCGTCTAGAGCTTTCTCTTAGTGTCGACGAGAGGATCGCTTCATCAAGAAGCGTTTGATCATGTAATTCAGAAGTTATGTTCTCAACTACCAGCCGAAATCGAAGAATGAGCTGGCATTGGAGTGAGATAGCTTTGAACAGTTCATGCTAGCCGTAATTTGTTTTCACCTACTAACATTCTCCCACTTGAAATCAAATGGAGGCTCAGGCTTCTTGTTCATTCAAAACTGTGCATCAGGTTACTCCCAAGCCAACTAGTCTTCTACAAAGTTTTTGCTGGTCTCTTGGCAAGACTTTAGTGAGCACATTAGCATGATTTTTAGCAGTATGAATCTTTTCTAAATTTAAATGACCTTCTTCCAATACTTGTAAGATCCAATAGTACTTCAGATCAATGTGTTTGGTCCTTGAGTGAAATGTTTGGTTTTTCGCCAAGTGAATCATGCTTTAACTGTCACAATGTAGCAGATACTTGTCTTGCTTAATTCCTAGCTCTCCTAGGAATCATTGCATCCACATCTCTTTGCAAGCTTTTGTTGCAGCTATGTATTCTGCATCAATTGTGGAGACAGGTACTACCTTCTATAGCCTAGATACCCAAGACACCGTTGCACCTGCAAATGTATACAAGTAACCACCGTTGGAATTTCTAGTGTCCATGTCTCCAGCCATATCTGCATCTGTAAAGCCTTCTAGCACAATATCATTATGATCAAAACATAAACAGTAATGGTTAATTCCCTTGAGATATCTTAAGATCCACTTTACCGCTTGCCAATGTTGTTTTCCCGTATTGGCAAGGAATCTGCTCAATACTCCCATTGAATGTGCAATGTCTATCCGTGTACATACCATGGCATACATCAAGCTGCCAATTGCTGAAGCATAGAGAATTTTACTCATTTATTCCTTCTCCTTGTCATTACAAGGGCATAAATCAACACTAAATTTGAAATGAGATGCAAGAGGTGTTCCCACTGACTTGGCATCCTTCATGTTGAACCTGTTAAGCAACTTCTCAATATAATTTTCTTGTGATAGCCACATTATTTTGTTATTTTTTGTCATGTATGATCCTCATTCCCAATATTTGTTGTGCTTGGCCAAAATCCTTCTTTGAAAATTGATTGCCCAAGTCCTTCTTCAACATGTTAATCATGCTCTTACCATGCCCAACAATTAGCATGTCATCCACATATAGCGATAAAATAATATACTTTTCTTGGTCATACTTCTTGATGTAAACACAATGACAAACCTCCAGCCTTCTAAAACCATGTTCCAACATGAATGAATCAAACTTCTTATACCATTGGCGAGGTGCTTGTTTCAGCCCATAGATGCTCTTCTTCAACCTACAAACCATATTTTCTTTACCTTTTATTTTGAATCCTTCCGACTGTTCCATGTAAATTAGCTCCTCCAAATTTCCATGAAGGCATGATGTCTTCACATCTAGCTGTTCACTCTCCAAATCTAAAGCAACAACAATACCAAGAATAACTCTAATGGATGACATTTTAACAACAGGTGAGAAAATTTCATTAAAATCAATACCTTCTTTTTGGAAAAATCCCTTTACCACCAACCTTGCCTTGTACCTATCCTTCTTCCCTTCACCATCATGCTTGATCCTATATACCCACTTGTTTTGAAGAGTTTTTCTTCCTTTCAAAAGCTTTACTAGCTCCCATGTTTTGTTCTCCAATAGTGAATCCATTTCTTCCTGAATGGATTTCTTCCAATCTTTGCTATGCACATTATCATAAGCCTCCTGAAAATAATGAGGTTCACCTTCATCAGTTAATACAACATAATTTGAAGGCATATATCTTTGTGATGGCTTATGAGGCCTAGTGGACCTTTTCATCAGTTAATACAACATAATTTGAAGGCATATATCTTTGTGATGGCTTATGAGGCCTAGTGGACCCGTGAACAGACTGTGGTGGTGTATTTTCCGATTGGATCTCTTGTAACGGTTGCGGCAAGGCTTCTTCTTTTCAATGTTCATCATTTTCAACTGGCTGTCCATCATGTTCAGGTGGCTGTCCATCATTTTTTTCCTACTCTCCATAATCTTCTTGCAATGGTGGCATATTTTCTTGTTGTTCCAAAAATTTGTCAACATTTTAATTGACCTCCATATCACCTATAGGCTTCTTAAACATATCTAACTCATTAAATATAACATCCTTGCTTCTAATAACTTTGCATTTAACTAGATACCACAAGCGGTAACCAAACTCACCATCCGCATATCCCATTAAAATACATTTCATCGATTTATTGTTTAACTTAGTTCTATGCTCTTTGGGAATATGCACAAATGCTTCACATCCAAAAAATTTAAGGTGAGAATAGTTTACCTTCTTGCTGGTCCAAACTTCTTCAGGAATACCATCGTCCAAAGCTATAGTAGGTGATTGGTTTATGAGGTAACATGCTATCCTCACTGCTTCTGCCCAAAAATGATTTTCCATCCTGGAATTTGACAACATGCTTCTCACCTTCTCCATGATAGTGCGATTCATCCTTTCTACAATACCATTCTGTTGAGGAGTACCATGGACAATCTTCTCATGCTTTATGCCAAACTTATTGCAATAGTCCTTGAAGGCTTTGGAGCAATATTCTCCACCGCTATCTGTCCTCAAGTACTTGAGCAGTTTGTTAGTCTCTCTTTCAATGCCAACATGAAAATTTTAAAATATGTCAAATACCTTCGAATTCTTTTCTTTCATAGGATAGGCCCAAACCTTCCTAGATGCATCATCTATGAAAGTAGCGAAATATGAGGTTCCTCCTAGAGACTTAACATTGACTGGCCCAAACACATCAGAGTGTACCAATTATAATAGGTTCCTCTTTCTTTCATGTCCTCCTCTCATAAATGGGACTCTATGTTGCCTACCATATATACAATGCTCACAAATGCCAAGTTCATAAGATTTCAAACATGGTAGTAAATTTTTACCAACAAGGATTTTTAGGCCCTTTTCGCTCATGTGTCCCAAGCGCTTGTGCCATAAATCTGGCGAAGTTCCTTCTTTTGCAACAAAACAACTTCTGATTTTCTTGTTGTTTCTCTTAAGGTCTACAATGTCCCTATCTCGAGTCCTTTAGCCATGACCAATGCTCCTTTGTTGATTCTCCAACCACTCTTTCTGAGACTTGTGGAGCATCCTTCATCATCTAATTGTCCCACAGATATTAGGCTCATGCACATCTCTAGAACATGCCTAACTTGTTTCAATAGGATATCATTCCCATCTTTTGTTTGGATTCAAACATCTCCCACTCCAACAATATTACAAAAATGATTGTTTCCCAAATGTACTCTACCATAATCTCCAGTTTCATATGAGACAAAATTGGTTTTGCATGGAGTTACATGGTGAGATGCCCTAGAGTCTAGGATCCAATCAATACTACTACTGGAAGTATATAGGTATGCTTCTTCTACTAAAACAGTAAATAAAACATCACCATTTGAAGCTATAGTAGTGGTCTCACCTTCATTTGTGTTGGAAGATTTTTGATTTGTTCTGGTTGATTTTGGCTCCTCCTGTTCTCTCTTCCATATTTGACACTCTCTTTTCATGTGTCCTACTTTTCCACAATTATAGTAAGTAAGTTTGCCTCTTCTTGAGTTTGATCTACCCCTTGACTTGGAACGCCCTTTCCTTTTTTCGATCAATTTTCCTTCCACGATCAACTATGGCTTGAGCTTCTCCTCCCTTTTTTTTTGTAACTAATTTACATTGCAACTCTTCATTCATTAAGCTGTTACTAACACCATCAAAACTTAGAGTCCCTCCAGGTGCTGAAGTGCTCATAGCTACTATCAATTTTTCCCAACTGTCTGGCATGGAGCACATGAGTAGGATGGCTTTGATTTCATCATCCAAAACAATTTTAACAAAGGTAAGCTAGCTGGTAATTATGTTAAACTCATTTAAGTGCTCTGCAATTGAAGCACCCTCATTCATATTGAGATTATACAACTTCTTCATAAAAAACACTTTGATTGGTGTTGTGTTTTTCTCATACAAGTCATGTAATTTCTTCCATAGAGCTTCTGCTGTCTTCTCACCAGCCACATTCAAATAGACATTCTTTGCAAGATATTGCTTGATTGTAGCAATGGATTCCCTGTCAAGATTGTTCCACTCTTCATTTGTCATTGATCAAGGTTTACTTGTTACTCCCTCAATAGGAAAATATTGGTCTTTTAAGATTAATATGTCTTCCATATGCTCTCTCCAGAGGGAAAAATTGGCCCCATTCAATTTCTCCATGTCAATCATGGCTGGTGTTTCCATGCTGCTTCAAATGACTACCTCTCCCAAAAACGAAATTGAGAAACCTTGATTTTGCAAATGCTGTGATAGACCCAGCTCAGGATAATAACAAATTGTCTTTTGTGTATCTTTTCCCTGGTCACTATTATTGGGGATCCCACTTCCAATTTGTGAACTCCACAAATTCCCACGCTGAACAAATGCACACTAGTCAACCTTTTCTTATGCAGCAGGGGATGGCTTCTATGCTGGCTCTAATACGAATTGATGAGATCACATCACTACTTCACATGGTCCCCTGTCTCATGAATACCCTTCCACTCATTCAAGACTAAGTCCATGGATTTATCGTGGAAATATTTCAGCCTTTGATGTCTATGCCTTGCTGGATATGATTTCTTGGCACATAAAACACTGTTAATTAATACACAATAGACTCGAAAAACAGAAACAACCAATTAATAATATGAAAAACCTATGTGAACAAGCATACATGCATCGAGTTATAAAGAACATGCACACATGGAAGAACACAAAACTTATGGGCATAGAGTCATTCTCAGAACACAACATAAAAACAGTCACATGAGAAAAACAACAGAATCAAGCATAAAATTTGTTTTATTAAGTTTTGCGTTCTCACACTTCAAGTGCAGCACACATACAATGTAAATTACATCACAATAAAAATACAAAATGAGATTATTAGAAACTCAAGGCATCTAGAGCCTTCTCTTGGTGTCGGTGAGAGGATCGCTTCATCACGTAGCGTATGATCATTTAATTCAGAAGTTATGTTCTCAACTACCAACCAAAATTGAAGAATGAGATGGCACTGGGGTGAGGTGGCTTTGAATAGTTCATGCTAGCCATAATTTGTTTTCACCTACTAACATAGGAAACAATGCATTAACCTCTTCGTTATAAATCATAGGGGAGCTCTCAGTGAACTAGACATGGATATGAAGTGAAACTGGGGAAGGAAGGAACTCGTAGATGCAACTTATTGATTGATGAAAAGTAGCAACTTATTCAAGTGGGTACTGGTATTGTGCAGAACCAGAGGTTAGTGAGGGGAAGGCCTATCATATTTACTATTCCTCTCATATATGTAACAAATCAGATCACAACACATGCAATGATACATTAACCTATTCGTTATACATCGTAGGGGAGCGCTCAATGAATTAGACATGGCTGGGAAGTGAAATTAGGAAAGTAAAGAAGTCTCATATGCAAATGATTGATTGATTGATGAAAAATAAGCAGCTTAATCAAGTGGGTATTGGTAATGGGTAGACGCAGAGGTCATGAAGGTGAGTTCCTATCATATTCCTACATGATATCATTTCCATCTTTGCTTATTTTACCCTCCATTGTCCTTGAATTAAAGTGAACCATCAACACTTTTTATATGAAGAGTTGGTATCAAATATTTGCACTGTGAAGAAAACCTGGATTAGTGTCTTTGTCACGTCTCTTCTTCACCATTTTTTTTGTATAAGGTCCAACGACCATAATCACTGTCTTAGTAGGATGTTAATTTTATTGTGATAATACCTATATGATATGTAATTCGTAGTGGTGTGCAAACTAGTGTACTCATAGTTTGCTTAACTCATATTTAAATGAGTAATACACTTAGATTATGGATTATGTTGATATAATTATGAACTTCAAACTATAAACATGCCCTATGTTTATCCCTGTGTAACTATGCACATTAATGTATAACTTAGGCATATACTTGTTTACCATCTGTGACAAATGCATATGTACGCATTTTGGTTACTAACAAATGCAATACAAACATAATACAAATTATATAATTTGTATGCAAATACTATCCCAACATTATAAAGTTCCTAGGTTACAATTGTGATTCTAAAACATTAACCCCATGTATTATAAACATTTACAATGAATACACATTACAATCCAATCAATATTAATCATCAATTATAAAGGTATTATAAACCTATGGACTAATAAGCAAATGTAATGTACATATTTCATATGACATAGGCTATAACATAAGCCACTCAAATGTTTTGTAAACATTTGTGTTCCAACTATGCGATGCAAACATGATATAACTTACCCTTTGTAAGCAATACGAATTAGGCGTTATTATTAAACTAAGTTATAAATGCAGGACCTACGTTTATAACTAAGCATTATAAGTCTTTGTTTTATAAGCCATATATATATATATGTCATAACCAAGTATTATAACTCATTGATTTTAAATGTAGCATATATATATGTTAACCAAGCAAGCATAAGTAATATGAACTATGCATTACCTTAGGTGGTAGATGCAACACGTTTAAAATGTTTACCAACGATAAAACATCGTCATGCTTGATCTAAGGTTATTCCACGCAGGCTTGCAAATGAAAATCCAATGTTTTAAACCCGTCTTTGGCTTCCCACCTGGCAGGTAAACTACACACTGGGAATCACAAGTGTTTCAATACTCAGAAATGAATGCTGCGCTTGTGTTCCAGCTAGCCCACTCTAGCGACCAGATGAGTTTGTCAACTTCGATACCCAATGAATTGAAGCTCATCTGCTGGTTAATAAATTTGATTGTAAGCTTGACCGTTGATAACGATCCGAGTCATACCAGTTGGAAAACGTGAACAACCTCGTGCCGTTGATCTTGGAAGGTTCTTCGCGCCCATTACAGTATTGTACCAAGCATTAAAAACATGATACCGGTCTCATAGGTCAAGTACATCTTCCAACCAGTAGCTACAACTTTTGGACAAAACCCCTGCTGCATTTATAAACTTCTCATTCTTACTGCGACAGGTTCTTAGCAGAGCACCTCTGCTCTATGCAGATGGTTTACACACTGAACCATAAGGAAGAAGCTCCGTTCTGTTTTGAGCAAAATGTCAAGTAAAAACAAAAGTTCGCTGGTGTGTCCACGCATGTGCAAGTAAGAAGTTAGTTGTTTAACGCATCATTACACTTTACCATGTTAATTAATTTGTAAAACTTACTGCAGGGTTTAATCTCTCGTTTATTCCTGTGTAGGTGTAATACTTCCACGATCCCGGTCCTCGTGTCTTCCCTATCCACAGGTAAGTTTTCATATTGTGTAATAACAGAATGTAATTTGTGGTAATGATTCTGTCTATGTAAAAATTATTATTGATATTAACCCAGTTTATTTACCCATGCAAGTGAGAAGGAGAAAGCTGGAAGCATTCGGAGTAATGCCCATAACCAACGCCAAGAAAACAAGGATGGACAATGGTTCTCACAACTGGCAAGCTAACTCGCCAACTCGTAAGCCTCGGGTATATTTTACCCCGTTGGTGAGGGCCGAGTTACTAAAAAGTTAGGAAATGTCCTTTAGTTAGGGTTTTGTTTTCCTTACTGTCTAGGTCGAAGCGAATGGCCGCCGACCTTGATTTCTATAGCACAGAGCTAAAATTTGTGAAAGGTCTTCACGACCTGAAGATGTAACTCGTAATGCATTGCAAGACTTGTATAAATAGATACACGTTGATAATTTAAATGTAAGTTTCCAAGATGACGTATGAAATTCGTTGGTCATTTAAAGTCTGTCTCAGAAGTGCTTATCGGGGTTTAATGTTAAGGCTCCAATCCTTTGAATGGAAACGAATTACGTTTTGATTCACCATTAAATTTTTTATACATACTTCCTTTATATTTGTAATAGTTATAACATGTGAACCCTAGCACGATTTCGTTTACAAAATTCGTTTACTACTCTTTTGAACTCTATTTCTAGTTTCTCTTCAAGCATATATACACATGGATACTATCTGGATAGATTCACATTCATTTTTAAATTGCAAAATCGTTTAAATAACTATATTTACTGTGTATTCGTGAAACAATGGGTAACAAAACCCGAGCCTGTATATGTATTGTATACATTGTTTAATTACTGGAAAATCACATTAATGCTGATTCTATCCTTTGTGTAATGGTTTGGTTTCAATATACTGGATGAAGCTTGACCATGGAGTTCGAGCTCCCATGCCGAAGGTAATGGCATAAACATACAAAAAGATAAAAACGAATTTGAATTGTTCATCCCGAAAATAAATGGTAATTGTATACAAATTTGATAGAAAAGAATTCGAGTTTCCATACTGAAAATAAATGGCATTTTTATACAGAGTAGATAGGAAAATATAACTCTGTCGAGTATTGGAAAACAATTTAAAAGCAGGTATAAATACTTCGTTTAACGTGTTTTGTGCATCTATGAAAAGAGGAATCAATTTCCTTTTTTTTTTGTTCTTGTCTCATAAATTTAAACAATTAATTCCATGTATTCTATCTGTATACTGTGCATACATTCCATACAATACCTTATTAAATATTTCATAAAATATTTAATGTCACACATAGAACTCTATTCTATTCTATAGAATATTAGTGAAATAAAGTAATCCATACAGAATCTATTTACAGGGTTTAGATGTTACAAACCATTTCTGCCCAGATTCAATAATACAATTCTTTCCATAAACGATCTAGTCTTTATAACCAAAACCTATTGTAACCAGTCAAGCATAAAAATTATTTAAATACAAATAACATAGTACTTATCTGTATATTCTTATGACCAGTGGAACACAACCACAAACCTCCCAGCCTTAGACGAGCAAGTCTTTTTTGCTCTCGTGGTCACCCCCGAGCTGAGTTCACAGTTCCTCTGGGTCAGAGTTTCTCTTTTATTTTCCCTTAACTTGTCCCCCAAGTTATTTATAAAATTACTTTTGCAGCAGACTACCCAACATCCAACTCATTACTCGTGAGATCCAGGATGCTCTAGGGAATATTAAGTCTCCGCACTTAAGAAAACAATCTGTCACAACCTCTACAAGGTATTTGCAGTGCTCCTGCAAATTGTGGTAGTACTCCTACCTGAACATTGCTAGTACTCCAAGTTATACCCACCTGTTATTTTTTTCTCTTTTTTTGGTGCAGTTTGTGATCCAAACTGCCCCCATTTCATTTCTTTGATTAGCTCTGGTTATTTAATCCCCTTGAATCCCTTCACTTTTCATTCTCCCTTTTCTTTCTTGTGTGAAAATGATAATCAATGAATGCATCCTCTCTTTGTTTCTTATTCTCCTTTTGTGCGTGTTCTCTTAATTGTTATTTCTTTAATTCCATTATTCTCCCTAAACTCTTCTTTAGGGTTTTTAAAAGTGTCTCAATAATAATTTCTCATTATTATTTTATTTTGTATTTATCCTCCAAACCCATAGGAACTGTAAGTCCCATCTCTTTAATGTGCTAGTCCACACTAGTCACCAGAAATTTATTTCTCTAAATTTCTAATGCCACTTAAGTATAATGAAACAATACTTAACAAAATATAAAAGGGGTTATAAGTCCAAAATTTGGGGTATTACAGTCTTCATAGGTATACTGGTGAATATTTATTGAACTGAAATTTTTTCATCCGAATTATTTTTTATCATTCCAAATTTGAATTCGAAATTGGTAACTATGGTAACCATGGATGCCTTGTCATATTTGCTTCTACCATGAAATGCAATTATATGCAAATTTATATTGCACACAAAATCTCATGCTATGATTTTTCTTTGAAACATGCAAACACAGATCTAAGGAAAAGTGATATAGCACTTAGTATGCAATTCAAGCCGTACTTAATCACCCAAGGGATCGCATTGATCAAGTCTAGGATTGTTAGAGCAGTGTGTTGCACCTACTGGGGAAACCATATGACCATCTCAAACCTCCCAATGAAGACCCGTCCTTTAAAGTTCAATGTATGATGCCACCATGAACTCATTGAGAAGGCAAGTAGCTCGTCAATGACTCCATAATCGATCATAGTTTTAAAAATTGATCTGTACAGAATCAGAATCGACCGATTTGATCGAGCATAGGGTCAATCGAGTCAAATTGACCCTTAAACTAGTTTGGTCGATCGATTCAATACCAAATTGGTCGAGTTGGTTTCCGAATTGGCTGGTTCGGTACCAAACCGGTCGTATCGGCCGAGTCGTGACAAAAATCGACCGAGTGTGGGATGCGGACATGAAAATACTCATAATTTTGGTTTTTTATTTTTATTTTTCCCTAATCTAACATCACCCTAAATATTTTTTTCCCTAATCTTTTGCTTCTAGTTTTAGCAATGGTGTTGAGTTTGATCATTGATGATGTATGATAGTTGACTACGTAGTATGATCATTGATGTATGGTGTATGATCATGATGTAGTGGCATCATGATTCATAGCATGTTGTTTTTTGGATTCTACAGGTCATATGTAGTGGCATCATGATTCATAGCATGTTGTTTTTTGGACTCTACAGGCCATATGTAGTGGCATCATGATTCATAGCATGTTGTTTTTTGGACTCCATAGTCCATATAGCCTATAGACCTTATTGATTATGTATTTTGTTATTGCACAGTGCACTTTGTGCCATTTTGATATATTCACTCTTATATGGTATATACATGAGCAGACTTTGGATTTTTTGTCTCTAATGCTTTGATGGATTAGAATCTTTAAAATATTGCTTTTCTTTAAAATTGAAATATTTTATGTATTTTTGAGTAAACCGAGTCATTAAATTCAATTTGGCCTAGTCATGACCGATTCATTATCGATTTTGAATTCGAGTCCGAGTTGATCCTCGACCGATTCCGAGTCGATTCCAATTTTTGAAACTATGGAACTGATTTCCATATAGCTAATGTTGTAGATGTATAAGTGCCACAAGTTCCTTACCAACAAGGTTAGACTAACAAAGTAGGTTAGTACTCTACTACATGGGGTCCTTATCGTAGTTGGAAATTCGATTATCTCAATAGGTGGCAATTGGGTGATACAATCATACTTCACATGCATAAGCCCCAGGCAAGTTCCTGGATTGATCATGATGAATATCTATACAAAACTAAACTAGGTATCTACCATTTAACCAATTAGATGTCCACGTGAACATATGGAACCTGCTGTGATGGCCTTGTCTGTCATGAATTTCAACTCAAAATATCACCTTGTGTGCTTACTTGCTATAGATCGTGTTGTGGTCAATGTACATGCACAAACAAAATCCCACATGTATTAAATAAGGGTCCAGAAATAAGGTTCCATGCTACTATTATCACAAGGTCATGGAAATAGAATAAAGATGTATCATAGTCAATGTGCAAAAGGATTTTGGGAAATGAAATTTTACCGGGATGAAACTTTCACCAAGAAGCAATGTTAGATTGGAATTGATACATAAGGAGAATTTTATGGTTTGAGGTTGTTGTGTCATTATGTTTTTTGCTACGCTGCAGTGGCATTGGATGTAGGACACTATGGTCAAATCTACAGTATAAATCATGATGGGACGTAGTGTTTGAAACTGAAATAAGCAATTGCATAATTTTGCATTAATCACAAGTTGCTTGAATCTAATAAATTGAGGTCCCCAGGATCATATGAAGTGCCCTATTATATTTGTGGAAACTTCTATTATCAATTACTCATTGGTGTAGGAAAAATGGAATACACTAAAAAATCGAGTCATTGAACTTCATCCAAATCTGTCACAAAATACCCAACTGCGCTCAAACAATATGCTCATAACTGCATCACAATGGTATAGGAGGATGAGGTTATTCTCCTTTAATTAGCTAAAAGGACAAATGGTAGGTAGCAAGTGCTCTTGTATGAAAACAAAGAATGAGAATGAGGAAGTTAGGGGGTTTGTACAATTCTTTCTAATTTAGACACCACCCTCTCTATTGCATAGTCATATGGGACATCCCTCTACGGGTTTTGTTGCCATGGAACCATCATAGTTATTTCCCTCATTGGGGCTCATTTGACTTGGAGATTAATGACCAAGTGAAAGGTACCTTCTAAAATGAATGTTGCCTCCTTTTCTTCTATCAACACCCTCACTAATTCTAAATTATCTTCTTTTGTATCCATAATTATATTCCTATTCGTAGTTGCTTAAATTGGAATATCTCTTTCCTATGGAAGGAATTACTGTCCCTCTCTTAGAAACGTTGTTTGTGTCCATCTTACATTTTTCAAAATTTAATTGAACCATTCTAGAAGGTATTATCTTATTTCTTTGTCTCCCATTTTTATAGCACTTTCATCCACGATCGTAATTGGAGCATACGCTTATTTTGAATAACTAATATATATCTAACATGAAAAATGCTTTGGCCTTTACATGAGTAGCCAGTTGTAATAATAAAAATACATTGTTCTTTTTTTATGATAGCAAATGGTCCATACACTTTATGCATCTTGTGACTAGAGAGCTGATAAAATTCACCCATAAATATGCCTTCTCACCAACATGGAAAGAGATTGAGAAGTTTATCTTGTTACAACTTTTCTTTGCTTGTGCTCTTTCCATATTCTTCTTGCATTGCCTTAACTATCCTTACATGTTTTACACGATCTCTATATAGATCTATGCCTTTCCAAAAATTCAAGTCTAAGTTCATAGGAATCAAAATGTCACACCTGTTGTTGCATGCTTTCTATTAGTATTATAAAAGGGCTCCGCAATAGGAACTATCTAATATACTTTCTTAAGAACTACATGTTCAATGCGTTTCCATGAGATGATTTTCTTCTATTTGGAAATTTGTTTATAGGTGGTCACCAATAAAGATTGATCATGTCTAAGGTCTTGGAAGAGTATTTCTAAAATTCTTTATGAACGAAACATCATCCAACAATTTTGCAAACAATTTAGTAATCCATATCTTCGCATATTTTCTTTGGCATGGCATATAAGAAATGAAAAACCTTGCTATCTTAATCAATTTGTAAACCTAGCGAACCTAACTATCTTAATCAATTTACAAACCTAGTCAAATTTAATCTTGGTGTCTAATGGTCTCGGTAAACATGTTACATGATAATGTTTCCACTTAATAAGGACATGAAAATGAATGATTCGTTTTATAGCTTTGTTGTAAGAGTGCAAACTTAGCCATATCCAACTATACAAGTTTGATTACAAAGATACCATGAATGAATAAAAATGTCTATATAAATAATGGATAAGAATAAGGGCTACAAACCAACTTTGAAAAGGGTTTGAATAGCTCTAAAACCCTTGGTTGAAGAGAGGACAGTGACCAAGGATCAAATTTAAGAAACATAATGTCTTCCAAATTTGAAAAGGGTTTGAATATCTCTAAAATCCTTGGTTGAAGAGAGGGAAATGACCAAGGATCAAATTTAAGAAATGTATTGTCTTCAGAGTTTGTGCTTATTTTTCATAAATGTGAGGTTATCACTGTTAGCTTGTCATTCAAACTATATGCTTAATAATAGGAGTCAGTCTGTTAAGCATTGGTGGTGTCTAGTGGTCTTGGTAAACATGTTACATGTTAACTTTTCCGCTTACCATTAAGGACATGTATATGGATGATTCACGTTCTAACTTAGATGCATGAGTGCAAATTTCATAAATTTTGTGATGTATTAGCAATCATGATTATAAGTGTGAAAATGACAAGAGACAACATTGTGATTGTGTTGAGGCTACTTGTGATAACATTGTGCAAAACAATATTATGCATGACTTAGCTCTAGACCCACAAATTGAAATCGTGCTAATAACCACAAAACAACACCAAGTAGACCAACTTTGCACTAAACAACACCATGGTAGTGAGACCAATGTAATGCTAAACCATGACACGTGGCATGTAATCCACTCAATTAGCATCGCCTCTTCTCATTCAAGTACTTGTAGCAAATTTTGCAATAACATGTGATTAGACTCTTTAGCAGTGAAACAATCAACTAGTTAGTTCAATTAGGCCCTTAGCTTTTTGATACTTATCTTCTTTGAGATCCATTGTATTATTTATTCTAATTAACGAAACACTATAATTTTAGGCATAAGTTCTCTCTCAATTATTTTGCGCAACTTTGATATGTTTTATATTATTGCATAAATAGATCCCATTATAAGCTTAGGCTTCCTCAAATTTGTGGTTTCCTCTGGAATTTCTTTCGGGATCTAGGTCAATGTTATTAGAGCACAATTCAACTTGAGTCCACGATGTTAGAGCTATTTCTATGTAGTGATGTGTTTAATTTCATGTGGACCTCTAGACAATATCAAAATACATGAGTCACACATTACTCCATACCACTCCTTAACTCAACCTTCCATGACCCTTAGCATGATCTAAAATGGTGCTCAACACTAGCATAAACACCACTTCTAAAACAAACATGCTTGCATATGCCCCTTATATCATAAGATTCTTTGCAAATATAAATCAAAGAGTTGTTGACTAGTTCACTATTGAATCTTGAAGAGATTCATGCCATCATTTCCACCTTCCATGTCTAGCATTGAGATGTTTAAACATACTGCATTCAAGATACAAGTTAACATTGATATCCCATAATTTGAAGGAAAGATGAATTTCCAAAAGCATTGACTAGTTGGATCTAACAATTCTTGACATATTTTGCAATCAATTGTGTCTTAGACATAAAAAATATTTCCTTTTCACAATGTGAGGATGAAGGAAAACCCATAGAAACATGGAGGGAATTTGTGGAGGCATTGCATATAGAATTTATCCTTAATTTTTTTATGACGAACCATACACCAAGTGGGAGCAATGGTGTCAATATAGAGACTAGAAAATCTAAGACTATAAAAACGAGTTTCACAACATCACGATGTGATTCAACATCAAGGGATCCAAGTTTAATAAGATTATCAAGTATTACAATGGTCTATGTAACTATATCTAGACAAATTTGGTTCTTGATAGTAAATACTCTCAAGTATGCCTATAGACTGTTGCCAAGATTGAAGAGAATTTTCACACCAAATCACATCAAAGGTAATGGTGTTAATTGATACAAGAAGTCTTGAGACCTTAGTGCCAAATCTCTTATAACTCTTGCTCAATGCAACATTGGTTAACCTCCATCAACTTGACAATGAAATACCTCACTCAAAGGTTTATGCCAAGATCAAAATAGACAACAACCATGATTAAATAAGCAAATTGAGAATAGGTGCAATTTCTAGAAGGTCCCCATGCAATTAGATGATGAATCATACCCAAGAAATACTTTACCAACACAAACCCAAAATTAACAAAATATGACATAACATAGGGGAATACTGATTATCGATTATGAGCCTCGTAATACCCTATTTTTTACCCTAAAATATAACTATGTATGTAATGATGAAATAGCTAGAAGTCAGACATAAATGGTTGAGGATGACCAAATATGTTGAAATTATGTACATGAAATTATAATATAAAATTCCCTGCAAATAAAGAAGAGATGGGGACTATGATTCCAAAATTTGGGGAAGTGAATGGGGGAAAAGGGGTGTTATTAGTCAGATTGGAACTTCTCCGTCCGTGACCACACTGCATTTTCGGTCACACATAAGGACATTATGGATGGAAGAGCCTCATTGACTATAGATGCATTTGATCTGAACCTTACAATATCACCTCCAGTTTATCTATTTTTGTGAAGTATTTTTAATACTTAACTGCGACTCTCACAACTGTCAACTCGTGGGTCACTTGCTGGAGCTTCTATTGACCACCTGCGGTTTTTACCTAAAAATTTGCACCCACTAGTTGTTTGACACTAAACTCGCGAGTTAATAGCTTGTTGTCAAGATATATACCCGTGGGTATCTCTTAACATCATGAAAAAATATATTAAAAAATCGAATTAAGGAAAGTTATGGTAGTTACCCTAACCACCATAACTTCCCTAACCATTTACCTTTCAAGTCTATCCTCACAGACCTTGCTATAAATAAAAGGAGAGGGCCTTGAGAAAGGGAGAACCATTTTTGTATAAGAAAATGCTGGAGAAATATCCATTGAAGGAAGAGGAGCAAGGAGCCTAGGATCAAGTTTCAACAGTGCAGGTTACAGATCAGGCATAGCTTGTTAACATTGATGATTATAATACAAGAGATTTTCTTTCCCATAAAATAACTTGTCTACTTTATGAATCTAGTTAATTGAATCTATCATATCTTTTCTATATATGAGTTTCATGCTAGTTTATTCATGTTTATGTAGTCAAAAGCTTTGAGGAAGGTGTCTTCTGTATTGCAGGTTTACCATTTGGGATTGTGGATCGAAGGAATAAAGCTTAAAGCTTGGATCAAACTTCGTATGTCTAGGTATGTTCTTTGGCTTTAAATCCTAGCTTTTCTTGGTTAAAAGAATACTTTATGCTGTACTTGTTTGTCATTTAGATTCTATACCTTAGTAACAGTATGTTGATGATCTCTTTGAACTTCCCAATCATAGGTTAAATTACCGAACAACAGAATTGGAGACTCCACTGGGGTGTTCTTTTTGTTGCTATGGGAGTCATGGGGTAGTTTTCTTCAGTTTGATTAATCCTTTAGTTCTCTGGGAGAGTTTATAGGGTGTTTTGACCCTTGTTTAAGACTCAGACTTGGTCCTTCTTGAGATTTTCTTTCTTTTTTTGATTTTTTTTGAAGCAGACCCACGAGTTGTCTTTAGATACAATCGCAAGTTTCCCTTATACCCACGAGTTGCCTGTGTTTTCACCCGCGAGTCACCCGCAAGCTGCTGTAATTATAGTCGCGGGTATTTCTGTAGGATTTGACTTCCTCCTAGGGTTTACACTTTGGGTCTCTGCTTTGATTTTGGAAGAGTTTCTCTTCTTAGAGTTGGATCATTTGGACCTGTTAGTAGGATGTGATTGAGTCTTTTTGCTCTTTTATGAGATCTTGTTTGTTTTTCATTTGCTTGTTGAGGGTGTGCCTAGGTATTTTGAGTTCAAATTTTGTTTGGTTGGCATTTGGAATGTTTCTTTATGATCACTAACTTGATTAAGAACAATTTTATTTCTTGAAAAAGATCTTTGTTTTCTTCTTTGAGTTGGTTGTTTCCATTAGTGCCTCTTTGCCAAAGTTGGTTACTTCTTTACTTGGATTGAAGAAAACTTTTGATCTTGTTATTTTCAGACTTCATTCGAGGGTAGTGTTCTGTCTCTTATAGGTTTAGGTACAATTAGCCTACACTTGCATTCTAGAGTGTGCTTTTCTTGTTCATAGTTAGTTGTTATTTTTTTGATTTAAAAGAAAATTTCAAAAAAGAACAAGTACTTTTACCTTAGTAAGAGCATTGTTTTTTTCAAAATAGATATTAGTTGCATACACTAATTTTTTGAAAAAAGAAAAGAAATTTTCAAGTTATTTTAGGATTACTTTGCAAACTTTTTGATTTTGAAAGATATAAGCGAAAAATAAAAGTAGTGAAAGGAATGTTTCATTTTCATTATAAACTTTTCTTTTCAGTCATAACCATCTTACACACATAGTCACTCCTTTTGATTAAACAACAACCTTAAAGAGAACATTAAAGTTAAAATTGAATAGTAACCCTTTTGTAGGGAACACACACCAACTAGATTAGGCTAGGGTTTTGGACTAGGTTGTTCAACTATCCAAATCCATTTAAACTCAAAATAGTAGTGGACTATCACTAGGTAAATCCACCTTTGTGGAAGGTGTGCTGGGAAGCTCCACTCAAACCGGAGTCAAGCACGAGGTTGTGTGAGATTGATTAGTTGGAGATACCCCTCCACTTTTCAATCAAGCATCTACTAGAATCGATACTTGTACGAGGATCCACTAGTACCTTGTGGTGCTTTTGGATTTTGGGCTTAGTTACCCTTCCCATGAGTGTTGGTTCAACATGCGACTGTCCCCCTGAAATCTTTCTACATTGTTGGTAGCCTTAGTATCTTGACCATTAGGGCTCTACACAGGTGGTAGTGAAAGGATATTTTCACTCCAGCTAGGACATATTCGGGCGGAAATCCTTTGTATCTCTTTGGGAAGGTGGTTGGGTGATTCCAAAACTTGGCCCCATCGTGACTGTACCGTGGAACCCAAATAAATTCTCTTTGTCACTTCACTGGTTCATTCTGGGCCCTAATCATCCTAGACTTTCCTTTGGAAGTTCATTTGCTTTCCTGGTTTGGATTACTATAGGATTTTTTTAGAAGTGTGCTGTGTGCTTACTTTTGTTCTAGTTGGCCCTAGGTTGATTACATAGAATATTTTTTCTTGTAGTTGTGGAGGAACAACCTCCTCGTAGGTCAAGCAGGTTGAGAAACCTTCCTCCACTCATTGTGGAGCCCCCACCGCAACCTCAGCGGCATGGAACAAATTCAGGCGGTTCTTTTGAACCAACTGGTACGACTGAACTAACTAGGGAACCTCAACTCATCACTCAAACTTCATCGGTCCCACATGCCATCGAGGTTGAACATTTTCCAACATAAGACTTTGCAAGACACTTTAACCCTCCTTTAACCAGACCTGAATATCCGTTGTTAGAAAGAGCTGTTTCCTTAAGATTACCTGAGTTAAGTGTATATAGGTTTACTTCTGGACTTAGTATGGACAATATAGGGGATGTATCAGGAGTACCTCACACTCCTACATCAACTATCAGGCCGAGAGGTTTGTCTCCCACACACATAAAGACTCCGATACCTAGCTCATTGCAGATGCCTTCTGCTCCGAGCACCTCATTGAGATAAATACAATATCTTTAGGATCGTATAGAACTTAGATTGCATTAAACTCTATACCTTTTGGATAAGATATTGGTTCATACAATGTACTGTTTACTGGGATATCTACGATATTGTTTAATTCTTCCCCGTTCCTTCAACAGTTCCAGGTTTACCCTAGTTCAACTCCTTTTAATCAAGGATTCCCTTGGCATGGAGGGCACATTTCTCCTTCAACACTATTTATAGGATTGATGCCTATCCCTTCTATTGCACAGTTGCCAAGTTCTAATCCCTTTACATGATTTAATGTACAATCCTCAAATGTTCAAACTTCTAATGTGCCTATAGGGAGTACTCCTTTCTCAGTTTTAGGTGGAGGAGGAAGGAACACTTATACTCATACTCCGTTTGAAAGTACTTATACTCAACAACAATGGACTGGGCCACAAGGGAGCAATCCATTGGCTTATGGATGGAGTAATTTGCAAAACTCATTTTCATCACAACCGATGGCTGGGGAAACCCCAACCAACCTTATGGGGGTCATGGTTCAGGTGCTTCTCCTTATCATATCCCTCAAAATCATATGCCATCGGTGAGGCCTCGCTTACCCTTTTTAGCAACGTTGAATTTTCTCGATCTTTCAAAGTTAATGAATGAACGAGTGTGTCATAATCTTGCTTGGCCTCCGGTCCCAACCAAACTCCCTTCAGACATTCCTAAGTTTGATGGAAAAACTAGTGAAGAACCAATGGACCATGTCAAAACATTTAATCTTTTGGTGTTACTCTAACTCGCTGAATGATGACTCGATTCGATTGAGGCTCTTTCAAAGAACCGTGACCAATGTTGCATCCAAATAGTATATCGAGTTACCGAACGCAACTTATAACAACTTTTGTGATTTAGCGACAGTTTTTTTGAACCATTTCCAACTTCCATTCCTGTATGATGCCGAGATGAAAATTCTATCTACTTTTAGACAAAATAAATCCACTCATATATCTAATCACATTCAAGAGTGGAGAAGACAGAAGCGACTCATTAAAGCTGAGATCCCCCCGAAGTTTTTATTGGAGTGGTTTATGAAATCACTGCTACCCTACAAATCCAATGATGTCTCAACTTCTGGGGTTACTTATGAAGAAGAATCCATTTTAAGGACCCAACAACTAGACTTGATTTATGCATAATCTGGGATCCTTTATGAAATTATTCCAGATGCACCAAGGTCAAACATTGATCATGGTAAACCTAAACCTGGACCACATGCCGATGGCATCGTAGGTTCAGCCGATTCATCCGCTTTAGAAGATTTGATTAAGCAAGTTCATGCACTTTCGATAAATCATTTTGCTGCAGAAGCAACTACGGTTGCATCCTCCCCTTTGCAAACAAAAACTATAAAAAATGTGTAGTCAAATCAAAAGGGTCTTGGAAACCCAATAATAAGAAAAAGGGAAAGAAAGGGGAAGGAAACCAACACAAGCCCAAAACTACAGAGAATGCCGAGGAGGGAAAAAGAGAAAAGAGGAAGGTGAAGTTTCCTTGCAAACTTTGTAAAGAAGGTCACCCATATCATCAATGTCCTCTGATTGATGAAGCCTATAAGCTGTTAAACCAAAAGAAACCAACCGTACTGAAGGATTCTTTTCCCAAAGGACAAACCCAGCTTCTGGCAGCTCTAATACGGGGGCACTCATCGTGTGACACAGGATGATCAATCCTATATAAATATGGTTAAATCACATGCTTTATTGCAAACGAGAGCTAGGAATTATACCCCATATTTGCCGCATAATTACAAAGAAGTCCCTAAGTCATTTGTTCCTCTTCATATTGAGAGACCAATAGATCCTATGTCGAAGATACCTAAAGGTGTCTATAAACGGGAAACGCAAAACCCTAATGCATGTGATGCTCCTAACTAACTAGTTGTAAAAGACCTAGCCCAAATGCCATGTGCTATGTTCTTTCTAGAAGTTTTGAAAAGCTACCCATCGTAGCGAAATGCACTTTTAGCGGTGACAGGAAGTATTGATTCGTCAAGTATGTTGGCTAGATTTGATATGTCGAATATCAAACCTCGGTTTCCGTATCATGTGGCCTTCCAAATTGAAGTAGTCCATGGTTTGAAAACAATTGGACGAACAGTAGTGGATGAAGGCGCGTCAACGTGCGTAATGTCTATCTCTTGTTGGAAAGCCTTAGGCTCTCCAGAGTTATCCCCCTCGGTTACATTGCTTACCGCTTTTGATGGGAGATCCTTCTGTCCACATGGAATCTTACCCTATTTTGAGATCCAAATAGAGGGAAAAGTAGTGTCAGTAGAGGTGGAAGTTGTAGATGCTTCTCTCGATTACAACTTGTTGTTTGGAAGAAGTTGGACGTATGCAATGCAAGCCATTCCTTCGTCCATTTTTTGGGTACTTACGTTCTCCTATGAAGGAAAGATCGTCACGATTGACCAACTCTCCTTTGCTCGAAAAAATAATACTCCTCCTTCGGATTCTAATATCCCGTGGATTGATCAGGCCTGTCTGCCCAGTGAGAGTTTAGGAGTAGGTATGTACTTTTCATTGATGGGAACCTTTGATTTACCTGCTCCTATGAATTATATTGGTTCAACGAGTAACTCTAGTATTCCATCTAAGGAGGTCTTCATGGTTGTTCAAAAAAATGATCCTTGGATCCTTCCTACTCAAGAGGAACCAATTGTGCCCCTATCCATTGTAGAGGCGGCTTATCAAGCTTCACAAAACTCTCGATAGATTATATATCGACTCCTTCAGTATCCATGGATTCAGATATCGATTATGCACGTGCATGGAAAATAGACTCTACCCATTCCTTCGATTGTTTAGACACAGTTTTACCAATAGATGAATCTATTTTGGAAGCTATGATAGGTCTGGATAAACCTTGGGAAAACATGCATCACAGTTCCTATTTCCTTCTCGATCTAAACAAAATCGAGAATGGAGAGTTCTCAGTGAGACCCGGTGGAAATGTTGACTTGTCCATCAACCCTTTAATGAAACAAGGGATTTTTGCTAAAGGTAATATGGCTAACATTTCAATAACTATCCCAATCAATATTTCCACCAAACGCGACGCCGTGGAATTTTTTTTTATTGGTACAAATTGTTCTCCGCAGGAGGTCAGTTTGTACACCAACTTATTTAAAGAATTCCATGATGTTTTCGCCTGGTCATATGAGGAGATTCCAGGAATCAACCCTTCCATCGTCAAACACATCATTACGAAATATCCTAATGTGAAACCAATTCGAAAAAAACTCCATCTAGTTAACCCTAGAAAGGATGCGACCACCAAGGTTGAGGTTGAAAATCTCCTCAAAGCCAACTTCATCTATCCTATTGACATGACAGAATGGGTGTCTAACCCAGTCCTGGTTGATAAAAGGAAAGGTACCATACGCATGTGCACAAATTTCAGAAACCTTAATAAATCTTTCCTGAAGGATTATTAAGTATCCCATGCCATTTATTGATCAAATTATAGATGCGTGTGCGGTCCATGAAATGTTTTATTTCATGGATGGTTTTTCGGGATATAACCAAATTCAAATCAAACCGAAAGAACAACATAAGAAAGCTTTCATATGTCCCTAGGGTACCTTTGCATATAGGAAAATTCCGTTCGGATTGAAGAATGCTGGAGCCACTTTCCAGCAAGCTATGAAATTTGCTTTTCATGACATCAAGCACGTGGTTGAACCTTACCTAGAAGATTTACTTGCGTGATATCGAAAGAGAGAGATCATCCAAAACACTTATGGCTTGCGTTTGAATGATGTAGACACTACAAGATTTGGTTAAATCCCAATAAATGTGTGTGCTGCATCGAGTCTGGATGAATATTAGGTTTCATTGTGTCAAATCGAGGGATCATGGTCGATCCGTTGAAAGTCGAGGCCATTGTCAAATTGCCTCCTCCTTGAAATATTAGAGAATTTCAAAGTTTACAAGGCATGTCCAATTTTCTTAGACATTTTATCATTAACTATGCAAAAATTACTAAAGGTTTCATGCGACTGCTTAAAAAAGATACCCAATTCTTCTAGGACGAGGCTTCACAACACTCTTTTGAGGCTTTGTAAAAAGCACTATTGTCAGCCCCCTTGTTAAGTCCGCCAGATTACTTCTAAGATTTTATTTTATATCTAGCCACATCTGATTCCACAGTTGGTATAGTTTTAGTTCAGGAGGATGACATAATCCAAGAACATGTCATTTATTATCTTTCTCGTGCGCTCATAACACCTTAAATAAAGTACTCACACGTCGAGAAATTGGCACTAGCCACAGTGTATGCCGTTCAGAGATTATGTCACTATATTTTACTGCGCACTACTATGGTGATTGCATATGTCAATCCTTTCCAATATGTTTTAACCCGACGTATCATCGGGGGTAAATTCAACAAATGGATTGTAATTCTTCAAGAGTTCGATCTTACCTTTCAATCCGCAAAGTCAAATAAGTATTTAGTGTTCACATAATTGATATCTGAATTTCCTAGTGGTGTAGAGTTCGATGAAGAAGATCCCTCATTGATGAACATATCTTCCTCATTGCAACCTCTGATCCATGGTATGGAGACATTTTAATATATCTCTAGACTTTGAGGTATCCAACGGATTTATCTAGAGAGGAACGACGAAAACTCAGGCATCATGCCAAGAGTTACCTCATTATTTCCGATACACTATACAGACGGGGGGTAGATTCGATATTATGTCATTGTTTAACTCTGGACGAAGATGAGTTAGTATTGAATGATGCCCACAGTGGATCCTATGGGGGTCATCTTTCTGGGTTGGAAACAACCCATAAAATACCATGTGCTGGTTATTTTTATCCCACCATCTTCAAATACTGTGTGGAATCCATGAAACGCGGTCACCCATGTAAGCTATTCACAAATAAAGTGCGATCACACCCTGCTCCTCTTCACCCATTCATCACAGTAGGTCCCTTCACCAAGTGGGGAGTTGATTATATGACTTGAAACCCAGTCTCTGCTGAGGGGCATCAGTATATTATCGTTGCCGTCGACTACTTTACCAAGTGGGCAGAAGCAATGCCAACTGTGAAGGTGGATGGTGAAATTGCATCCTATTTCGTATTCAATCTGGTCATTGCTAGGTTTAGTATCCCTAAAGATATTGTCACCGATCATGGTAGACATTTTCAGAACCAAATGATGACAGATCTGACCACTATGCTTGGGTTTAGACAAGAAAACTCATCTTCTTACTATCTGCAGGAGAATGGAGAAGTTGAAGTAGTTAACAAGACTTTAAAACCCATTCTTCAGCGCACCATCAATGCTAGTCGGTCAAACTGACACATTATGTTGTATCCGGATCTTTGGGCATATTGTTCTATTGTCAAGGTTGCTATTGGTTTCTCACCATTCCAACTTGTCCATGGGTTGGAAGCAGTCACTCCTATTGAATGTGAGATCCCATCATTAAAGTTGGCTATCCAAATGCTACCCAAGACTTTTGCTTTAGAAGAGAGATTGCTTCATTTGGAACATTTGGATGAACAATGCAGAGATGTGTTAATTGAAAATGAAGCTCATAAGAAGCGAGTTAAAAATCAATACGACAAGTCTATTAAACCTAGGGTCTTCTCCAAAGTAGATCTTGTTTTGGTCTATGATCAATACAAGGATCCCCTGGGGGTAGGCAAGTTCAAGTCTATGTGGCTCGGTCCCTATATTGTTTCTAGAGTTTTGAAGAAAGGATCATACGAATTAATTGATTATGATGGAGTTAAGATACACGAGCCCAGAAATGGGATCTACTTGAAAAAGTATTACGCCTAACATACATGCTTTTTCTTGTATTATAACTGTACATTTTTGTAGATTTAGTCTTTTTGGATTTTCTTATGTGTCTTCTAGATTGTGTTTCAGATGGAAACCGAGTGTCTGATGGCACTAGTCGCCACACTCACAATTTGGCTTCTGCTACTTGGGTGATCTATGCACCCACAGGTCGACTTGTTTCATCAGGAGATGCTTATCTAGGACCTACGACGAACAATATAGCTGAGTATAGCGCGGTTATTGAGATACTCCAAGATTCTATTTACCACGACATTTCATGTTTGGAGGTGAGGATCGATTCACAGTTAGTTGTACTCCAGTTGACGAGTGAGTACCAGGTTAGAGATCCTTCATTTCTACGTTAGTTTTTTAGGGTTAGGTTACTTGAAAGACATTTTGATTACATTTCATATCAACATATTTCAAGAAATCACAATACATTAGCCGATGCATATGCAAATTATGTACTCGATTGGAATTTGTATCATACACGATAAAATAAACCATTAACACACATTACGAAAACATGTATATATAACCGATAGTGTATATATATAATTCCAAAAAATATATGAGTCCGAGTCAATCTCCATAAAATACATATAACAATATACAAAATGGGAATAAAAACCTCAAAACAATGTCAGTCTCCCTAAGGAGAGGCAGGTGCCTCAACATGCTATGCTACATCCTCTCTATAACGTATCACTAGCCTAACTACTTTCCTAAGTAGCCGAATCCATACAGGGTGCACGCCCAACACATGTTCCTGCATATCTATGGGCATCCGCTCAATGCGATATGTAGGAATACCATGTGTTAACTGGCCCATCTTCCCCTCAATACTCCGCAGCATGGAATCAGTTCCAGTTGGCTTTGTTGGTTGCACATATATCCTGGGATGCACAACTAGCATATATCCTGGGATTCCCAACTAGCCTTACTGGCCCAATATTTTCACAAATTGTATGTTGTTATCACTCAAACTCACCAAAAACACATGTTTATATTTGCAACAAAAATTATAAAAATTAAATAACATTCAAAATAAATTTGGTACCTATATCTCACCAGGAAGCTCCTAGAGGAAACATGAGCTTGGGATCCCATCGAAAGTCCATACTAGCATATGAAAACTGTTCAAACGCTGGCACCTGGCGGCTCCACCATCCGAGAAAATCCTCGTCAGCATAAGAAGTACTTGTCTCACCTCCTGTCTGGCGTAGGAAAATATCACCCCATCGAGTCAACATATGCTCACGGGGGTTGAGAGGTAGGAGAGACACTCCTGGACTCAAGGTAGGGACTCTCTCTCTCGAAGGTACAAAGGATGCTTCCATAACCAAATTTTTTCTTCTTTCCTATTCTGCACTACGTAATTTGGTGTTTCATATTCAACAACAAACTGGAACACCAATCAAATATAACATTGCGTAGACATTCCACGCCAATCTACACATAGTTTCGGGAGGCTAGATGTTGGGCCACACTGTCATCGATCCTGTTTATTGTACTCAAGATTACTTTCAAAGGAAAGCTGGCTACTTTTCCAATCGACACTTGACTGCCACTCTTCTCCATTCCTACTATGCAGTAGGTATTGATATAATCTTGCATCGACAAGGCTCCAACACCTCTAATTGTGCCTTTGAGGTTTACTACCTCTCCTCGACGGGATAGTCCATTAATGAAGTAGATATTGTCCACGTGATATCCATCGTCTCCCCTTGGATATTGAACATCCCCTGATCAGGATGCCAATATTGCACTAAAATTTGGAGTAAGTGGGATTGCATCCTCATGTTTGATGTGTGGAAAATTTTTAGAAGTCCACACCGTCTTAAGGCATTTAAAGTCAATGGGTCTCCCATGGCTATTCTATCCATGGTCTCATGCTCTCTTTATCTCCAAGTGAGCACCATACCTACATTGCATCCATCATTTTGCATTAGTTTGAAGCTTTTGAAACCTAGTTTGCGCCACCTGCGGGTCTCCGTTTAACACAGGGGCGAGTACCTGCGAGTTGAGTCCACTCCAAACTGTGTCTATTGCATGTACCTGCGATTTTCATATAGTCTACCCGCGGGTACGCAGAACTAAAATTTTTAAATAAAAATAAATCTTCAAAACACCATTAAAAATCTTTCAAGAAGTATTAAATATGCAAAGCGCAGAGATGTTTGTTACCTCCAAGCGACAGATTGTGAAATGGTACTCCAGATTGATCGTATGCAATGTACACAAGTTGTAGGTTTTGCCTCTTCTCCAATGGTAAAAATTGGTAAATATGGGTCATTTTTGGTTTTTGTTACTATTTATACAAAATATTTTTGATTTTTACCCACTTTCTATAGTTCTTAAACCACTTTTTGTTATATTTTCCTAATCTTAATGACTAATTCAGTTATTTTGACTAGGTAAAGATACAAGAAGGTGCTCTTTCACAAATGTGTTCATATTGGGGTTACATAAAAGGTTTGATTTCCTATGGCATGCCAATTAGATAATTTCATTGCATCTATGCCTTGTCATTTTTATGCCTTAGAACCTCCTTTTCCCACCATGGAATGCGATTTTTAACCCCCATTTTTTACCCTCCATTGTCGTTATTCTTCCATGGTTAGTACCTTCCTTAATATGGGTCACCCTGGATAGGAAACTATGTCATACTAGTGCCCATGCCGTCGCTTTCCATTTTGGGTATTAGTCACTTATCATACATATTTTTGTTAAAACATCTATATCTAGTTCCCATCCCTATGGAGTTCCATTATGCTCTTGTTAGACTCATTAAAATTGACAAGATTGCCGAGTATACTTGTCTTTTTCAGTCTCGTTAAGGGATTTGAATAGACATCCCCTTAGATATAAGTTTTTCCCGTTTTCGAATCTTAGTGGATTATTTACGAAAAAGGTATACTCTAGTTCTTTTGACTAGAAGAGTCCTCTCTCGTGTACTTTTACACTTTTTTGGGCGAGGATGCTAACTTTACGAAAAAGTACATTATGGAGTTCTTGTTTAAGTTTTTCAGACTCTCGAAATATGAAAACACTGGAAAGCACATAACAACTCGGGCTCGATATTAAAATCCACGAGTAGGTGTATGGAGTTCTTGTTTAATTTTTTTAGACTCCTTAAACATGAGAACATCGGCGAGCACGAACAGATCCGGGATCGATATTAAAATCCATAGATCAGTAACCTATTGAGCATCAGTCTATCTCTTCTTCAAACTCGTTAAAAAATGAAGAAAGTCTTGAGTTTCCCTCCCATGGACTCATTAAATTACACATGGTTGGACCATTATCAAGCATTTTTCTCTCTTTTCTTCGAGCTTGTTCAAAATGAAGAAGGTTTTCAGAGTTTACTTTATTGGACTTGTTAAAATTCAACAAGAAAGATACTATCGAGCTTCCTTTTCAATATTTTCATGCTAGTTAAAAAGGAAAAGACATTCAAAAAGAGAAGGGAAAGAAAATCTTAGTCATTTTATCCATCATACGAATACAAGTCTAATCCGTCCTTGAACACAACACTTCCGTTGAGTCAATGGGTCTTAGTTTTGGCTTTAGGATTTAACCTGATTCCAGAGTTCGTTTAATCCTCCGATTATGTTAACACAACGACTGTCGACAGGAGTTCACTTCGCATTGTTGTCAACAAATCATCAACAGAACTCCCTTATGCACCAGCCCAGAAAGGTTTTACCCTTTCCAGCAACACTGGCAGAGCGAGTGAAGTCTCACCCGAGATGAATAAGGGGGCTGCAGGAACCAAGTTTCCGCAGTGGAGAGAGGACTTGCATCAAACTGCACTTTACAACTACATAAACCAGAGATTATGTCTTCACATCATACCAACAGTTCACACATCTATTCATTCCCTTCACATATTCAATGTATAAACAACATTCACATCAACATGGTGTAATCAATCATTCGCATTAACAATAATTACCACAACACAAAGCATTTTGCAAACATTGCATTCACCAATTAACATAAACAGAGACAAAAGATATAGCCATAATCAAACATCTTCATGCATTCATCAAAACCTGCAAAATAACCTTCGCAGAAACAGTCAAAACATCTTATCGCAGATACAAAACAGTTCAGAACATATCATTCTCCGATTCAACTATGATCTATGATGATGCCCTTAGGATTACAACGATACTCCTATTTATATGACACTAAGTGGTTACAAAATGGTCCACATGACCCATTTCTAACTAACTAGACCACTTCCGCACTTTCGTCGGCTCCTTGTTCTTCACAAATGGACCTTTCTTTCACGGATGGTCCTTCTTCGCACTGTTGGCTTCCGCACTTCATGCGCACTAATCCTGTGCCAACATATTGGTTATTATTCCGATCATATGGAGAGTTTGTTATGTCTCCTACATGGAAAAATTATATCATGTTTCCTGTCTGTCCAAAAATGCCTAAGTCACTTTCCTATGGTGCTCAATGTTCAAGGATTATCCCTGTGTCGGCCACTCTACAGTTCATATTGAATCCTCATGTCGGCCATCCCCTATCTCAGTATTGTTTCAACTCAATCTCTCAGTGTTCCTCATGTGAGATAATGAATGATACTTTAATACCTTCCTTCTCACGGGTATCTTTCTATCAACATCAACACATTTTGTTTTGGGAAGTAGACTTAGAGTCCCCGGTTAGTACCTTGAGATTTGCAGTCATTAGTGGAAGATCATCTCGCTATTGAGTTATGGGAATACATCAATGTCCCTTACTCGATAGATTCTTCAAGTGTCCAACTTCAAGACCCCTTATTCACACTTGTAAGAATGTACTAAGGACCTTGGATCCCATTTTCATTATTGGTGGGTGTCCTCATGTTTGTTAATGATTCTCATCATTGACAAGTAATACAAAAAAATCCTCCATGTCTGACTTCAACTCCTTTATTCACATGGTTTAGGGTTTTTACTTTTATCGATTGGTTGGATTGAAGACCTTGGGCCTATGATACAATTCCTTTGTTATTTCCCAAGCTGCGCAAGACCGAGACTTACTTATATTAGCTCCTCATGAGACATAGATCCAGTTTGTTGTTATGGTTATGATCTCCTTTTGACATGGATCCACGCTTGTATTTCAGTGGCCATGCTATATACATATTTTCTACATATGTATTGGAGACCATGTTCTATCATTCTGAACATCTCCTTATGTCAAGATTGTAATTGCTCACTGACCTTGTTTTGTTTCAGGTACTGTTTGAGACTTTGTTCCTGTGGCTCTCACGCTCCTCCACTTCTTGGTTTGTAATGAATTTCGACCATCATTACCCTTTTGACCTCATGCATTAGGGGGAATCTGTTATTATTCAGATTGGCACTTATCCGTTCGTGACCACACTGCATTGTCGGTCACAAAAGGACCTTATGGATGGAAGAGCCTCATTGAATATAGATGAATTTGATTTAAACCTTACAATATCACCTCCAGTTTATCTATTTTTGTGAAGTATTTTTAAGACTTAATATCAACTCTCACAACTGTCAACTCGCGGGTCACCCACTGGAGCTTCTATTGACCACCCACGGTTTTTACCTAAAAAGTTGCAGCCGCTAGTTGTTTGACACTAAACGCACGAGTTACTCGCTTGTTGTCAATATATATACCCGTGGGTATCTCTTAAAATCACAAAAAAATATATTAAAAAATCGAATTAAGGATAGTTATGGTAGTTACCCTAACCACCATGACTTCCCTAACCATTTACCTTTAGATTCTACCTCTCAGACCTTGCTATAAATACAAGGAGAGGGCCTTGTGAAAGAGAGAACCATTTTTGTATAAGGAAATGCTGTAGAAATTGTGAAAATCCTCACAGCAGATCTAAGAGATGATGTGTACCTCACAAGAGTAATTATGATTAAGCAGGAAAATAGAAGAAGAGTGAACAATATAGTATAATGGGAAACAGAATAATATGGTACAGTAGAACTCAGATAGAAGCAATAATACTTCACACACACTAGTTAATTAATCACAATATGGACAAATAAATAGTACAATGGTAGAGAGGATTCGAATGCCTAAGGTGGCAATTCGAATTAGCCTCTCAGAGTGATCATAAGATCAATAGAGTGTCATTGGAGCACAACTAGGTGTCCTCATGATCATCGGAGCACAACTGGAAGTCTTCATCATCATTAGTGGAGTCATCAATGCTCAAGTAACTGTCAACCATCAGTCAAACTAAATCTAGTAGGTGTAACTGAGTGTAACTGACTGTAACTAAGTGTAACTGAGTGACAACTGGACTGGTAGGTGAAGAAGGGCGAGTTACTCCCTAAAATCAAGGAAGAAGGGCGCATTAAGCAACTGGAGGGATAAAACTGAATAGCGAGAAGCTCCTGGGGGATGGCTAACTGAGGGCTAGGTGTTGGACTGATGACTGGGATGCATGCAAACCCTAAAGGTGCATGCATGACTGAAAATGTAAATGATTAAAATACTGGTGGGACTAGGATGGAGTATAGGAATATCCTAACACCCCCCCTTAATCCATCATGGGCCCTGGTAACTAAGACCAAAGGTCACCCAATACAATGAATAATAACAATCAATAAACCAAGGAAGTGGAAAAATTTCATGGGAAACATACCCCCTCCTCAAAAAATAGACTGTAAGGCACACATAAAAATAAATGCTCCAAACTCAAGCATGTGTGATGCTTGGTCATATATCTGGAGGTATCTTCTTCTTGGGAAGAAGTGGATCATGCTCAAAAAGCATGTGCTTGTACTTGCTCTTCAGATCGAATGTGATGAGAACAAATCCAACAGTATGAGAATGATCCTTGAACCCGTGATTCGAATCAGCTGAGCTAGGATCAAATATGTGAAAGTGCATATAGTCTTTTGTCTTCTCCTTCGAACCACCATGGGTGAGATTATGCCAAAAATAACTATTACATGTTTGCTTGAAATCAAAATCAGATTTAAGACTTAAAAAACAATTTCTTGAGATCTCCTTTGAACCAACAGGGGTGAGATCAAAACTATCATATGCATGAGAAATTATCCCAAGCAGTAATTGCTTAGAATCCAAATTAGATCCAAGACTTGAATCATGGTTTCTTGAGATCTCCTTTGAACCATGAGAGGTGAGATCAAAACCAATAATTGTATGAGAATTTATCCCAAGCGAATGGAAATGGCCATAATATTCAATAACCTTATGAAAGCATGAATTTATGATCATATAGTAGTATAAAAGAGGAGATAGCTGGAGAGGAGCGAATGCATTACCTTCAGTAGCTGTTTTGACCTCTGAAATAATCATGTGATCATGATGCAAACCAACAGACTCTGGTGCAAGAGAGGATTTACGACCTTCTGCAATATCTAGAGTGTGAGCTGGCACAGAAAGAGAAGAAAGTTTGAGCATGAGTGGATAATCTGCAAGTTCTTTGTCAACAAATTCAATATGGGATGATACTGGTTCATGATCCGAGAGACCATCAAGGGGAGCGAATGGAACACTTTGCTTGCTTTCGAATAGATTTGGACCAATCCCTTCATTCTGTCTGCCAAATCTTTCATCCAGGTAGGCCCATAGCTCTTTTGGAGATTCAACATCATCAATGAATTGATGTACCAAGAACCGAGACATAGCAAGCATCATGTTTCCCATGGCTCTATCACCATTATTTAACCAGTCAATATTTTCTTCAGAGGATTCGAACTCTCTCTCAAAACAATAATCAAAGAGACCATTTCTCTTCAAATGTGCTATCATCTTTGGTTTCCATTCATCATAGTTGAATGGAGAAAGAGGATCATAGTTGAATGGAGGAGGATAGATTTCTTCTGAATACATTGAAGTTGTAGAAGACCTGCAAAAACAATATAGAATAACTGCAACTGCTACTGCTGCAAAAATGCAGAAACTGTTGCAATTGCTGCACTCGAAATCTTGGTAATAACTTGAAAAAAACTCTCAAGAATGGAGATAAACAATACTCTCAACATACTCTGATACCATGTGAAAATCCTCACAACAGATCTAAGAGATGATGTATACCTCACAAGAGTAATTATGATTAAGCAGGAAAATAGAAGAAGAGTGAACAATACAGTATAATGAGCAACAAAATAATATGGTACAGTAGAACTCAGATAGAAGCAATAATACTTCACACACACTAGTTAATTAATCACAATATGGACAAATAAATAGTACAATGGTAGAGAGGATTTGAATGCCTAAGGTGGCAATTTGAATTAGCCTCTCAGAGTGATCATAACATCAATAGAGTGTCATCGGAGCACAACTAGGTGTCCTCATGATCATCGGAGCACAACTGGAAGTCTTCATCATCATCAGTGGAGTCATCAATGCTCAAGTAACTGTCAACCATCAGTCAAACTAACTCTGGTAGGTGTAACTGATTGTAACTAAGTGTAACTGAGTGTAACTGATTGTAACTAAGTGTAACTGAGTGACAACTGGACTGGTAGGTGAAGAAGGGCGAGTTGCTCCCTAAAATCAAGGAAGAAGGGCGCATTAAGCAACTGGAGGGATAAAACTGAATAGTGAGAATCTCCTGGGGGCTGGCTAACTGAGGGCTAGGTGCTGGACTGATGACTGGGATGCATGCAAACCCTAGAATGCATGCAAACCCTAAAGGTGCATGCATGACTGAAAATGTAAATGATCAAAATACTGGTGGGACTAGGATGGAGTATAGGAATATCCTAACAGAAATATCCATTGAAGGAAGAGGGGAAAGGAGCCCAGGATCAAGTTTCAACAGTGCAGGTTACAGATCAGGTATAGCTTGTTACCATTGATGATTATAATACAATATATTTTATTTCCCATAAAATAACTTGTCTACTTTATGAATCTAGTTAATTGAATCTATCATATCTTTTCTATATATGAGTTTCATGCTAGTTTATTCATGTTTATGTAGTCAAAATATTTGAGGAAGGTGTCTTCTATATTGCAGGTTTACCATTTGGGATCGTGGATTGGAGGAATAAAGCTTAAAGCTTAGATCAAACTTCATATGTCCAGGTATGTTCTTTGGATTTAAACCCTAGATTTTCTTGGTTAAAAGAATACTTTATGCTGTACTTGTTTGTCATTTAGATTTTGTACCTTAGTAACAATATGTTGATGATCTCTTTGAACTTCCCAATCATAGGTTAAATTACCGAACAACAAGGGGAGAAAGCCTTAGTAAATTTATTTGAAGTCCCTAAACCCATGACTAGGAAAGCTCACTTAATTAACCTTGTTATATTAACCTAATCTTGGGATTAAAGGGGAAACATGGGTTCCTCATGAGGGCCACATGGAGGTTTCCTAACATATAAATATATTGTTTGGGATTTGACATTAGATTAAAAATGATTCATTCATCATTCTCATTGGAGGAATTGAGGAAGTAGGAGGAGGGAAATTATGTTGTTAATTGCACTTTCATAAATAATGATGGAATTTCCATGGGGAATTGAAACCAATGATTATTGGGTTAATTATGAGAGGAAACTTGGCCTGCAACTAAGAATCCCTAAAGTCTCAATAGTGACATTTATTGGCCATTCTATGTTAGAGCACTAACAGGGAATTGGGATAGCCTATGGGATTGCTTTTAAAAGGGGATCCCATTCTTGTTGTTGTGTAGGTTAAGGGGAAAAGTGTTTGTTGATTGGGATAGCTATAGAGGGGGTTTTGGCACCAAATACGTTTTTGGGTTGCAAGCTGAACATCAAACTTTGGCAGCTTCACCCTTGTGGAATGATAGCCTTAGCTTGGGGGTGGACTTTGTCATAAAGAGATTAAATTTGACAGAGTGCCTAAGGATGGGAGGAAGGTCCTTCATTTCCATCCAATTGGAGGATTATTTCCATATAGATAAGTGTTATGAAATACCATTTTTTTTTATATTCTATTATGTATTGTATTATTGGTCAATTTTCTTTGTTTAATGTGCATTGAATTGAATTGCATAATGATGGAAGAAATCATGATACAAATGCATGTGTTGAAGTTGAATTTAAGTATGAAAGGATGTTGCATCTTTGTTTTCCACTTTTTAAATTATACAACCAACCAAAGAATTCATTTTTTGTATTAAAGGATAAATTTTATGGTGAAATTGAGCTACTTTGTTGCATCAATAGTGCATAGGGAATACTAGGTACATTACAATCCCAAATCATCTTAACATGACATACTTAATGGAAAACAAAATGTGCAAATTCCAATCCTACAAATGTTGAAGGGGAGAAAGAGTTATTGTTCCACAAGTAACTATGATTCAATGGGAAACTTGTTTACTTCATAATTGACAATGAAAACTAGAACCTTATTGCAACATATATGATCAAATGACTCAAATTGGACACAACACAACACCAATTTCCATAGACTATTGGATATTTTCCTCAAGGAAAGGTGTTGTTTCATACAACAACACCAATTTCAATATTCCATCAAGCCCTTAGTTGAATTCCTTTGTGGGTAACACCTTTGGATGTTTGTGATGTTCTTCTTGATAAGACTTTAAAGTCAAGGTGACATGGCATTTATGAGTTGCAACAATATTGTCATCTCAACCATCTAAGAGCAGTGCTACATAATTACTAAAAGTGATTCTAAATACCAAAGTGCCCTTGATCAAGCATAAAAATATCACAAGCTCATCAACCTCTCTTAAATCCTTGTGTTATGAATGATTTGGCCACAAGTCAAAGTGTGAGAATGGATATACACGAATCTCTTCAATTGTGACACAAACAAGTTATAGTATATGATTCTACAGGAAATTAACAACCCTATTAGAGTATCCTTACACTACTAAGTTCAACAATCTATTGGTTTGGTTCCAAGTATGCCATTGCCAAATGGAATACTCCATTACAAATCACTTAAGGGAAAGATGAAATTAAGTGATAAATCAAAGCATTGATCAATAAGGAACATGTCATGCCAAAGTTCAAAACCATACTAGAGTGTGATTGTCCTTGCACCAAAGAAGGGTGAAACATGGTGCATGTGCATTGATTATTGTAGACTAAAAAATATTGTAGTGAAGACTAGGTATCCTATTCAACACATGATATTCTTGATAATTTATACCAAGATTGATTTGAAGTCAAGTTACGAAAACAACATTCAAAACTGAAGGATGGAGTGAATGGTTGATGATTCCCTTCAAACTCACCATTGCACTAGTATCCTACCCAATTCATATATGATCTTCTTGATAACTCAAGTGGGGAAAACTTCTATATTGAGCTTGATTGAAAGTTACCATAAATACTATAAAAAAATAAAATTCAAAACCAAATAAGGTTTGTATGAATGGTTATCGATGCCCTTAAAACTCATCAATGAACCCACAATTCATGAGGCCCATGGGCATACTACTACTACTCTGGATAAACAATGCCATTGTTGTACACGTGGATGCCACCTTGATATTTAAGCAAAACATGGAATGAGCAATTGGAGCATATCAAGCGAGTTTTGCAAACCTTGTGCAAGTACAAGTTGTATGCCAACCTTACTAAATGTTAGTTAACCATGAAGAGAATCAAATATCTTGGTTGACTGTTGAGTAAGATATTGTACTTGTTGAATTAGGGAAGAATGCATTCAATTCATGGATGGCCTACTCAACCCAACATTATGGATCTTTGCAGCTTCATTTGTTTGACAAATTTTTGTTATAAGGTTTTTCATTGGATTCTCCATGTCACATGGCTCCTAAGTAAAGATCTATGTGATGATACTAAATCCATGTTCAAGGGAAACTTAACAGAAGAAGCATTTGAAGAATGCAAGTGTAAACACTATTTGGTGTTTGTTGTAGCCCTAATCAAGACCAGCTTTTTTTTGAAGCAAACTTCATCAATTTGGTTAAATTTAAATTGAGAAATTTAGACTAAATGTTTCCATATTTTCACTAAAACTAATTTTTTCTTAACCTAATTTATGATTATAGTTCTATTTACATTTATAATTTTCACTTAAATAGATAACATTTCCATGATTGTAAGACAAATTTACTTAGCATTTTCATCAATCCATGATTATGCATATAAGATTTTAGAGAATATTAATTGTATCTCTTTTTTAGTAATAACAAGTAATTGAGAATATCACGAATTTCCATTTTGAATCATGTAAATATTTGTATGAAAATAAATATTAGTAATACTAATTGTTCACTTATTTCAACATGTAAATGACATGTCATGTTGAATGTGGTGTGTTCATAGTGGAGTTTTTTTAGTAGATTGAAGAAAGTTTTCCATAGTTTTTAAGGATATTTTTCAATGCCATTATTTTTTTATTGTAATATTATTTGTAATTAACATGAAACTTTAATGTTTGTTCTAAATGATTAAACCAATATGGTTATTTGATTGCATTTGTATTTTTAAAACCAATATGGTTATTTGATTACATTTGTATTTTTAAGGTGAAATATTGAATATGAAAGTTCATCACACACATTTATTTATTTATTTTTTTAATAAAATTTTCTCATATTTTTTTTGATAAATAAGTATATAAATAATATTTTATACCAAAAAATCTATTAAAAACAATCTTCTTAATTGTTTTTTACAAAAATATTTAATTACACAAAATTTACATTATAGTTTATATCTTAAATACTACATCACTATAATAGCATAATGGTAGAAGCCCCAAAATGGCATTATAATAACATAAATATTTAATTATACAAAATTTACATTATAGTTCATATCTTAAATGCCACATAACTATAATAACATAAGGAAATAAGCCCCGAAATGCCATTATAATAACATAAGGATAAAATCCCCCAAAATGCCATTATAATAACATAAGGATAGAAGCCCCAAAATATCAAGGGTTAGTTGGCCATTATAAAGAGACACATCAAACTGATTAAATATCATTCCCATGTCAAGTGGTAGATCATCTTTGTTATTGAGATTCATGTTGTAATTTTTTAATGGCCAACCTAAAAGGGATAGAGGAAGCAAACATAAAACAACATATCAAATTTGCACAGTGTTACAACACTCAATTCAAACATTAAAAAGACAGAGCTATATTTTTCTATATTCACTTAACCTGGAACATCAAAATAAGTATTACAATAAGTATACACAGCTGGGTAGTCGGTTCTCCATTCCCAATAGGCATAGCGTGTCTAGGTTCATCTACTTATCAAGATACAAAATTCAAATCTAATCCGCAATAAATGTGAGTTCATGACAGATAGCGGTAGTTGGTTGTAATTAATTCCAACAATCTCCCCCTTAATTGCAACCCCAAAATGAACAAAACATGATATATCATTGACAAAATTATGATATCCAACATACAGCTACAATCATACATATGTAGCATTAACAATGCCAAGATTCTCTCTATGAAACTAAGAAAACTCCTTTGCTAGAGGCTTAGTAAATATATCTGCTAGCTGTTCCTTTGACCTGCAAAATTTCAAGTTGATTTCTTTGTTGTTAACAAGTTCTCTGATGAAGTGATATTGAGTATCTATATGCTTGCTCCTTTTGTGAAATACTTGGTTTTTTGACAATGCAATTGCTGAATTATTGTCACAAAAAATCACTGTTGGATCCTCTTGTTGATGCAACAACTCGGACAAGCCTCTCCGCATCCACACTGCTTGGCATGCTATTGACGTCGCTGCTACATACTCTGCTTCAACTGATGAAATGGTCATTATGGGTTGCTTCTTTGATGCCCATGAAACTGCACCTGAACCAAAGTTAAATACATAACCTGCTGTACTTTTCCTGTCATCTATACTGCTTGCAAAATCACTATCTGTGTAGCCTGTTAATCTGAAATCTGAACCTACTGAATACAAAATTCCATAATTTATTGTTCCTGAAACATATCTTAAAATTCTTTTTGCTACTTTCCAATAAAACCTTTTCGTAGATTCCATAAATATGGAAATTAAGCTCACCGCAAACATGATATTTGGCCTTGTTGTTGTTAGATACATCAAACTTCCAACTAATTTCTTAAATTGCGTTGGATCCACAAAAGGTTCGTTGTCCTCTTTACGTAATTTAGTTCCTGTTGCTATAGGTGCTGACACTGGTTTACAATTCAGCATTCGAAATATTCTTAATACATCTTTAGCATACTTAGATTGACATATGAAAATTCCCTTTTCAGATTGATCAACTTGAATTCCAAGGAAGTATTTCATCATTCCCAAATCTTGCTGATTTGATTTTGTGTACAGTGTCGGCTCTAACACATCTATTGAATCCATTACTCATCAAATATGAGTCTATTCTGTTGTACCACACTCTAGGTGCTTGCTTCAACCCATATAATGCTTTCTTTAGCCTGTATACTTTATCTTCATGTCCTCTTATTTCATAACCAATTGGTTGTTTTACATAAACCTCCTCTTCTAAAAATACATTTAAAAATGCAGATTTTATGTCCATCTGATATACATTCCAATTATTTTGTGCTGCAATAGCTAAAACAAGTCTAACTGTGTCAAGTCTTGCTACCGATGCAAAAGTCTCATTATAATCTATGCCAGGTTGTTGACTAAAACCTTGTTCCACAAGCCTAGCCTTGTGCTTTTCAACCTTTCCATCAGCATTCAATTTTGTTTTATAGATCCATTTTACACCTATGTAGTGTTTTCCTTTAGGTAAATATACTAATTACCAAGTTTCATTTCTCTCTATAGCATCTATTTCATCATCCATAGCTTTTATCCATGCATCAGCTTTAATTGCTTCTTCAAAATTAATTGGTTGATAAGCCAATAATGCAAAATTTGAATTTAAATCCAGTTCTTCATCATGTTGTTCATAGATTTCTCTTAGGCTTCTAGATTTTTGTCCTCTAATCCTAGATCTCAATTCTGCTAATGTAGGATCAGATTCATCACTTACTTGTGAACTTGATGTATGCTGGCCTCCAAGTCCCGATTGATCTTCTTGCATGAAATTTATTGGTGTTCTTGCTCGAGGTGAATTAAAGTTTGTAGAGCTCCTTCCTGGTGTGCTGGATGCTGGTACATGTGCAGGTACATATGAATGTGGAATTTTTTGTCCATCTTGTACATCTTCTTCATCATCTTCAACATGAGGTAAAGTTGTTCCACGTGTAACTATTTCATCAATACTTCCATCCCATGCTTCCTCCTCCTTAAATTCTACATCTCTGCTTACAATCAGCTTCTTGGTAATAGGATTATAGAGTTTATATGCTTTAGAATGCTCACTATACCCAATAAAGATACATTTTTCACTTTGATCATCCAACTTCCTTCTAATTTCTTTAGGTACATGAGAGTAAGCCACACACCCAAATATTCTAAGATGTGAAACATTGCAACACTTGCCACTCCAAGCTTCTTCAAGTACTTTATTCATCACACTTTTTGTAGGACACCTGTTCAAGATGTAGACTGAACACGCAACTGCTTCTTCCCAATACTCGTTTGACAAATGTTTGGTCTTCAACATGCTTCTTGCCATATTCATAATTGTCCTATTTTTCCTTTCTGCCACACCATTTTGCTGTGGTGTATACCAAGCGGTAAAATGCCTCTTAATGCCATGATTTATGCAAAATTCCATGAATTCATTCAATTTGTATTCACCTCCTCTATCAAACCTCAACACTTTGATGAACTTTCCACTTTTCTTTTCAACTAAGGTTTTAAAATTCTTGAACACTTCAAAAGTTTCTAATTTTTGTTTCACAAAATATACCCATGTTTTCTGGCTATAATCATCAATAAAGGTTAGAAAATACAAATTTCTAGCCAATGATGGATTCTTCGTTGGTTCACACAAATCTGTATGAACTATCTCCAGGGGTTCTTTTGCTCGATAAGAAGTGCCTTCAGGGAAATCTTCTCTACGATGCTTTGCTAAGATACAGCTCTCACATGAGCTTGCTGGTTGTTCAATTGGCGGAAACCCTCTAACCATTTGGTTTCTCTGTAATAAGCTTAATCCCCCAAAATACAAATGTCCATACCTCAAGTGCTAGAGTCAAGACTGATCCAGACTTTGAACTTTATATGCATTCACATAATTTTGAATTTCACTCTTTAATGTAAGTGGAAACATTCTATTTTTAGTCATTTTAACCCTTGCAATCAACCTTTTTCTAGGATTCTTGTCAAGAATTGTGCAAGTGTCATGGTTGAAAGTTACCTTATAACCTTTCTCCATTAGTTGTCCAATGCTGATTAAATTGCATTTCAGACCAGGAACAAAATACACATCATTAATATGCTTTTTATCTCCATTTTTGGCAAATACATTAACCATACCTCTGCCATTGACTGACACTTTATTGTCATCTCCAAATTTCACTTCAGACTGTACCGAACTATCTATATTAGTGAACACCTCCATGTTTCTAGACATGTGATTGCTACAACCACTGTCTAGAAACCATACATCATTTGAAATCTCTTGTGCAACATTGCAAGTAATAAGAACTGAATCATTTTTATCTTCTGATTTCTCAACTAGATTTGCAGATTGCTTTCTAGCACCTGCTTCCTTCTTTCTACACTCCCTAGCATAATGCCCAAATTTCTTACAATAGAAACACTGAACTTTAGATTTATCAATTATTTGATTTTGCTGTTGATAAAAATTATTATTTGTGGTTCTGAAGTTTCCTGGATTTGGATTTTGGACATACCTACCAGTCCTATTTATATTTGATTCTTTTTCTCTTTGAACTTGAAGTCTCCCTCTGCCTCTATAAGATGGCCTTCCTATTCCTCTTCCTATTGTTAACTGTGTCTTGAAGGCAGTATCAAGTGAAAAATTTGAACTTCTGTTTAGCCTAGACTCATGGGATAATAGGGATCCCATCAACTCATCAATGGAGAGCTGAGCCAAATCCTTTGACTCCTCAATTGCAACAACCACAACATCAAATTTGTTGGGCAGGATTCTTAATAACTTTTCCACCACCTTTGGGTAAGATATTTGTTCACCATGGGTTCTCATCTGATTCACAATTGTCATTAGGTGATTATGAAATTGATCTACAGTCTGTGTCTCATTCATTTGCAGATTCTCAAAATTTTTCTTGAGGGTTTGTAATTTAGCAACCTTCACCTTACTTAAACCCTGATAAACGGTCTCTAAGATGTCCCATGCATCTTTGGACTTGCTTATAGATGCTATTATAGTAAAAATCGAATCATCCATGGCTTGCTGGATGAGTGAAAGTGGCTTAGCATCTTTCTTCTTATTGTTTTTCAACAAATATTTCTGTGCTTGTGTTAAGGCCAAAAAAGCTGCCTCATCAGGGGGTTATGTAAACCCATTCTGAACTAAATCCCATAAATCTTGTGAACAGAGAAGAGTTTTCATTTTTATAGACCAAAAATCATAATTCTTACCAGTCAAGGGTGGAATTTGAGGCTGTGCTACGACACTGCTCGCTGCCATGACTCAGGATTTCTAGAATTTATTCTTTTGCTACTGTAGGCAGAGTTCTCTATTTTAATGTTCCTCCACGTCTTCCTCTTTTTGAGGTCTTACTCTCCCCCTCACACTGAGCTCTATTGCTCGTTTTCACAGCACTCTCTTGGTTGTTCAAATCAAGGAAGAAATTACCACATTACAACTTCCTTTTCTCTCACGGACTCTACGGGTCCTCTAATCCCTTTTTTTTGTCAGCAATTTGTAGCTACAATTGATCAAATGCAAAGGCTCATACGCAGCTATTCTAAGCAAGTTTTTATTGACAAGCCTGATCCCCTGTGAATAACTCCGTACTGTCCCTTCTCACTGGTTTGCACTCCTTCGAGATTTGGGCTTTTTACTTTGTAACCAGAAGCTGCTTCAAATGAAAAAAGTATTCGGCTGCTCTTCCAACAACATTCACCAATTTCCAAAGCATAGAGCTTCAACTCTCAGATTATAGCCTTCTCTTTGGCTTACACAACTGACAGTATGAGATTTAGGCTTAAGCGACCTACTCTAATACTACAATAAAAGGGACGGAGGAAGAAAACATAAAACAACATATCAAATTTGCACAGTGCTACATCACTCAATTCGAACAGCAAAAAGACAGAGCTATATTTTTCTATATTCACTTAACCTGGAACATCAAAATAAGTATTACAATAAGTATACACAGCTGGGCAGTCGGTTCTCCATTCCCGAGAGGCATAGCATGTCTAGGTTCATCTACTTATCAAGATACAAAATTCAAATCTAATCCGCAATAAATATGAGTTCATGACATATAGCGGTAGTTGGTTGTAATTAATTCCAACACAACCATTAGGAGTTGTCTTCAACATTGAGTGTTTCCTTTTTGAAAGGAAATTGATTTATGCAATAACTTAACCATTCTATAGGTGCATGGGCTGCTTTGTTGTGTAAGGATGATTGATAAAACGTGAGGAAGGAATATGATTATGGTAAATATTTTCCCACACACCTTTTTATCCTAATTTAAATTAAGCACCCAATATCACCAATGTAGCACTTTTCACATGCACAACAAATTTTATAAGCTCCTTTACGATGCTAAAGTCATCCAAATCTTAAACCAATTTAAACAATTATAAATAATTCTTTAACCAACTTAAAACAATTATAAATAATGTTAATATGAGGAAATGGCATCTTAATATGTTTTATCCTAAAAAAATTCTTATCTATTTCAATTGTTCCTTGAACATAAGGAATGAAACTTTGTACTCAACCCCATAAACTTCCAATCTATGATTCATAGCCTATTTACATGCCTTTATAAATACTTTATTCATTTGACAATGGTTGTACCCCTTATCTTTGAATATTAATCTTAAGGTGCTCCTTTTCTGGCTCCACATGTTTATTGTTATATATTCTTAAAGCCTTGGTTACAAGGTATTAACAACTCCAAATTTAAAGCTTTGGTTACAAGGTATTAACAACTCCAAATTTAAAGCCTTGGTTACAAGGTATTAACAACTCCAAATTTTGGTGATAAATTTAAAGCCTTGGTTACAAGGTATTAACAACTCCAAATTTTGGTGATAGGTGAAATGGAAATGAACACATAAATAACGTTCAATATCGCTTTTCTCCAAATATACTTGTTACGCCAGAGATCCCTAACTTTCTTGAGCCTAAGGACATCAAGGTAGGTAGTCATATGATAAGTGGACATCATATAAACATAATTGTAAGGATTACATTAATAGAAATAACAAAAGGTGAGTTTTAACTTAACATTAGTTGGTTATATTTTCACATATTAATTGGAACTGAATAACCTCATAAATTGACTTTGAAATTAGGTGCCTCCTTTTCTTAGTTAACTTAATTCTTAATAATAATGACATTGTTTTGATTTAATAAAAAATGTTTAATTTCCCTATATAACTATCATCTTAAATTTTAACTTTAATAATGTAAATATGTGTTATGAGATATTAATAATTTATCAATAAAATTGTGGTAATAAGTTATTGTGTTTTTGCATTTCCTTTATTATCTATATATTTTTTTGTTTGCACTAATCTCTCTAACTTGTGGGAGTGGGCCGTGGTCTAAGAAACTGCGACCCAGGGATATCTAAGCCGTCAAAATCACCCAGGGATCACACCCAGCCTGGGCCATTCCAACCCTTAGCATGGCTATATTTTTTTGGTGTCTCCTCCCACTATCGCCGAGATTCGAACCCTAGGCTATCTAACAAACGAAACCCCTCGAATACCAATTGTGCTAGTGAGACTTGACTCGTTTATTATCTATATTAATCAGAGCATCATTATGCTATTTTCCTCATCCCTAAACTCATTCTTAATAATGGACATGAGTATCATTAAAAACATTGAATATGAGAAATTCACATGTAGTTGATCTTGAAGCTATATAATTAGATAATTCTTAATAAAAAAGATGGAAATCTCAAAATGCCAATTTTTTTTGATGGTTGATAGTGAGACAAATTGTCACATATATTAAATTTTCCATAGATGAAAAAATTGGAAATTCTTAAAAATTTGAGCATAACAAAAATGAATGATCATTCAACTTTGTCCTAATCCTCAAAATCAAATTCGTTGAACAAGGAATTTAGGCCAAGTACACAACCCACTCTATTCCCTCTCAAATGATGATAACATTTTCTAATATGAATTCAAGGTCAATGATGAAGCATGTTTTGTCATGTGTATTATATGTAGAGTAAGTTCCTTGGCTAAGTTGTTGTACAAAATGTTCAATAAAGAGACATGTTTCCAATTGGTATTTAATTATGGGTCATTAGGATTGGTAATAAACTTAATCATTCCTTTGTTGATGTGTTCTCCCGATGATCGCTTAAGGATAATGTCCTTGTTGTTTTGTACCTTAGTATATATGAAGATAGAACATAGAAATTAACTTGCAAATAACATAATATATCCACACAATAAAATAACAAGAGAACGAACACAATAATGTAGAGAAGAACTTTAAGGTAGTGTAACCCTATTAACTATTTTTTATGGAAGGAATAATTCAACAAGCCATGTTTGTTACAATAGAATAATCACATCCAACTTGTCCAATATAATGATAAGTATGTGTATATATACTGTCATAAACATTAATATGCCAACTAGCCCCTATTATTATATTATTTCTCCTAATTAATTGGTGGGCGTATTTATTACCCACCGAATATGAAGTGGGCCTATTCACATTACATTCATTATCCCTTTGGGTGCCTCCCTAGGTACCCTATTTTATTCTCCCTAGGTACATTACATTCCATCTCCCTTTCACATATTTTGTCTTCAAAACATGGGAGGAAGCCATCTAATATGGTATACTAAGAAATGTAGTCTATTGGTACAAGCATGAGCATCCATCCATCCTAGTGAAATGTGGACATGGGGTCAACTGCTTCCTTTCTAGCTCGATCTTGATTCTAGTTTTTCCTTTGGTCCATGTTGCCATTGTGCTACTATGATATCTCCATGCATTGTTTTTAGTTCTCTCTATGCCTACATACTTGTTTCCTTTCTACTTCCATGTTTCCTTTCTACTTCCAAGGATCATGACCTTGCCTTGATGACCATGGTATTTTATGATGGTGTGAGTGTTGATGTATATGTAACTTCGGAATGTATTTCATCTATGTATTTCATATATATTTATTGTACCCTTATAAGAGATGTGTTATTCCTCTATAAGGAAGTGTCGTCATGTGTATTGACAAGTGTCGCAAGTGTGTGTACTTGGCGACGGGTTATTAGACCACCATGTGTGGGGTCAGCCCTGAAATATATATTATATTGTGGATGTACCTAACTAGACAAGTCGGCCCCATAAGGTCACTGGGCAAACATGTTAGTATAAATAGAGATTGGGAGACCTCTATTTTGATCATTCAGAAACTCACACTTCTCTCACTCAGAAAGTGGTGCACTAGTGAGGAGGAGGATCATCTGCTACTAGGAGACTATCTCAGTGTATTTTGGTTGTACTTTGGTTGAGCCATTGTTCTCTCTATCTCTGAGTAAGTTGTGGGGTTTTTCTCCTTAGGGTTTTCCCCACGGAAACTCTGTGTCTCTTGTCTCTCATGCTTTTGATTCTTGTGATGCTTGTCATGCTTATTGTGATTGTTATGCATTGATATACTGTATATGTTATTCTCTCAGTGAAGATCCTAGAGTATTGTGAATTAATGCTCAAAATTTAACATGGTATCAGAGCTAACTTGAGAAGAAGACATTTTGCAGTGACATAAACTTGAGTTTCTTGTTTATTGGGTTTCTCTCCACAGATTTTGGAAAAGCAGTATAGTAGATTGACTCTACTCATCAAGGAGAATCTATATGTCCAATCAGAATTCAATTCTGAGCATTTTTTGACTTGGCCCTAAAAATTAGGGTTTCCACAAAAATAGGAATTTCTGAACTATGAAGACATAGCTGGAAGCTCCTTGCACAAATCAAAGTTTAGAGCTTTGGATCGATATTTTTGGCTGGGTAGATCTCCGGGAAACTCAAACCCTATTTCAGGGCTCTCCCCAGTGAACCCAGGAGGACAAAAAGGAAAATCTGAAGGGTAAATCTTTGATGATCTCAAATTCTGAATACACCAGGCTGATCAGCTCATCAAGGCGCATCTTTCTATCCTTTCAGAAAGTTGAAATTCACATTTTGAATTTTTAGGGTTTTTCCGACAAACCCTAATCCAGGACCAGATCCAGTTTTCAGCATTTCAAGTGGTAATACCTAAATCTTTTCTATTTCCATTTGAAGTACTCTTTAAGATGTCTCACCACACCAAACTTGAGGATAATCTTGAAGGGGTTGATAACTTCCGAGCTTGGAAGTATAGGATTGGGTTAATCCTGGAAGAGAATGAGTTGGACTCATATGTAAAAGAAGACATCCCTATCGCAGAGGATGAAGAGGCTAAAGTATTGCATAAGAAGAACTTGGTCAAGGAAAAGAGAATCATTGTTGATTCTATCAAAGATCATCTCATACCCCATGTGTCTTCTCTAAATACACCCAAGGAGATGTTTGACTCTTTGACCAAGCTATTTGAAGGGAAGAACATAAATCGGAAGATGACCCCACGGAACCAATTGAAAGGAGTAAAGTTTCAGAATGGAGAAACCATTCAATCTTATTTTTCAAGGGTCTCCCAGATCAAGGAACAACTAGAAGCAGTGGATGAAATGGTGGAGAATGGTGAAGTGGTGATGACCACTCTAAATGGCCTACCCAGGTCATGGGATTCCTTTATTCAAGGAATTTGTGCAAGGAAGAAGTTGATCTCCTTCAACAGATTGCGGGAAGAATGCTCTCAAGAAGAAGCTAGGCTTGTGGCCCGAGAAGAAAAGATGGGAAATGAAGATCAAGCTCTCACAACACATGCCAGGAAAGGCAAGTCCAAGAAGGAATCATCTCATAACAGAAAATTCTCACGCCACCATTATCATAAAGATAAGAAAGATCTCAGATGCTTCAATTGCAATGAGAAGGGACAATTTGCTTCAGACTGTCCCAAGAAGAAGAAAGACAACAACAACAATTTCAACAACAAGAAGAAGAATAACAAAAGAAGATATCATGCTCATGCTACCGAAGATGATGAACCCCCAAAGAAGAAGTCTAGGGCAGAAAGTGATAGTGATGATGACTCATCAAGTGAAGAAGAGTATGTTCTAATTTCTGCTCTCACAGGTACTATCTCCCATGGTTGTAATGATTGGTTGATTGACAGTGGGGCTTCCAAACACATGACTGGGTTTAAGGAATCTTTTGTGAATCTATCTGAACATGAATCACCCCATAAGGTGAAACTTGGGGATGATTACCAATACCTAATCAAAGGAAGTGGTGAAGCCTCCTACAACCTAGATTCTGGAAAATATTTGAAGATGAAAGAAGTCCTTTATGTACCTGGGCTCAAGAAGAACTTACTCTCCATCTCTGCATTGGATGAAAAAGGTATGAGGGTTGCATTTGTGGATGGCCAAGTCCTAATGTGTCCAAAGGGAAAGACCATAGATGATGCAGTAGTGATTCGAGAGCAAGAGGGAGGTTTGTATAAATTGAAGGGTCAACCTGAACATGCCATGGTACATGACTCCATGGAGCCAAGTGAACTTTGGCATAGAAGACTTGATCATATGCACTATAGGGCACTTCCAATTGCAAGCAAGGCTATAGAGGGTCTTCCTGAAATCAAGACCAAACATGAAGGTGTTTGCAAAGGATGTGCAAAAGGTAAGAACATTAAGAAGGATTTCCCAAGCAGTGAAAGCAAGGCAAAGGATATCCTGGAAATCATCCACTCAGATGTATGTGGTCCTATGTCATCCAGTTCTCTAAGTGGGTATGTTTACTATGTCTCATTTATTGATGACTTCTCCAGGAAGACTTGGGTATACTTCTTGAAGAACAAAGATGAGGTGATTGATAAGTTCAAGGAATTCAAAACCTTGATGGAGAATCAAACTGACAAGAAGATCAAAACAATCAGATCTGACAATGGTGGAGAATTCACCTCAAGTGACTTCAAGAAGCTTTGCAGTGATTCAGGGATTAAGAGGGAGTTGATTGCTCCTTATAATCCTTGTTGAGCCCAGAATTGGCCCTTTTTGACCATCATTTATCATCGTCCCTTCCCTTGTCTTACACCAATTACCTTGGCAATTCAACTTATTGTCCTTATCTATTCCCCAAATTACCAAGGTATGGCCGATTATTGTTTTATTGTGTTAATACTTATGATTGTGATGATTAAAGCTGTGCATCTCTTAATCTGTGCTAACATGATGCGATTTATGAAGGTAGTAAGACAATAGACTGCAGGAAGATCGGAGCTGAACAAGTCATGAAGGAACGTTCATCGCTTGTGGAAGGTTCCTTGGGGCTTAAATCGTCAATCAAGGCACAGTCGTGGCAGGGCAGCTGTAACAGAAGAACTATCTTAAGTATGTCGCTGCTCAAATCCAGCTGTGAGCTGGAAGGACCGTCACTCTTGGGACAATTAATACTTCTCTCATATTTGGATATTTTAGTTCTGCCACGCATTGTAATAGCTAGATTATTTAGGGCGCCTGAAGATCAGAGATCTTCATGGCTGCCCAATTATAGGTTTAGATGTTGCAAATTGTATGTATAAATATGGGGAATTGCCTCGACTGAGGGGTTGGACAGCAAACAATTAATTTACCTTGTATTAGCAGCCAAGCCAAAACTGTGTACTCATTCTTCTGTTAATATAAGGAGTTACTTCTGAGTTAAAGAAGAGTGTTGTTCAACCAGCGTCTTTGTGTGAAGACTGGGCCCGTCTTCCACAGAGATTGCTGCGTTAATTTAGGATTTCATCTTTCTCGTTGTGTGATGCTTTGTTCTTTCTTCTATACGCAACAGCAATACTCATTGTGTGGATTTCTCAGTAATTGATTATATTTTTGTGAGATTGGTGAATGGTATCGAATAACAGTCGACTGAGTCAGGTTTGTTTTACATATTTCAATTTCTGTTCACACTGCTGTGTTCATCCTACAGCTGAGACGTAATCCCAGGAGCTCTTACAAATTAGCTTTCCTGTTATGTGTTGATTGATTTATATTTTGCAATCCAGTTTCTTAGAACAGTTGCTTTAATCTCTTTTATCAAATTCTAGAGTAATGTTCAGGTCATGCTTTATGATTCCCAGCTGATTAAATTAGACAGTTGATTATTTTAGAATGCAATTGAGACTTCCTTCCTGAAATATCATATGCACTATAGGGCACTTCCAATTGCAAGCAAGGCTATAGAGGGTCTTCCTGAAATCAAGACCAAACATGAAGGTGTTTGCAAAGGATGTGCAAAAGGTAAGAACATTAAGAAGGATTTCCCAAGCAGTGAAAGCAAGGCAAAGGATATCCTGGAAATCATCCACTCAGATGTATGTGGTCCTATGTCATCCAGTTCTCTAAGTGGGTATGTTTACTATGTCTCATTTATTGATGACTTCTCCAGGAAGACTTGGGTATACTTCTTGAAGAACAAAGATGAGGTGATTGATAAGTTCAAGGAATTCAAAACCTTGATGGAGAATCAAACTGACAAGAAGATCAAAACAATCAGATCTGACAATGGTGGAGAATTCACCTCAAGTGACTTCAAGAAGCTTTGCAGTGATTCAGGGATTAAGAGGGAGTTGATTGCTCCTTATAATCCTCAACAGAATGGAGTTGCAGAAAGGAAGAACAGAACAACCATGGAAGTAGCAAGGGCAATGTTGCATGACCAGGATCTACCTATGCATTTATGGGCAGAAGTAGCTAGAACAACTGTATATGTGCAAAACAGAACACCCCACAAGATATTGGACAACAAGACACCAGAAGAGGTCTTTTCTGGTAAGAAACCTGAAGTCAGCCATCTCAGAATATTTGGTTGTCCAGTATATTTGGTTGTGAATTCAAAATGGATATACAAAATCAAGCAAGCTGCAGATGGCAGTGTGGAGAATTACAAGGCAAGATTCGTAGCTCATGGCTTCTCTCAGAAAGAAGGAATAGATTATGAAGAAACTTTTGCACCTGTAGCCAGGTATACTTCCATCAGAACAGTACTTTCCCTGGATGCAGTAATGAAATGGAAAATACACCAGATGGATGTCAAGACTACTTTCTTGAATGGTGTAGTTGAAGAGGAAGTATATGTGGAGCAACCACTTGGTTTCGAAATACATGACATGGAGTCATATGTGTGCAAATTGAAGAAAGCCTTGTATGGCTTGAAGCAAGCTCCCAAAACTTGGTATGCTAGGATGGACAGTTTCCTATCTAGTTTGGGATTTACCAAGAGTAAAGCAGATTCCAACCTTTACTACAAGGTTGAGGAAGGGAATCCTGTGATTCTACTCCTCTATGTGGATGACTTATTTGTCACAGGAGATGACAGATTGATTGCAGATACTAAGAGGAATCTTGCTGCCGAGTTCGATATGAAAGATTTGGGAATGATGCATTATTTCCTAGGTATGGAGGTGTGGCAGAGTGCAGGTGGGATCTTCCTTGGTCAAGGGAAGTACAAAATAGATATCCTGAAGAGATTCGGGATGATGGATTGCAAGGCCATGGCCACACCTATGGCATCGAATCTGAAGCTTCTATGTGATGCTTCATCTGAGCCGGTTGATGTCTCTATGTATCGTCAGATGATTGGGTCCTTGATGTACCTGACGAACACGAGACCAGATATTTGCTTTGCGGTGAACACATTGACCCAATCAAGTATGTTCCTGACAGATCCGAGGAGTGTTCACTTGGTTGCTGTAAAGCATGTTCTGAGGTACCTGAAGGGTACAGTGGATTATGGGCTCAAGTATGAAGTGAATCAAAAGTTTAACATGTAGGGTTATGTTGATTCAGATTGGGCTGGCAGTGCTGCAGATAGGAAGAGCACATCTGGATGATGCTTCAGTATGGGATCAGGTGTGATCTCTTGGTTTAGCAGGAAGCAGTCCTGCGTAGCACTGAGTACAGCTGAGGCAGAGTATGTTGCAGCCTGTTCAACTAGTTGTGAGGCAGTATGGATACAAAAGCTACTGTCTGAGTTATTTGATCTCTCGTTGGATGCTACTGGTATCTTTTGTGATAACCAGAGTTGTGTGAAGCTGTCCGAGAACCCAGTGTTTCATGACAGGTCGAAACACATAGAGATCAAATATCACTATATCAGGGATATGGTGAAGAGAGGAGCTGTGAAGCTCTTGTATGTTGCGACGGACGAGCAGATTGCAGATGTGCTGACGAAGCCACTAGCCAGGGTGAAGTTCGAGTACTTCAGGGAGAGGATTGGCGTTCTTCAGATTGATGAAAATTTGAGGAATAAGTGATGGACACATTTGCTGAAACCATTCCAAGCATGTTGTAAGGAGGATCCTTCACATGGCTGTGGATGTAAGCGCTGGATGATGAGCATCAAGGATGATGTTCTGGTTTCTGCTTTGTATGATCAGTTGGATCATTCATTTATATAAGTATGTATGCATCATGTTGGATGCTGGATATTATCAGTTGGATAATTTATTTATATGTATGTATGCATCATGTTGGATGCTGGATATGATCAGTTGGATCATTTATATGTATGTACGCATCATGTTGGATGCTGGATATGATCGGTTGGATCATTTGTATGTATTTTGTGTATGCATCATGTTGGATGCTTGGACCATGTATCTGTATATGTATCAGATGGATACATTGTATGATTAGGTGGATCATGTATGGTGATATGTATCATTTATTTGTATTTGTATCAGGTGGATACACTGTATGATCAGGTGGATCATGTATGATGATATGTATCAGGTAGATACTTGGTATGCATCAGGTAGATGCATTGTATGATCAGGATGATCATTGATGATGAGCTTTAGGATGTTTCTCCAGATGACATGTAGTAGGATGTTGTAGTGATGATGATCAGGATGATCATGTGTACATCAGGATGATGTATGGTGAGTATTAGGTTGATACTCTGTGGCCGTGGAACAGGTTGTGCAGATAAGCATGTAATTTGTGCCCTGGAAGATTTGCAGATAGTCTTTCGAGGTTTTGTCTATGGCATGTAATTTGTACCCTGGGATATCTGGAAAATGCTCTTTCGAGGTTTTGCTTAGGAGGACATATAATTTGTGCCCTAGGAGATCTACAGATAGTCTTTCGAGGTTTTTCCTATGGCATGTAATTTGTGCCCTGGGATATCTGGCAGATGCTCTTTCGAGGTTTTGTCCTATGGCATGTAATTTGTGCCCTGGGAGATCCGATAGGTTGAGACGTGTGCTCGTAATCAGTCCTGGGATTCTCTTTCGAGGTTTTTCCATGACCACATGTAATTTGTGCCCTGGGAGATTCGATAGGTTGAGCCGTGTGCTCATAATCAGTCCTAGGATGCTCTTTCGAGGTTTTGTGGTGACCACATGTAATTTGTGCCCTGGGAGATCCGATAGGTTGAGCCTTGTGCTCATAATCAGTCCTGGGATTCTCTTTCGAGGTTTTGTGGTGGGGTCACATGTAATAAGTCCTGGAGATTTGGACAGGATGAAAAAGGCCTCAGATGCTCTTTAGGGTTCTTGCTAGTCAAGAGACTCTTTTAAGGTTTTGTGACGCATGTAATAAGTCCTGATATTTCCACAGTATGGCCAGTGATTTCGAAGACTTGCAGGTGGTGGGCCTACATCCAGTATGAAAAAAGGACTGGCTCTGTAAAAATTCCTGTGACGAGTAGAGTCAGATATTGGTTGAGATAGCAAAAGCAGTGACGATGATGATGACGATGCATCGATGACGATGATCCCGAGAAGAAGACTTGTCTAGCAGATCTGTCTTGAGAAATACCTTCCTAGTTAAGAGGGAGTGTTGATGTATATGTAACTTCGGAATGTATTTCATCTATGTATTTCATATATATTTATTGTACCCTTATAATAGATGTGTTATTCCTCTATAAGGAAGTGTCGTCATGTGTATTGACAAGTGTCGCAAGTGTGTGTACTTGGCGACAAGTTATTAGACCACCATGTGTGGGGTCGGCCCTGAAATATATATTATATTGTGGATGTACCTAGCTAGACAAGTCGGCCCCATAAGGTCACCGGGAAAACAGGTTAGTATAAATAGAGATCGGGTGATCTCTATTTTGATCATGCGGAAACTCACACTTCTCTCACTCAGAAAGTGGCACACTAGTGAGGAGGAGGATCATCTGCTACTAGGAGACTATCTCAGTGTATTTTGGTTGTACTTTGGTTGAGCCATTGCTCTCTCTATCTCTAAGGAAGTTGTGGGGTTTTTCACCTTAGGGTTTTCCCCACGGAAACTCTGTGTCTCTTGTCTCTCATGCTTTTGATTCTTGTGATGCTTGTGATGCTTATTGTGATTGTTATGCATTGATATACTGTATATGTTATTCTCTCAGTGAAGATCCTAGAGTATTGTGAATTAATGCTCAAAATTTAACAGTGAGTGGCGATATACAACAACCTTCGCTATTGGTTATTCGATCTTTGAATTATGTGGTTCTTTTGAGTCATTTATCCCCATAAATTATTCTTTCTTGTTATGCCTTTCATGGGGTTTTTCTTCATGTGCTTTTTTATCCCCTTATTTTGATTCAAACTTGAACTATTCATCTGTTGTCTCTATAGGTACAAGGGATTCTTCGTGTGCCCCCTTCATCCCTTCTTGTTTAGTAAGAGAAATATCATGTAACATAATTTTATTTTTCTTATACCAAAGCTTCATAAACCTTTTTTCACATTAATATTAATTATACTGAAGCCATCCAAGAATATCCCAAAAGAATATCCACATCATCCATATCTTTAGTATTAAAATTTGAATGCTACACATATTTATCCATAGTAATAGAAATACTAACATTTCCCTATTGATTACATTCAAAAACTTGTAATGAGAATTTTGTAGATGAAAATAAACCCTTATTTCTTTCTATAATTCTTCACAACATGAGACTACTTATCTAAAAATACCTTTTCAAAATTTCCATCTAGAAGTTTTGACATCTTGTCATGGTGAAGCAATTGTCACCATATGTTAGCATTGTCTTTTAAATCAAGGAATAGTCTAGGTCTCCAATGATATTATCATAATGAATTTTCCTTATCTATGTATTCTTCAATACTAAGATAATCAAATTTTCCTATAAAATCCATCTTACTTGCTATAACCCAAAAAGAGAAAAGGGTTTTGAGCAAAAACACTTATTTTCAGTGGAGTTCCATTGTGTAGTGAGGGTTTGGAGGTACAAAATTTGAATGAATAACTCCATCAATATTTATTAGAATCTCTATTACGAAAACAATTATGAATTTCCACATTCATTTCACTACAGTTGGTTTGGAAAAAATATGGGCACTCTATCAAAAGATATCTGATTTGCAGTCCACATGGCTATCACTAGAAATACAACCTAAAACAACTAATTTTAAATCAATGATAACTCTACTTCCCATACTTCAAAATTTGGACTATTTGTTTTTTGAACTTGGCCATTTTTTTTAGAGGAACTCAAATATGCAGCTGGTTTATGCAATTTCTACATAAAACCTTTCAAAAATGTATTTGAATAGCACTATTCTCTTTTTTCCTACAAATAATTCACAAAAAGAAAAAATATTCCATTTTTTTGCCCCCAAAATGGCTTTAATACCAAATGTTGTGTATCTTAGTAGATTTGAATATATAATATAGAAATTAACTTGTAAATATAATAGATCCACACAATAAACAACAAGATAATGAAAAAAATAATGTAGAGAATACACTTAAGATAGGGTACTGCCATTAAATATTCATTATGAAAGAAATCACTCCACAAACCATGCTTGTTACAATAAAATATTCACATCCAACTTTCCCAATAAAATGATACTCATGTGTATTTTCACTTTCTTATGAGTATTCATATGCTAACTACCCCTTATTATTAGATTATTTCTTCTAACTACATATTGGGCATATTTGTTACCCCTCCAACAATCAAGTGGGCTTATTCACATGACATTTATTATCCCCTTCGGTACCTCCTTAAGTACCTCATATTATCCTTCTTAGGTACATTACACTTGCATTCTTGATTAATATTTAGCCCACAAAGTCAACATACAACCTTTGAAATTCAAATGGATACGATGAATCCATGAAAATGAGAAGTAACACTTTTTTAGTTAAATGCGGTGAATGAAAATTTGACATTTTACCTCTTTTTTAAATTAAATCCCTCACAACTCATGTAATCCTTGTAAATTTTTATGTGAAGTGAAAAACAATTTGTAGAAAAACAAGTGGAATTGACAACCAACTTTAATTCTTTGATGCAAACTACATATCTTCTTTGTAGTTTCAAGTGCAATTGTTGTAAGCTTATCACCTTGTAATTTATGAGTGAACTCTGGACCATATGCACAACAACACCGATTACATATAGTTACAATCAATTAAATATATAGATGCATGTTTTTCCTAATGAATTTGAATGATAAATCAACAAAATATCTAAGCATGTTTCACATAATCAATATGAGTAATTATAAAGGCTCACATAGCATACTCCAAATATGTGTCAAAATGAATATTTGTGATCTCCTCAACTTTTCAGGTTTGTTGAGCATGAACAAAAAATTGTGTAGGAGTGATTTTTCTCGCTCGATTTTGTAATATAATTAAATATATATTACAATTATTAAATGTTTTTTATTAATAATTATATTTCCTCCATTATAATCGATAAGTCATGCTCATTATCAAAGAGACATGACTTATCCAATTCATGTGTATTTATACACACAAATATAAACTTATTCTTATCATCATTTTATCAACAATATATTCATTATTTGGAAATATCGCTTCCAAGTGGTATCAGAGTAGGTTACAACGAAGTAGCCTCCATATTTTGTATTGGTTATTTTCTCCTCATTGTGCCCAACACTCTCATTCAAATCCTCCCTTCATTTCTACACACTCACACTCTCATGTGTTTCTCCATCAACATACTCCCCATGCTCATTTGCTACTCCATGCATCTCTTAATCCTCCTTACATCACATTACTCCTTGCACATTCCATCGCAATCCTCCATTCCATTTCACTTCTCATCCACTCCAGCCCATCCCTTCTCCCTAAGCCTCCACTTCTACCACCTCCCACCTCTTGCATCCTCTAAACCTCATACCTACGCTCCATTCTTCTCCCTCATACATCCCCACAACATCTACACCTCTCTCATACCACTACCTCCATCACCCAATCCTTTCCACTTCTGAACCCTTCCATTTCCACCTCCTCACACCACTGCTTCTTCCATCTTCCATCTACCCCAACACCTCCAATTCCTCACATCACTTAAACCCATGCCCACCACCAACTCCACACCACATGCACTCACTCAAATAATTCATTTCCACCCTCATACACTTCCCCATTCCAATTTTCCACTCCATGCCCATACCTTCGACTTCCACCACACCAACACTCATACCAACACTCCCAATCCTCCACTTGTGCCCTTCTCTCCATTTCTCCCTCACTCCCCAATCGTCATGACACCCACCTTCTCCATGCTATCTGACTTGCACACACTCCCCTGAATGTTCCAATGTTGCAATCCAACGCTCCACTCATCTCCAATCCTCTCCATGTATCCTACCACTCAACCCCACACATATTTCAAACCCTACCTTTTCCCCAATCCAAAAAAAATCTTATAATAATTATTATTATATTTTATTTTTTAGGCTTTTATACTAGATATATAATAATAATAATAATAATAAAAATATTATTTAAATACTACTAATAATTACTATTATTTAATAAATAATAATCCTAAAGTCTTGTTAATCAGGAATACATGAAATCATGAGAGAAAGACAGCCAGTGTTCCCAAGGATTCAACAAAAAAGAATGAGTGTGAAACTGAATCCAAAATTGTCATTGCAATTCAAGCATATCATCAGGATATGGCCCAAGAAATACAATGTTATCGTCAGGACGTCCAAGGAGTCACCAAAAGACTATATGAGGTATTTTCATTCAAAAATGATTTCGAGGCCTCCAAAATAGTAATAATGGTACGAGCAACCCTCACTCATCATCGCATCCATGCTTTTCATCAAACACAAGTTCGTTCAATAACGTTATACATAAAGTGAAAATAAATATACCGAATTTTGATGGAGAAGACAATCGAGAAGGCACAAGATGGGTTAATAAAATTGAGAACTATCTCATTATGCACTGTATAAATGATGACGATGAAAAAATTAACTTTGCATCAATGTACCTAGAGAAGAAAACATGTGACTGGTTCATGTGGTGGGACTCCAAATGCCGAGGAGGATTGGTGAGAGATTGGGATACCTTTAAGAATAATATTTTCAAATGGTTCCAAGATATAGAAGAAGAAGAAATATTCAACAAACTCATGCACTTACAACATATGGGGACAATGGATGAATTATTTAATAAGATTCATGTATTAGCCACTTTGGTCAGATAACATATTTGAAAAATGTCTCCTACATGTTTCCATAATTGGGTTGAAACCAAGCATACAAAATGAAGTTAAAGTACTATAACCCAAATATGTTGAATTGGCGCATCAAAAGGATAAAATCATTGAAGCAAGGAAGATGTTTCATAAACAAACTCCTTATATTCAATTGTAAAAATCAAGCTTGAGGTATATTCCTCCCCTCTAAAGAATCTCATTGTTGGATGCAAAGAAATATTATAAGAATTTGTGTCGTAAATGTAACGCTCCTAATTGGAATCGAGGTCATAAATGTAAGGTCTCCAATATCTACCTATGTGAGAAACAAAATTATAAATATAGGGATAGTGATGAAGCTGGTGACATTTCTTCTAACATAGAAACAAAATCCGATGAATCCAACATCTAGAATTCTAACGATACCCCAACACTTTCAGTGGCTGCAACAATGGGCATATATCAACCCCAAACTCTTAAAGTCCATGGATTCATGAGGAAATATAAAGTGACGGTGCTCATATATAGTGGAAGTTCACCTAACTTTATAGATATAGAGATAGTAAGGGAATTAAACATATTCATTTATCCCACTTCAGAATTCCAAGTCTCAATTCCAGGAAACAAGACTACTTCATGTGACGAAAAATGTCATAAGGTAGAATTATCCATTAATGACTACAAATTAAATTTTCCTACATATGCGATGCCAATTGGAGGTGTAGACATTGTCTTGGTAGCCTAATTGTCAGCACGCTTGGTACCGTTGGGTTAAATTTACAAGAATAATTTATAATATTTATTGAAAATAGAGAAAGTACAAATTGCAGGGATTAATCAACTTCCCTCCTTCTCAAATAGTGTCATCCAATAAAATGGAAAAATGATTAAGAAATGAGATCAAGCCTTTTTTTACATTGTTATTCTATGGGAAGGCATGGCTAAATGTTCTTCCCATGTCCTTCCCCCAAAATTTTCTAGGGATCACATCATAGAGTTGATTCAAGGTTCAACTCCAATTAGGAAAATATCATTACAGATAGTTTCACAAACAAAAATCATAAATTGAACGGTTGGTACACAAATTATTAGACTCCGGTGTGATTACATATAACAAAAGTCCTTTATCAACCCTATTCATATTTTTCAGGAAAAAGGACAGATCATATATAATTTTTCTTGATTATTGAGCATTAAAAAAATTTGCCATAAAGGATAGATTTCGCATTCCCTTTGTTAACGAATTACTGGAAAATATCTATGGTGCAAAGTATTTCTCTAAGTTAGACCCAAAATTAAAATATAATCAAACTAGAATTCGAGAGGAATATATTCCCAAAACTGCTTTTTGCACCTATGAAGGATTGCATGAATTTAGGGTCATGCTTTTTGGACTATCCAATGTTCCTGTAGCATTCCAAGTTGTGATGAATGACTTATTCCATCCGTTCTTGAGAATGTTTCTACTTGTCTTCTTTGATGATATCCTCGTGTACAACAAAAACTGCATGTTACACCTAAAACACATAGAGACAGTATTAAAGCTCCTTAAAGAAAATAAGTTTTATGCTAACAAATATAAATGTAGTTTTTGGAAAAAGAGATAGAGTTTTTGGGCCATATCGTTTCAGCTAAAGGCATCAAGGTAGACTAGAAGAAAATTGTGGCAATTATCAAGTGGCCTAGCCCCAAAATAATCACATAATTACGGGGATTCCTAGGTCAGGAAGGTTACTATAGAAGATATTTTTGTAAATACACAAATATTGTGGTTCCGCTAACATCATTATTGAAAAAGGATGCCTTTAAATGGGATAAAGATGCTGAAGCGTGTTTTGAAAAGTTGAAAATTTTAGTGACATCCACTCCGATCTTTGAAGCCCCAGATTTCACAAAAACACTTATCCTTGAATGCGATTCTTTAGGAACAAGTGTAGGATCCATACTCATGCAAGACAATCATCCCATTGGCTTCGAAAGTCGAAAGTTAAAAACAAATGAACAAAGAAAATCTACATATGACAAATAAATGTTGGAAATAGTGCATGCCTTGTTCAAGTGGAAGCAGTACTTGTTGGGAGCTAAATTTCTCAGCGAAATAGATCACAATAGTTTGAAGTATTTCTTGACCCATAAGAATATTTCATTAGAACAACAAAAATGGGTGAGCAAAATCTAGGTTTTTGATTTTGACATCCTTTATAAAAAGGGAAAGGAAAATTTGGATGCAAAGTGCTTATCAAGAAAACATGAAAAATGATGCCACACTATGTGCCATTTCCATAGTAATTCCTAAATGGATATCAGAGGTCCAAACCGAGTATGTCAAAAACCCAGAAATAAGGAAGCTAATAGGGGAAGTTAAAAGCAACAGGGAAACAATCTCCAAATACTCATGGGAGAAAGACATACTGTGGCACAAACAAAGGATATATTTTCCCAACTCTTCAAAATTCAAAACTCAATTTTTAAAAGAGAACCATGATTCTCCAAAAAGAGGCCATGTTGGATTTTTAAAAACATACCATAATATATGACAATCCTTCTTTTGGAAAGGGATGAAGTTTGATATTTAGAAATATGTGGCATAATGTGATACTTGTCAATGACAAAAGTTTGAAACAATTGCTCATCTAGGGATTCTCCAACTGGCCCTTCACATCCCAACTTAGAAATGGTCTGAAATATCCATGGATTTGATCACCGGTCTTTCTACTTATGAAGGGAAAGATAGCATTTTTTTAATTGTAGATTGATTAACCAAATATGCCCATTTCAATGGGATTTCATAAAAGGATAAAGCTAGTCAAGTTGTCGATAGCTATGTAAAAAACATATTCAAGCTCCATGGGTTTCCCAAAGTTATCGTGAGTGATAGGGACCCCAAATTTACTAGCAATTTCTGGAAGGAATTGTTCCACCAAGTTGGGACCTCATTAACTATGAGTACTTCTTACCACTCCGAAACATATGGATAGACATAAGTGGTTAGTAAATGCCTTGAAGGATACCTTTGGAATTTCATGAATGATCGTCAGACACAATGGATAGATTGGATACAAATTACAGAATGGTGGTACAATAGTACATATCATACCTCGACAAAAAATACCCCTTTTGAAAACTTATATGGGTATCCACCTCCGACCGCTAAAGAATATGTTATCAACAATTTCAAGGTTCCCGCAGTGAAAGACTATATAGCTTCTTTCGATGAGGTCATACGTATTCTGAAGAACCATCTCGAATAAGCAAGGAATTGTATGAAGCAACAAGTGGATTTAAAGAGAATTGATCATGAATTTTAAGTGGGTGATTCGGTGTTTGTTCACCCCCAAACATACAAACATACCTATCTGAAAAATTCTAAAACTCATAAACTTGCGACTAAGTTTTATGGTCCTTATCAAGTACGGAAGCGAGTAGGACAAGTGGCATATGCTCTAGATATACCGAACAAAGGAACATGATGTTTTCCATGTTTCATGCTTAAAGAAAAAAATGGGACCATTAATCCACATACAAAAAGAGTTACCCCTGTTAGATGACAAAGGAAAATTGGTGCTACAGCCTGAATGCAATTTAGAAGTGAAAACCCGAATGCTCCATTCTAGATCAATCAATGAGTACCTTGTCAAGTGGAATTTTTTTTCCAAAATATGAAGCGACCTGGGAGAATGAATATCTTAGATCGAGACACTTATCTTTACCAATACTTCGTGGATGAAGAATTTCAGGGAGGGATGATTTGTAATATATTTAAATGTATATTACAATTATTAAATGTTTTGTATTAATAATTATTTGTATTTCCACCATTATAATCGATAAGTCATGCTCATTATCAAGGATACATGACTTATCCCATTCATGTGTATCTATTGTAAACTTATCATCATCATCATCATTTTATCAACGATATATTCATTATTTTGAAATATCTCTTCCATCTCTCCTCTTATAAAATCCTCAAGGCTACAATATGGAATAATTGAGACTTGGTCCCCACAAAGTTATGTCCGTGTCAAATTTTCGACGGAAAAATCTACCATATATTTTGGATCTTCAACCTCCAGCTCATTAATTTCCTCCCACTTTCCCATTTTAAAACCTCTACACAATCACACACAAAAATAAAATATTTATAAAGTTTTCTAATGGAACTTTGAAAATAATTAGTTAAAAAGTATATAAACAAATATTTTATATTTACTAATGGGTAAGTGTTTATAAACTCTTTATAATCATATAAAAGTCAAAAGTACATTTATTACATATGATTGTTCACTAATCAAAATAATAAATGTTCAAGTTAGTGGGGATTGAAATGAAGAAGGAAGGATGGGAGAAAAGAAAAAAATCAAAGTGGGAGATAGTAACATATTTGGTCGAACCATGAAGAATGTTTATAGAACAAAATAGTAACAAAATTCATGGGTAAGTGTTTATAAACTCTTTATAATCATATAAAAGTCAAAAGTACATTTATTACATATGATTGTTCACTAATCAAAATAATAAATGTTCAAGTTAGTGGGGATTGAAATGAAGAAGGAAGGATGGGAGAAAAGAAAAAAATCAAAGTGGGAGATAGTAACATATTTGGTCGAACCATGAAGAATGTTTATAGAACAAAATAGTAACAAAATTCATGGAAATGAGCATTTTAGGGGTATAACCATGAAGAATGTTTATGGAACCATGGACAATTTTGATAGAACTATGAGCAATGTGGGTAGGACCATGTTCAATTAAGGAAACTTGAACAATGTTCGTGGAATCATGAATATCATAAGCATTATTAATGGACCATGAACCAGTTGACGAGTAATGCATACATGGTCATGAGGTGGTTGAATATTGAATAATTCATATGGAACCGTGTGTTAAAGAAATGTAGCTGCGGAAGATATTCTAAATGTATTTGTCTATTGTATTATTGTATTCCTCCTTCGGGAGATTTCATTGATGTAATTCATAATGTAAGAGTCATTGAAAGAGTCAATGTAAACCCTAATTGATTAGGTCGGCCTAGAAAGATCTAGAAAGAATATTTTATTGTAAAGAGTACAGGTCGGCCCGGTTAGGTAAGTTAGAGCCGACATAATTAGTAAAAGTTCAAGTCAATTGTAAATTATAAATAGGGGATTGAGTTGCTCATTTGGAACAATCACCTCACTCACTCAAGGTCACATAGGAGAGAGAGAAGTTCGCATGAGTGAAGGAGAGAATTTTTTTTGTCTTGGGGTTTTATCTTGTACTTGGTGAATTCTATATTGAGGAAGTTTTGCCGAGGTTTTCTCCCTTGTGGTTTCCCCAAGAGAAATTTTGTGTTCTTTGTGTTTTTTGTGCTTGTCTTTCTTTCAATTATTATGTTGTTTAATTTTATTATGATAAACAAGTAAAAACTTAACATGGTATTAGAGCTGGCCTAAAAGAGAACATTGTGCAGTTGTTGCCTAGGGTTTCCTTCCAGAAACTAGACATATTGGGATTTTTGCTATAAATCACTTTTGGAAAAGTTTCAGGATCTGAAACTTTGATAGGACGAATATGAAATTTTTATGTACCTTGTGTGCAATTTTCATCCTCAGATGCTTTGTAATTAAGGATATATGATCCATGAAACTTAGGGTTCCATCCTCCTCCAGAATTCAGTTTTGAAAAGGTGACCTAGGGAGAAATGCTATATCTCGGGATAGGAAGATCCAAATCGAATTTCGTAAGATGTTACAGAAAGTGCATAGACTGTCATTTCTTTGGTACGAGTTTCAAAACCTAAATATGAAATAGTGACATGTGGAAGTCCGTACAAGTTAGATATACTGAAACAGTCCATAAAAAGGTCATCTTGGGCAAATTAACAGAAGTTCCACTTGGTGAATCCAATCCCGCTCTAAACTATGAGGTTCGATAGAGGATATATCATACTATCATAGGATGAATTTTAATACTTTGAGGAGCATAAATTTTGGAGATACATTAGAATTAAGACCAGACAAATCTGCAGTAGAAATTGAAGAAACTAGGGCATCAAATATTTTGCAGTCTTGTCCACAGATTTGGGAAAATGAGTACTTTGCCTAACTCACCTTGGGGAGGCACATATTTTCCTCCAATAATTTTCTCAATATATCAAAGTTGACAAATTAGGGTTTCTGTGTCAAACCCTAAGTCAAGCTAGAAGCAGTTCTTGGAGAAGCAGTTTCTCAAGTAAGTACTATCTCCATTCTATTTCCATTTGAGGTTCTCAGATTATCAAAATGAAAAACACTACCAAGCTTGATGAGAAGCTTGAGGGAGTTGAGAACTCCAGGGCATGTAAATATAGGGTCATGCTCATTCTTGAAGAACATGACCTAGAAGGCTTCATAAAAGAAGACGTTAAAGAACCAGAGGGAGATGAGGCCAAAGCAAAACACAAGAAGAATATGATCAAGGCTAAGAGGATCATAGATGACTCTATCAAAGATCACTTGATCCCTCAAATGTCATCAAAGAAGACCCCAAAAGAAATGTTTTATGCCTTGACCAGTCTATTTTAAGGAAAGAATATTAATAGAAAGATGACCTTGAGAAATCAACTCAAGGGTGTGAAGATCCAGAAGTCTGAGACTATAATTCTCTAGAGTATCTTAGATCATAGAACAATTATAAGCTATTGGATACATGAAAGAAGAAGCTGAAGTTGTGATGAATAACCTGAATGGTCTCCCAATAGATTAGGAACCTCTTGTTCATGGCATATGCTCTAGGAAGAAATTGATCAAGTTTAGACAACTATGGGAAGAGTGTGTGCAAGAACAAGAAAGGATAGCAGTAAGAGAAGAGAAGTTAAATGATGATGAAGATCAAGCTTTGGAAACCCATGCCAAAGGAATGAAAAAAAGGAAGAATCATGAACATTCTCATGACCACTCTCCTAGAAGATCTCAAATATTTCAAACGGACAAAAGGATCAAGAAATACTTCTCCTCCTTTGAATGTTTTACCTGTCACAAGATGGGACACATTGCAAGAAATTGTCCTCTCAGAGATGAACAATTCAAGAATCAGACTCAAATATTTCATGCCCATGTAGCTGAACATGATGATGAAAACCTAGGCCAAAGAAGATTCCTCCAATGATGAGGAATATGTATTTTAATCCAAACCAGGAAGATAGAATAACCTCTTATCTATCTCAACATTGGATAAGAAGGGATGCAATTGTGATTGAAATTGAAGAAGGATGACTCTACAAATTGAAGGGACATGCAGAATCACCCCTAATAGATAGGACCATGAGTCCTTGTGATTTGTAGTATAGAATACTTGTTCAACATTGTCGGTCATAAGAAAGAAAGGAACAAGTCCTCGAAATCAGATGATGGAGTAGAGAACACTGTTAGAGACTCTTGCAAGGAGACTAGAATCAAGAGAGATCCTACCAAACAAACAAAGATAAGTATTTGAATTATCATTTCATGTATTGTCAAATTGTGTTCCTAGATTTAGGATGTGTATTATGCATATTAGAATGCTTGCATTGATATGAATGTGATGGGTAAGTGGCCTATGGTGCTGTACAACATTCCATTGCTACTTATATAGAATGAAACCTCTTGGCTGACATATTGGGAGTAGTGCATGCTCTTAATAATGTTCTGGTAGAGATGGAAGGCATCTAGAAAGTTACCGTATGAATACAGGATATGAATGAATGTTGTGTTGAAACATTGTCTAAGATAGTTTCATGATTGTGTGACCTATGCATAAGAATTTTTCATTATTAATTTGTTTTGGAAACCTTGAAATGTTTCTAATCATGCAACTGAATTTTGAGTTGTAGGAAATATCGTGTATGATCACCTACAAATGAAGAATGATGAGATTCATTTTGTAGAAAAAGTAACGACGGAATTATGAAATCAAGTACAAAGAAAGGGTTCTCTCAGAAAGAGGGAGTCGACTATGACGAGATGTTGCTCTAGTAGCCAGACACACTTCCTCAATGGTGGATATTACACTAGATAGATGGTGTAATCAAAGTAGAAGATGATATCGAGCAACCTCCAGGACACAGGACTCTATACAGAGAACCACATGTGTGCACATTGAAGAAGAATTTGTATGGGCTCAGAAGGCACCCATGGGATAGGATGGTCACATGGAGTGATGATGATGATTGGAGCTCCTTCAAAAGGAGTGGGGTCTGAAAGGAACTCCCTTGAAAGAGGGAGTGATGATGATGTTATTCCAGTACTTACCTACTGAAGATCAATACTTGTTGACTGATATATGCCAGTCCTTGGTGAATGAAGATCAATACTTGCTGACTGATAGATGCCAATCCTTGGTGACTGAAAATCTAAATTGGTCGACTGATAGAGTTCCAGTCCTTAGGTGACTAATGCCAGTCCTGAGGTGACTGAAGATCAGTACTGGTTGACTGATAGAGTTACATTCCTGAGATGAATGATGCTAGTCCCAAGGTGAATGAAGATCAGTACTGGCTGACTGATATAGTTCCAGTCTCAAGATAACTGATGCCAGTCCTGAGGTGACTGAAGATCAGTACTTGCTGATTGATAGAGTTTTAGTATTTTTTTTACTGATGATTGATATTGTTGTTCCAGTATTTACTTACTGATGTTGTTGTTCCAGTATTTGTTTAATGTTGATTGTTGCTGTTCCAGTATTTGTTTAATGTTGATTGTTGATTGTTGTTGTTGTTGTTCAAGTATTTACTTACTGATGATTGTTGTTCCAGTACTTGCTGACTGATGATTGATGTTGTTCCAGTATTCAAGCACCGATGATGATGCTGATGGTGATATTCCAGCAGAAGACAATGATGATGTTGATGGTGACATTCCAATAGACGATGATGATTCTGATGGTGATATTCCAGCAGATGATGATGATGATGATGATGGTGATATTCTAGCAGATGACATTGATGTTCCAACAAATTCTTGCTTACGATGATGATGATGTTGATGATGATGTTCCAACAGATGATGTTGATGTTACCCCAGACATATGATGATGTTCCAAAAACTTCCTACAACATATAGATATTCACAAGTCAGTTCGACAGATCTTGATGCTAGTGATGTTGTCCGCATAATAACTTCCTAGTTAAGAGGATGTGTTAAAGAAATGTAACTGCAGAAGATATTCTAAATGTATTTGTCTATTGTATTATTGTATTCCTCCTTCGAGAGATGTCATTGATGTAATTCATAATGTAAGAGTCATTGAAAGAGTCAATGTAAGCCATAACTGATTAGGTTGTCCTGAAAAGATCTAGAAATAATATTTTATTGTAAAGAGTACAGGTCGACCCAATTAGGTAAGTTAGAGACGACATAATTAGTAAAAGGTCAAGTCAATTGTAAAGTATAAATAGGGGATTGAGTTGCTCATTTGGAACACTCACCTCACTCACTCAAGGTCGCATAGGAGATAGAGAAGTTTGTACAAGTGAAGGAGAGAAGTTGTTTTGTCTTGGGGTTTTATCTTGTACTTGGTGAATTCTATATTGAGGAAGTTTTTTCCGGGGTTTTCTCCCTTGTGGTTTCCTCGAGAGAAATTTTGTGTTCTTTGTGTTTGTTGTGCTTGTATTTCTTTTAGTGATTATGTTGTTTAATTTTATTATGCTAAACATGTAAAAACTTAGCACCTTGAGCAACTTAGTGTTAATGAAACCATGAACATATTTGGTGGCAGAATCATGCACATTTGGTGGTTGAATCTCAAGAAAATCTAATGGAACCATGAGCATTGTTGGTGGAAGCATGAGATTTATTTATGGAACCGTAAGCATTGTTGGTGGAAACACGAACTCTATTTATGGAACCATGAGCATTATTGTTCGAACCGAGAGTAATGGTCACGAGGTGGTGGAACCATATAAGGAACCTTGAACAAAATTCATGGAAAAATAATTTTAGGGGTGGAACCATGGACAATTTTGACATTGAATAATGTGGGTGGAACCATGTACAATGCATACAAAACCACATGCAATTAATGAACCTTGAACAATGTTGGTGGAACCATGAATATCATAAGCATTATTTATGGACCATGAACCATTTCATGAGTAATGCATACAAGGTCATGAGATGGTGGAATCTTGAATAATGCATATGGAACCTTAAACAAAGATAATGGTAATGAAACCATGAACATATTTGGTGGCATAATCTTGCACATTTGGTGGTTGAATCTCAAACAAAGTTAATGGAACCATGATCATTGTTGGTGGAGCCATGAGCTTTATTTATGAAACTATGAGCATTGTTGGTGGAACCACGAGCTTTGTTTGTTGAACCATGTGCTCTATGTATAGAGCCGTGAGCATTGTTGATGGAATCATGAACTCTATTTATGGAATCATGAGCATTATTGGTGGAACCAAGAGTAATGGTCACAGGGTGGTGGAACCATATAAGGAACCTTGAACAAAATTCATGGAAAATGATCATTTTAGGGGTGGAACCATGAACAATGTTTATGGAACCATGGACAATTTTGATGGAACTATGAAAAATGCGAGTGGAACCATGTACAATGCATACAAAACCACATGCAATTATGGAACCTTGAACAATGTTGGTGGAACCATGAATATCATAAGCATTATTTATTGGTCATGAACCATTTGGTGAGTAATTCATACATGGTCACGAGCTAGTGGAATACTGAATAATGAATATGGAACCTTGATCAAATTTAGTGGTGATGAAACCGTGAACGTATTTGGAGGCGGAATATTACACATTAGGTGTTTGAATCTCAAACAAATTTAGTGGAACCATGAGCATTGTTTGTGGAACCATGATCTCTATTTATGGAACCATGAACATTGTTGGTGGAACCATGAGCTCTATGTATGGAACCATTGGAATTGTTGGTGGAAGCATGAGCTCTATTTATGGAACCATGAACATTATTGGTGGAACCATGAGTAATGGTCACGAGGTGGTGGATCCATATAAGAAACCTTGAACAAAATTCATGGAAATGAGCATTTTAGGGGTGGAACCATGAAGAATGTTTATGGAACCATGGACAATTTTGATGGAACTGTGAATAATGCAGGTGCAACCATGTATAATGCATACAAAATCATGTGCAATTAAGGAATCTTGAACAATGTTGGTAGAACCGTGAATATCATAAGTATTATTTATGGACCATGAACCATTTGGTGAGTAATGCATACATGGTCACAAGGTGGTGGAATATAAATAATGCATATGGAACCTTGAACAAATTTAGTGTTTTTGAAACCATGATCATATTTGGTGGCAGAATCTTGAACATTTGGTGGTTGGATCTCAAACAAAGTTAATGGAACAATGAGCATTGTTGGTGGAAGCATGAGTTCTATTTATGGAACCATGAGCATTATTGGTGGAACCATGAGTAATGGTCATGAGGTGGTGGAGCCATATAAGGAACCTTGAACAAATTTCATGGAAAATGAGCATTTTAGGGGTGTAACCATGAAGAATGTTTATGGAACCATGGACAATTTTGATGGAGCTGTGAACAATGTGGTGGAACTATGCACAATGCATACAAAACCATGTGCAATTAAGAAACTTTGAACAATGTTGGTGGAACTGTGAATATCATAAGCATTATTTATGGACCATGAACCATTTGGTGAGTAATGCATACATGGTAACGAGGTGGCAGAATCCTAAATAATGCATATGGAACATTGAACAAAGTTAGTGGTGATGAAACCATGAACACATTTGGTGGCAGAATCTTGCACATTTGGTGGTTGAATCTCAAACAAATTTAATGGAACCATGAGCATTGTTGGTGGAACCATGAGCTCTATTTATGGAACCATGATCATTATTTTTGGAACCATAGTAATGGTCATGAGATGGTGGGACCATATACGGAACTTTGAACAAAATTATTGGAAAATGAGCATTTTAAGGGTGGAACCATGATGAATGTTTATGGAACCATGGATAATTTTGATGGAACTATGAACAATGCGAGTGGAACCATTTATAATGCATACAAAACCAGATACAATTAAGGAACCTTGAACAAAGTTGGTGGAACTTGGTGAGCTCTTAGAATGGGTTCCTAATGATGGCATCTAGACTAGGAGCCTACTTTAATTATCAACCCGGGGGACGTAAAAACTTCAAAGGTGCAGGCACTGTATGTGCTCTTATAGGATAGTCTTTCTCATGGTTGGGTGTTGGTATCAATGTTTGAAGATTTACCTAAAAATAAATTGAATAAGCTGTGAAAGGATTGCCTAATCTATGGATGAGAAATACCTATGCTGAGAAGTCCAAATGCTGAAAACAGTAAATCTATGTTAAGAAGTGTAAATGATGAAAACAATGAATCTACCTTAAGAAGCAATTTGCAGAAAACAGTAAATTTATGATATGAATTTGAATGCTGAAAACTTGTGATGATCTATTCTAAAATACCGAAAGCTGGATCTCTATTTTAAGAAGCAAATACTGTAATTCAAATACATAAACTGGAAATCGGATCTAAGATATTTAAATGCCAGAAACTAAGTTCAGAACGCAATTATCCAATGCTACAAATTTAATCATCAATTAACCGAAATACTGAAAGTAATCAATCTTAATGAGCAACTATAATAATGGAAAAGTGCATAAGCTTCAAGATCTGGATCACTGTTTCATAAGTAATGCAAGCACACAGGAAAATAAGTGTTGAAATATGTCTTACCGGAATGTTGCTACAGGACTACAGAAACTGTGTTACCGAACTATAGATTGCGCTATAACTAACTACGGAATCGAAATGGTCGCTTTACTACAGAAATCAAATCGCACTATTTAAACGCCATAAAAAATGCTTTCACATGCAATATGGATTTAATCAATACAAAGCGCATAATGAAAAATACCTGAACAGTAAGATCTCCTAACTTACATGTTGGAGGGGCCCTCTCCAACCCGTACTTAGGAGTGAAGAAAACTTATAGACGTTGAATTGAAAGCAACATCAAAATCTTTATTCAAAGTAGCAACTCCATGGTTTAATAAAGGTCTGTAACACGAACTGTCTCAGCAGCATAAAAATGTAAAACACTGATTCTCAAAAATGGCAACAGGCCCCTCTCGCTAGCCGAGAGGTCCATATTTATATGCCTCCAATGCTTAACCTAACTACATGTCTAATTGTCGATTCTGTTTGAACAGGAGTTCTCTCTAGAAATCAGGGAAAAAGGCGCTGAGCTTTTCATGATCTTTCATTCCTTTGCTTGATCTGCGTGCTTGGTCCTTTAGTGTACCTGGACCTGCTCAATCATACTCGATTTTTAGATAATTAGTTTATTGAACACGCTTTCAAACATACAAGAATAATCTTTAAAACAACTTCATTAAATAATCAAGGTAAACCAATTTTCCCACAAAACAAGTGTATTTCTTCACCCTTTCTTGTGCTTTACTGTGGGGAAAAAGGCTACCAGACACCTGTAACTTGGACTCATCAGAACTGTGAATATCATAAGCATTATTTATGGATCATGAACCATTTGGTGAGTAATGCATACATGGTCACGAGGCGGTGGAATTTTGAATAATGCACATGGAACCTTGAAGAAAGTTAGCGTTGATGATACCATAAACATATTTGGTGGAAATATATTGCACATTTGGTGGTTGAATCTCAAACAAAGTTAATGCAACAATGATCATTGTTGGTGGAACCGTGAGCTCTATTTATGGAACCATGATCATTGTTGGTGGACCTATGAGCATTATTTATGGAACCATGAGCATTGTTGGTGGAACCATGAGCTCTATTTATGTAACCATGATCATTATTGATGGAACCATAGTAATGGTCACGAGGTGGTGGAACCATATAAGGAGCCTTAACCAAATTTATGGAAAATGAGCATTTTAGGGGTGGAACCATGATGAATGTTTATGGAACCATGGACAATTTTGATGGAATTGTGAATAACACGAACCATGCATAATGCATAAAAAACCAGATACAATTAAGGAACCTTGGGCAATGTTAGTGGAACTATAAATTTGGTGATATAGTAATTTATAACATAGTTAGAGTTGATGGAAGCATGAACATATTTGGTGGTGGATCTTAGACATTTGGTGGTTAAATATTGAACAATTTTAATGGAACCATGAGCACTATTTGTGGAACCATGAGCTCTATTTATGAAAACATGAGCATTAGTGGTGGAACCATGAGTAATGGTCATGAGGTGGTAGAACCATATGAGGAACATTGAAAAAAATAATGGAAAATGAACATTTTAGGGGTGGAACCATGATGAATGTTTATGGAACCATGTACAATTTTGATGGAACTACGAACAATGTGAGTGGAACCATGTACAATGCATACACAATCATGTGCAATTAAGGAACCTTGAACAATGTTGGTGTGCTTAATGTGAATCCAAAATGCAAGTACATTTAATTAAGATTATCAAATCATACAACCAAGTTCAACGTGAAATGAAACATATGCAATTGTGGGTGCATGTGTGGGATGATTTCGCTAACAATGGGATGTTAAATATGTGTAGGTTTTCCAAAAATACGTGTGTGCAAATATCTAATGACCTAGTGACCTTCCACTCAAATAGAAATATGACTTCTAAAAGCTACTAATATAGATGGTCATCAATCCACTTGGTATAGCTAGTGAAGGTGCGAAAGGATGAGTTAGAATGAGTGGCACTGGGAGTGGTACCAACGACCAAAAAAATCAAATCCAAGTATGTCGCTTCCCACGATAGTCACCTATAAGATATATTCCCTGAAATTTGGCCACTAAGTGACATCCATCAAGTGTGGGGAAGAGGTTCTCCCTGTCATAGTGAGATTTCGCCTCCAAATTAGGGTGGTGGGAGCCCCTCGAGAGAAAAAAACAACCTCACCTCAAGTTTGAACTTCTCTTGCATGATGCCTCATTTCTCGGATATTCTTGACCACTTGATGGTGAAGTATTTTAGAAAGTTCCATATTTATACAACTTAATATGTTTCAAAATGAGAAACAACCAAGGGTTGTTATTTGGATTCCTAGCCCCAAGGTCCTACCTAGATACTAAATTATTTTTTGACCCCTGTTGATATAGGAGGATCTTGCAAGTTGATAAAAAACGAAGTCTTCAAATCCTGAATAGAAACACAATTTTGCGTCGATCTTGTTGAGATATTTCCGGCAATGCTTGATTTGCCTCGAATGGACTCCAGATGAATGAGATATCGCATTATGAAGTTTTTGTCAAACATTGGAAAAATGGCAAAAAAGGGTGCCACCTGGCACCATTGGAAGGGTGAAACGTGGCCTGTACGACACTGATGTGGAAAAAATCATGGCTCCACGTGGAAGGATTGTGGGTGTTGAGTTTGCACCCCAACGATAGATCAATTGGACGAATCTTATCATGACACATGTATTATGGTTGTATAAGTGGATCAACCGGAGGCTGCCATGTGGTAGTCTGGTTGGCCACGTGCAAGTTTACTCTACCAAAAAAAAAAAAAATGTTTTGGAGGCTCAAAACCGAGACCTCACATATATGCGCTGAATCCCTTTTCCAATATGCCATGACAATGATTCTTAACCATGTATGGCATGGGTTCTATTTAAACCTTGTTAAATTTTGGTTGGTTGTTAAAAGGATTGGGTCGATGTGTTTTGAACTCGTGACCTATTCCATGCAAACCATGCATATTCGCCATCACACCATAAGACAACAATTGTAATGTGGTTTGAGGATTGTCAATTTTATTTGAAGCTTTGGTTCTTTTGTGGGAAGAAAAAGGTGGATCTGCGGGTTTGAACCCCAGATCTCTCGGCAACAATACACCATCAATAAATCAGTTGGTCGATATGTGCCATATAGTTTGGCATTGGGAATCAGTGCTATGTTTATCACATGGTTTGGTAGTGGTTTGTTTTACATACATCATGTTACACACCATGATTGGCGGTGGTTTATTTTGGCTCAATGGTTGTGTTGGCTTCCAAACTTTGGTTTAATGGTGAAATAATTGTATTCCAAAGTTCGATGGATGGTAGATTAAACTTATTCCACCATTAGAGTTTGTTGCCATGAAAGGTGGGAATGTTTACAACCCCATGTACTATATAAGCACCTTCATCCACGGAATCAACAACACAAGTCTCAATGTAAGTCCCTTGGTACAAGAGGTGAAGCCATCCGACTTGGTGCATGTTTGCGGGGGAAAAGATCAAAGGAGGTCATGCACACCATGAAAATCAGTATTAAAGTCTGGTTAAAGTTTTGATTTATGCCTTTACATATGGTGCATTTTTATGGATATTCTATTATAGTTATTATAAACTATTTTAACCCATGCTTTTGAATGAAGTGATTTTGTTCCCCTTTTCTAAGTGGATTTTTACATTATAGTTTGTTATGTAACTATTGAAAACCCAATATTTTGTTATGTGCCATATGGAAATCAATGGAAACTCTCAGAGTTGTAATTGAACTTCTTATGGCAGATTTAAGACCATGGTGTCTTCTAATAAGTACTTGTACTCAACATTTTTGACTTGTCCATGTGCACACAAGTTGTAGTGGTTTTGAGACCATAGAAGTCTACCACTAGTGCACGTTTAAATGTATGTTTCCATGTTGTAATGGGATTTACAACCACTTATTTGTGAGAGGCATTGTTTGCCTAAAGCCTATTTGGCAACTTTGTAAACTTGTCCGAGTTTCATAAGCTCTTTGGGACATGATGAGACAAGTATGAACTCGCTTAGATCCTGCAGTATTATGGTCATTAGCTACAACCATGCACATTGATGCAATTTTTGGTCTTTTAACATTCTCTATTCGAAGAAGAAAGGTGAAGGACTTGAAGGGGAGTGTGGCCTTTCAGATACATTTTTTGTGTAGAAGAATTAGCTACAGATTTGCATATTGATACAGGTGTTGGCCTTCGACATTCTTGGTCCGAAGAACAAAGGTGAAGGATCTTCAAGGGAGTGTGGCCTTTCAGAGACAATTGTTGTGTAGAAGAAGCAGCTATATATTTGCATATTGATATAGGTGTTGGCCTTAAAAATTCTTGGTCCGAAGAACAAAGGTGAAGGATATTCAAGAGAGTGTGGCTTTTCAGAGGAACTTGTTATGCAATCCATATAGTGAGCAGTTGGTAAAGACTTCTTATAGGTGAAATCCATTTGTGATGTAATAAACTTTTATGCGTATTTTCCCTTTGTAAAAGAGAGATGGCAAGTTGTAGGCTTGCTTGAGAATGCATGGTTACCCTTTGTAAAGGAGAGATGGCAAGTTGTAGACTTGCTTAAGATTGCATCGTTTCCCTTTCTAAAGGAGAGAATCAACCCCTATTCTGGGAGAGAGTCAACCCCTATTATAGGAGAGGATTAGTCCCTATTTTGGGAGAATTAATGCAAGTGGTTCGATGATTGCACGAGATCGGAGACGTAGCCAACATAGTCCGGTGAACTCTGTTAATAGATGGGTGTTCATTTGTGTGCTTGGATTTCTATTGCATTGTTGTAGGATTGATTTTTTTTAAAGATGCTCATAATCATAATTTTCTCATGTTCACATGAAAATAACTATCAGTAAAAGATCCGCCATCCAATATTTTTGTTGGGAAGGTTCTCTCAAATGTTTTCAGATCAAGTTGGTATCAGAGTAAATCTGACAAGAGTTGCAGGTTGTGAAAATCATCATGGGCATAGGTTTGAAGCATGAGAGGATCCATGAATTGGAGGAAATCAATAAATGCATTCAAATAGAGAATGCCGAGCTCAAAAGGCTTCTTCAAGTTGCAGAATATGAAAAGAGGAAGTTGCGACTTCTTTTGGAACATGTAGTGGAGGAGCAAGTTGGAGAATGCTCCACCACAGAAGCAGCCAAAAGTCCATCCAAGACGAGGCCAACTTGTGACCATGGCAGGTATACCAGTTATGGTTCTTATTGTGAAAATATTGATGCTTGTCCATTTTTTCAGATAATAGAGGATTCCATCCAGGCACCAGATGATAAAGGTGGTTTTCTAGAAGCTTCCTCCACAACTTCATACAAACCGGGATAAAAGGAAGATGACTAGGAATATAAAACAAATGCGGAGGTAAATAATTCTCCATGTTTAGTTCCTTCTTTTCACGATGATGAATTTGGTGCTTTTGAAAGACAAACTATAGGTGTGGGCATGAAGCTCCTTACCAAGATGGGTTATAAAGGAGGAGGACTTGGGATTAATGGCCAAGGCATCATATAAACACTGGAGTTGGTAGAAAGGCTTCAATTTGCAGGTTTGGGATATAGTGAAGAGATGTTGGAGAATAATCCAAAGTAGTTGAAGCAATCAAAGATTCAAAATAAGAGCCCAATCCAGTAGCTCTTCCGAAACAACCCATACCAGAAGGTGACACAACACTCTATGACAAGAGTGAGTGCAAGTTGAAATCAAGAATGCTACAGTATTTCAGTCAGGGAAGAAGCAGCAGGAAAGAATGCCAGACATACTAGAGGGAGATGGACATTTTGAAGGAGTGAAGACAGATTCACCTCATCAGACTTGCAAAAAGGACAACCCTAACCGGTATAACAAACATAAGTATTCCAATGTATTAAATTCTTTGATTACAAGAAGTGTTTCCATGCGACACAAAATTTATGGTATCAATATCCATGCACTTTTTGTGGATTAAATAACCATTATGTGGCCAAATGTTGGAAGAGAAAGTCCTTGTATAGGAAAATCAGGTCTACCAAGAAGGAGACAAGACATAGATCCCACTCTTCAAGTTTGAAGATGGAGAATTGAAAGGACTTGCGGTCGAAGAATTATTACAGTCATTGTAATATGAGTGGACATTGGGTTGAAAAGTGCTGGAAGCTCCATCTAGAGCTTGGTCCAAAGAAAGGAAAACAAGTTATGCAAGAAGCATATGAGGAAGAGGAGCATGCTAGTAAGATCCACGAAGTAGAATACCAACAAAACAAGAAGACCTATTAACTCGGTTGGGAATTTGTAATTCATATCTTTGTATGTAACTTTTGGGGACCAAAAATCCTCTTTGTGGGGAGGTTTGATCCAGGAGGATCTTGCAAGTTGATAAAAAACGAAGTGTTCAAATATTGAATAGATTCACATCGCTGCTTAGATCTCATCGAGATATTTCTAGCGACACTTGATTTACCCCGAATGGTCTCTGAATGAATGGGATATCAAGTTTTGAAGTTTTCGACAAACAATGGAAAAATCACAAAAAAGGGTGCCACGTGGCATGTATGACACTGGCGTGGCAATCCTCATGGTGCCACATGATAGGATTGTAGGTGTTGAGTTGGCATCCCAGTGGAAAATGAATTGGACGAATCTTATCACGACACGTGGATTATGGTTGTACAAGTGGACTAACTGGAGGTTTCCAGGTGGCAGTGTGGTTGGCCACTTGTAGGTTTACTCTAACAAAAATAGGAGGTTTCTAGGTGGCAATGTGGTTGGCCACGTGTAGGTTTACTCTAAAAAAAAAGTTGATAAAAAACGAAGTGTTCAAATATTGAATAGATTCACATCGCTGCTTAGATCTCATCGAGATATTTCTAGCGACACTTGATTTACCCCGAATGGTCTCTGAATGAATGGGATATCAAGTTTTGAAGTTTTCGACAAACAATGGAAAAATCACAAAAAAGGGTGCCACGTGGCATGTATGACACTGGCGTGGCAATCCTCATGGTGCCACATGGTAGGATTGTAGGTGTTGAGTTGGCATCCCAGTGGAAAATGAATTGGACGAATCTTATCACGACACGTGGATTATGGTTGTACAAGTGGACTAACTGGAGGTTTCCAGGTGGCAGTGTGGTTGGCCACTTGTAGGTTTACTCTAACAAAAATAGGAGGTTTCTAGGTGGCAATGTGGTTGGCCACGTGTAGGTTTACTCTAAAAATTTTTTTTATGTTGTGGAGGCTCGAACCTGAGACCTCAAATATATGCACCAAATCCCTTTTCCAATATGTTATGACAATGGTTCTTAACCATGTGTGGCATGGGTTCTATTTAAACCTTGTTAAAGTTTGCTTGATGGTTAGAAGGATTGGGTCGATGTGTTTTGAACTCGTGACCTATGCCATCGCTCCACAATACAACAGTTGTAATGTGGTTTGAGGATCGCTAGTTTTATTTGAAGTTTCGTTTTTTTTGTGGGAAATAAATGGTGGATCCGCGGGTTTGAACCCCGGATCTCTCGGCAAAAATACACCATAAATGAATGAGTTGGTAGATATGATATATGCCATATAGTTTGGCATTGGGAATCAGTGCTATGTTTATCACATGGTTTTGCGGTGGTTTGTTTTACATACGTCATGTTACACACCATGATTGGCGGTAGTTTATTTTGGGTCAATGGTTGTGTTTGTTGCCAAACTTTGGTTTAACGGTAAAACAATTATATGCCAAAGTTCGATGGGTGGTAGTATAAACTTATGCCACCATTAGAGTTTTTTGCCTTGAAGGGTGGGCATGGTTACGACCCCATGCACTATATAAGTGCCTTCACCCACGAAATCAACAATACAAGTCACAATGTAAGTCCCTCGGTACAAGAGGTGAAGCCACCCGACATGGTGCACATTTGCGGGGGCCAATGATCAAAGGAGATCATGCGCGCCATGAAAATGGGTCATTAAATTTTGGTTAAAAGTTTTGATTTATGCCTTTACATCTGGTGCATTTTTAAGGGTATTCTATTATATTTATTATAAAATATTGAAACCCATGCCTTTGAATGAAGTGCTTTTGTTTCCCTTTTCTAAGTGGGTTTTTACATTGTAGTTTGTTATGTAACTATTGAAAAACCAATCTTTTGTAATGTGCCATATGCCAATCGAGGGAAACTCTCGGAGTTGTAATTGCATTTTTTTTTTTGTGAATTTAAGACCATGGTGTCTTCCACTAAGTGCTTCTACTCAACATTAAATGTTTGTCTATGTGCACACATGTTGTAGTGGTTTTGAGATCATAGAAGTTTATCACTAGTGCACATTTAGATGAATGTTTCCATGTTGTAATAGGATTTGTAGCAACTTATTTGTGAGAGGCATTGTTTTCCTAAAGCCTATTTGTCAACTTTGTAAACTTGTCCGAGTTTCATATACTCTTTGGGACATGATGAGGCAAGTATGAACTTGTTTAGACCCTGTAGTAATATGGTCATCAACTACAACCATGCACATTGATGCAATTGTTGGCCTTTAAACATTCTCTGTCCAAAGAACAAAGGTGAAGGACTTGAAGGGGAGTGTGGCCTTTCAGAGACCATTATTGTGCAGAAGAAGCAGCTACATATTTGCATATTGATACAGGTGTTGTCCTTTGACATTTTTGATCCAAAGAACAAAGATGATGGATATTTAAGAGAGTGTGGTCTTTTAGAGACAATTGTTGTGCAAAAGAAGCAGCTTCATATTTGCATATTGATACAGGTGTTGGCCTTAGACATTATTGCTCCAACGAACAAAGGTGAAGGATCTTCAAGAGAGTGTGGATTTTCAGAGGCACTTTTTATGCAATCCATACAGTGAGCAGTTGGTAAAGACTTGTTGCAAGTGAAATCCATTTGTGATGTAATCAAATTTTATGCATATTTTCCCTTTGTAAAGGAGAGATGGAAAGTTGTAGGCTTGCTTGAGAATGCATGGTTACCCTTTGTAAAGGAGAGATGGCAAGTTGTAGATTTGCTTAAGATTGCATTGTTTCCATTTGTAAAGGAGAGAATCAACCCCTATTTTGGGAGAGAGTCATCCCATATTATGGGAGAGGATCAACACCTATTTTGGGATAATTAATGCAAGTAGTTTGATGATTGCATGAGCTCATAGGTGTAGCCAGCACAGTCTTGCAAAATTCGTTAACACATGGGTGTTAATTTATGTGCTTGAATTTATGTTGCATTGTCATATGATTGATTTTGTTTAAAGCTGCTCATAATCATAATTTGCTCATGTTCACATGCAAATAACCGTCAACAAAAGATCCATCGTCGAAGATTTTTGTTGAGAAGGTTCTTTCAAAAGTTTTCGAATCACTTGTGGGGAAATTTAGTGAGATTATTAGAATAATATTGATGTGTGTTAAAGAGTTTATTATTTAAAACTAAATAATAATAATGATTTAGCAATATTTAGTAAGGACAATAACATCTACTATAAAATTTACATTTATCCCATCCAAATAAAATCAACCAATCTATCCAATATTAAGAAAAAATCACAAGTTAAAAGAAGAGTTATCTACAAATAAATTAATGATTCCTTATTTATTGACAAATAAGATATTATAGTTCAAAAGCTTCAATTACATTGTTTATTGTAAATGGAATAATGAAAAAATTATGTGACAAAATATAAAAGTCGTTTTATCATAAAATCAATAAAACAAATTTATTAATTAAACAAATAAGAGAAACATGTTTTCTATTAAAAATATGTATTTGAAAGTAAAATTGTTTCATCATAAATGTGTACTTTGTTCTTATTCTATCAATAAAAACCAAATAAGAGAAACACATAATTTCATAATTCATCTAATGGCTATTTTAAAACAACGCACTTACTTTATGACTTTGAGAAGGACTTATGCTTAACAAATGAGGAATGATTGTAATGAGTGAGAACAAGAAATGATAAGAGGGAATGAATAAATCACATCAAATTGGATCTAAAGGGAAGATAGGGGGAGAATAATTAGAAAATATTGGTAAAGGAAAAATGTTAGAAATGAAAACAAAATGAGAAATATAACAAGGATATGGAGGACTTTGCATAGATTATGGAGAGGTAAAAAATTCAACGGAAAAAGATAGAATAATGGAGTTGGATTATTTTGTCCAAGAAAGGTATTAATTTAGTGGGCTTGATAAGAGAGCTATATGAAGGAGGAATGGAAGGACATTGAGAAATACACCTAGTTTGAAGAAGAAAGTTGAAAGTTTTATTTCTAACTGTAGAATATGTCAAGTTGAAAAAAGAACCAGTTGAAACACATCACTGTATACCCCATTATCAATATCAAGAGTGAATTGGGAGGATGTGCCAATACAATTTTTTCTTAGTTCATTTAATATTTGGAGAGGATTGAACTCAGCGCTTTTGTTAATTTATAAGTTTTCCAATATCAGAGACTTCTTGCTTTGTAATATTGCTAGTGTTACGAGTTATTGTGTAGATCTATTTTTGAAGAATTTTGTGAAGATACATGGATTGCCAAAGATAATTAATTTAGATAAATATAGAATATTTTACAATTATTTTTGGAGAAGATTGTGGAAAAATAATATTTGATGTAATATTGTAGTATAGTTTAATAAATCACACATAGATAGATCAACAAACAAAATTTATGAAGAAGATTTTTTTGAAATATTCTAAGATGTTTGGCAAGAAATAGGTGGAAACAATGAAATAAAGTTTTGGCACATAAATACTTTGGGTAGTATATCAACAAACATTATTCACCATTCAACATTCTATGTAGAGGAAATACTAAAGGAGTTACAATTTGTACAATTTTCCTATATACGTGAAGAAGTGATAATGCAAAGTTTTTGTTGAAAATATGAAGGAAATATGATACACTATGTTAGGATAGGTTGAAGGAAAGTAATGCAAGATAGAAAATGTGGCATGTAGATATGAGAATAATTTACAAATTGTTCAAAGAAGGTTATTTGGTTAAGGTTCATATAATGAATGGACATTATCCATAAGGAATATATATAAAATTTAATGTGAAGAAAGCAGATCCTTATTGAATTAAAAACAAATAAAATACAATATATATGAACTTAGTCACCAATGAAACTACATATACAATCTATCACCCGTTTTCAATGGGAAGGACTTATATTCTTTTAGAGGTTATCATCAATGTGAAATCTACGATGTGACTACATGGTATAAACATTATGCTAAAGGAGTATGAAGTGAACTTAGTCACCAATGAAACTACATATACAATCTATCACTCGTTTTCAATGTGAAGGACTTAGAGGTTATCATCAATGTGAAATCTACGATGTGACTACATGGTATAATTATTATGTTAAAGGAATATGAAGTGATTTACTTTGTTGTTTGTTACTATTTTATGTTTAGACAAGTGTATAAATTTAAAGAATATAAAGAGAATGAAAGAAGATGATATGGTAACAAAAGAATGTTTGTGGAGTTTGCGTTGGCCATCCATTCATTCTAAATTTGCTCGTTAGAAGGATATTTTTAAGGTGCAAAATTTTGCCAATTGACTATTTTTCTTTCTTTCATTCAAAAAGTAAATTCACTAATTGGTCATTTTTATTGCAAACAATCATCTATATTTACATAAAATATGTTTTTTTGGATAATATTAGTTAAAATTTACAATTTTTAGTAGTAAATTGTATGTTTCTTAATCAATATTCGCCTACCTATCTATAAGTATGATTTTTTTAATCCAAAATAATCACCTAGAATACTATACTTAGGTATAATATTTGAATCCTTAAAAATACCTTGCTTGTTACCTATAAAAACTGTGTATAAAATGCATGCCATGTTGGCTGAAATCCACCTAAGCTTGAAAATGCATGTTTAAGGGAAGGTGAACTGGGTGGATTCTCAATGATTCATATCCCATCATATCCCATCATATCCCTATCTCATAACACAAGTTAGATTCCCAAACTAATTATAATTTTTATGGAAATTTTATTTCTAGACCCCCCAAAAATAGCATATCTAGCCCATTGAAATGCATACATAAAATTCAAGCAAAGTCCTCAAAAACGTTAGGGTATTACCAATGACCAATCAAACACTAATCCATGTGGATTGTGTGGAAGACAACCTTTAAGCGCAATGAAGCTATTTTCAAGTTGTTTCTCATGCCTTTTGGATTGACTATGAAAAACATGCTAACCTATGGAAGAGAAAGAAATAATAACTTACCGTTTTGCCACAATATTTTATTCCATGTAAAATGGTGGGCCCAAATATTGAAAGGCATTGTACCAAAAGGAAAGACATATTTCTTCTACACCTTCTCCATCATGAAAAAGACAAGCAAAAACTTTGTGAAATGTAAATGTACACAACTTTTTATTATCAAACTCTTTACTAACTAAATATATTATAGTTATATACAACTATATATATAGATAGATATAGATATTGCATTAATGGTCACAAACCCATTTTTCTTAGTTAGTAAATTTAGTGAAATTTTCAAGACAATTTTTCGCAATGATTACTTAATTCTACGAAAATTCATTCATAAGGATTTAATACTCCAAACATGCATTAATGTATCAAACTTAATTGCTCAATACAGATTTGTAAACTCTCCTTGGTCTTATCCTTTCTTATTTGAGACATTTATAAAAACAAGATAGTGCATCTAACCATTGTAACCGCTTCAAGCAACATGCCACCTACAATGGTAATTTACTTTCCCTAATTACAAGAATTTCCACCTAAAAGATTAGTAAATAACCTAAAAATGCTTCTACAATAGATCTGTCTATAAGGTTCTTTGTATGATCATCAAGAACAATAATGGATTATCTATCTCTAAATCATACACTTATATTTTCATATAATCAACCAACATCAATACACTTTTGGTCATCAACTAAAAATAAAATATAACTTTTACCAAAACAATTTTGACAACAATAAATAAACAACAAGTCATTAACAATACACAAGAGAGAAAGACTATTTAAAGTGGTTCACCCACTCCTTGGGATACGTCCACAAAATGTGTTTTTATATATATTTCATCAAAGAGGTTACATCGTGCAACATGATTGCTGCTACCCCATTTAAATATACAACTCCATAAATGTATTAACACTTCAACATTAACATGCCAACCCTTAATGGTCTCATACATAAATTTAGACACTATGCTTGAAATTTCCTTCATACTATTAGGGCTTTACCTCTCTTCATCGATCATGTACACAAGAGGTATAAATCACCCGAGATCCTTACGAATAGACGACATATATAATCTCATTATTTTAACTCAGGGAAATCTTCCCATATTTAACATGCATTAAATATATCTATTCTCTTTAATAATTCAACGAAGGAAATCTTCCCATTAAAATATATATTCTTTTCATTATTCAAACTAAGGGAAGTCTTCCTAAATATTTTTATATTAATATGTTGTGGACAGTATCATACAAATCAGCTCTAGCGATAATTACGATACCATCATATAAACTGTGTGGATATATATATATATATTTCATACGTAATTGCTAGTATGAAAAACAACACCAAAATCTATACTGATCGAGACCCACATAACAGTTTATGGTGATCTCTTCATTGATTTCGAAGTTAATGTATATAATTAATCAAGATTTCGAAGTTAATGTATATAATTAATCAAGAGATCACTGAAATCAAAACTAAGAGAAGATGCAGGCTACTTACGGAATTCACGTGATTTCCAAAGATCTTCCCGCATGCGTACAGATTAGATATTCCTACGGAAGTCGTTATATAATAGAGCTAAAAAGGAAAATATTTTGATGCATAAACGCAGAGATAAATAAGGCAATGATCCGTAAATATAGTATTGACTTCTGCACTAATAATCCTATCAGCACCTAATCCAAGGAATAAGATTTCCAGACAAAATAGTATTACTAAGGTAAACCAATCAACAAGGAAAGCTGGAAACGAGCTCCTTCGAACCGTTCTATTCCCCACTCTAAGAAGTAGACATTTATAAATCTTGGAAACGAGTTTTTCTGTCAGACTGTCCTGTCCCATTTTATAACCGAGTATCAAATTTATAAATATATTTAATGACTTTTTAACTCAAAGTCTGCAATGACTATTCAACTCATAGTCTGCAGCAAAACTGTAGCAATCATAAGGCCGGTTTGAATGAAGGGCAAAAGAACTACTTCTGCTACAGGTTTTGGAAACGTTCAAGCGCTGCATAACAGAAATCGACAAGCTGGTTCCAACAACAAATTACCGAGGCAGCAAAAAGAAGGAAAACATACAAGATCACTGTCCTCAACAGGACTTGATCAAAACGCAATTAGCAAGGAAGTAATAAACAAACGTAAGCATACCCTTTGGGATCGAGCTCTCTCGAAGCCGTCCTGCTCCAAACTGAAAACTTGCATCGTTTACAGATCCATACCTCTAAATCAGAGACGCCAATAGAGCAGGGGTACCACGGTTGCATAACTATCGGAGCAACATCTACCCGAAGATAATCAACGAACAGAGAGCTCTATCAAAAGAGAAAGAATCTAGAGGCAAAATGCTCTAGCAATACAACTAAGGATCCTGAGATCGCAGCAAGTGGCTAAAATTCACCAGCGATACATCACCGTGACACCTGAGGAAAGACAACCTTTCGATCGCATCGATGTAGAAGAAAATGGGGACCTCCAGAAATACAAGGCTCGGATAACCCGAGTAGTTCCCCCTTCGAGTTTTTCTTTTCCCTTTTAAAAAAGTTGAGGTTGAAGCTAGCTTGGAGAGTCCGTCCAAAGCAGGAAACGATCCTCCCCGCCATTTGGCGGTCAAAGCTCCAAAAAGGTAGGGAAACAAAATGACAAAAAGGCGATATAAACAACTCATCACCCTTTCGAAAGAACAAGTAGCGGCTCTTCTACATGTTTTTGGCGCTCCCTCCCTCAAAGAAGCCGACTAGAAGTAAACTCTTGCCTTAGTAACACCTTCCTTCCAAAAGTTGGCTTAGTTAATGCATAACTAAACCTTTGGTGAATTATTTAAGAAAATATATTTATCTATCTATCTATATATATATAACACATTCCATCAAACCTTTTAAAATAAGATTTTCTTTATTTCTTTTCATAGAATTCATCCCTGAATTTGTTATACTAAAAGAATTATCTTTCTCTAAATAAAAAAATGCACGTCTAAACATATATACACTATACATTTTCAATTATATATATATATATACAAAATATTTTGTGCATAGTTAATTTATAAAGATATTTTTAAAGGTGAGTTATAGCATAAGTCTATTTGTCCCCCCTTACGACATGATGACCTTAAAAACATACCCAAGTATGTTTATAAATAAAAATGATTTGTTAAAGATAATATCTTATTTAGTAAAGGGCTTACACATGTGTCCAATATACATCATTTAGTTTATATAAAACACATTTTTTTATAGTTATGTGTTTATTTCCGAAATACTTTATATTTAAATACCACTACCATGATTTCTCTTAGATTATAGGTAATGATGTATTTACTTACTTATAAGATAAGCCCATCTCTTGTTTCATTTCATATATATAATTCATGGCAAATTATATTATAAAATATACCAATATCTTGTTAATAAGTCGAGCTTATCAATTATGTCAGAACATATATATACCTATATATATATATAATTATTTCAACATATAATAGCAAAACAAATATATATTTATATGTTACTAATTCCACATAAGATACTAATATATATATATATATGTAATTATATGCTTATATGTTTTATGTTGCATATATCTATCTACATATGTATATGTATAGATACATTAATATTTTTTTAGGATAGCCTCTTCTCTAGGTACAAAAACTTCAATCATTACGATCATGATTAAAGGTCGTAATCAACTCTAATCATTTTGAAGTTCTTATAATACTTCTCATATATATATATATATATATATATTATAGCGGCTTAGTAATTTGTTTGCGGATTACCAATTTTAGTCTACTAAGTTTAGAAGTTAAACCACATAAGATACGTTGTTTACTGGTGGGGCCTTGGCCTTGGGTTTCTCACGAGTAAACAAGTATGTATTTACAAAATATTTAGGGTAAAAAGGAGGGATGTTACATCCTCTTCCCCTTAAGAATAACACCGTCCTCGGTGTTCATACTTCTCAGCAATTCGTCTTCTCTTATGTCGTCTTCCCTTTGGTATTCTTGATCATCTTCGAACCTTCACGATTTTTACAAGTTGTTATGGTTTGTACTTCTTTCTCAACCTGCACATTATGCAACTCATACAAGATCTTCCATCATTTTTCAGCATATCATAATTATACTTCACAAAATTTCAAACAGTAAATGTTTAACATTTATTAATCATCCTCATCCTTGAGGAAATATTTGCTACTCTAACATTCATAACATTCACATATAAAGACATCCAATAGTCTAGTTACAAGACAATCATTAATATTTGTTATATTGTAAAAAAAATCTTTCAACAACACTTTGTCGATCATCAAACTTTCCCATGAGTTTTGGAATTTTCAGAAATCATGAAGACTTGCATACAAAACACTCTCTCTGCAAACTAAGCAAGATAATCTGACAGTTTTACTCTATTACTCATTAGCTAGAATCCCCTCATCGAATCTCTTGTGTTCCCAACATAGTAGTTTTCCAACCAACACAAGGAAATTTTTTTGAGAGCCTCCTGCTCAATTCTATGGGTATGAATGTTGCCTAGGTCTTTTGGGTTAGTATAACATTCAATGAACCACCTGCTCTGTTCCACTTCCATGGGGAACATGACCACATTTTTAGGGAAGTTTCCTCCCGCAACAGCTAGTAAGTGAGTGCAAGATGCCACCTCTCTACTCAAGTCCAGCAAATATTATTTTCCCCTCAAACCTTCTCGTTTGAGTCTAGGAAATATTCTTTTCCCCTCAAACCTTCTCGTTTGAGTCCATGAAATATTATTTTCCCCTCAAACTTATCGTTTGAGTCCAGGAAATATACTTAGTAACAATCATTTATTATTTCTTGCACTCCACATTCAACATAATAGCAACAAAATATTAACAAATATATTCGCCTATTTTCTTATCACATTCTGTGCATTTTGATGATTACACATCATTAATCATAAGTTTTATCACCAATCGTGATTCATAAAATCCTGTAATCCAATAAGATGTAAGGTAAATCATTACTTATATATACGTTTCTATAATCAAAGTTCCTCTTTAACACCTCTTTAATCATGTCATCAGTCGTAGTTAAGATCACTTCCTGAAATATTAGTATAAAAGAAAATTTTATTTGCTTCAATTGCTCAATAATTGAACACATTAGTCCCAAAGCATTACACACATGCTCATTCAATAACTTGTGCATCCTTTTCAACTCATCCTGATGTATGAATATAAAGTATTCAATATCTTTTTGAGGTCAAGTCTGCTAACAATCAAACATGTTAGTATCATAATTTAGTTCAATTTGAGACTCATCATTTAAAGATAATCTTTTGATACTCTTTCAAAATATCCTATGATCATTCGACCATAACAAGATTTTAAGATTCTTCTATTTCTATATTCATACTCATATTTTTAACAAAATCTCTTTTCTTGATACACAACAATCTTTACTTAGAAGTTTCAACAACCCTATTAGGGGCCTATCTAAGAATAAATAATGCATTTGAAGATAAGATCATTTAAACTCCTACGGATTAATATATGCAATTCCTTACAGTAATGCACTTTTATCTTGAAATTTTTTTAATAAGAATCTTTATACCTCTATAATGAGATACCATAATACAATCCTAACTTTTAACAAGACAAAACAATATTCAAATGCATGAATCACCTTATCAAATGAATTTGTTCATATCTTTAAACATAACTTGTAATCTCGTATGTCAAATTTAACCAGCTATCAATATTCAAGATTAATAATTGCTTAGTCTATGGACTACATACTAATGGATTCACGAAAGAATATGAAAGAAAGACAACATATATCTTTGCAATAGGCATACTATCAAAACCTAAGTACAAGGATGTACATTCTATTATTGACACTTGAGGACCAACTTTCATTCGAGGAAGGAACCTATCAATGCTTAACTACAACTTCTTAAACTAATATTTTTTCCCAATCTCATTCTATAATTTCTACGAAGGAAATATCTTTTGATATAGCATTTCATGAAAATTGTCAAAAGAACATACAACAACTATACAATCCCAAATAAAATATAGCTATGATAAGTGAAGATTTTCAAGTGACTTTGCCTAATCTAACAAGCACACTTCTTTGGAGTGTACTATTCCGTTTAACAAAATCATGATACAGAAATTCATTTTATTTCACATCAATTTCAGAAAGGACCTAAGAACAACATCTATGTCGACACTTCTTTCATAAAAGATAATTACATCCTAGTAGTTCTTTGTAACTCTCAAGCCTCTTATGTATTTCCCTTGCGTATCATACACAAATTCAAACTAACCGTCATTTTACAATATGTCACACTCCATGCCAATACTATTCATCCGTGTGAGTAGCTATACCCTTTATCTAGCAAGGAAACTTACGACAAGATAACATACCCGACTGAGAATAAAATACTTATCCTACTTTTTTTGGAGAAACTCGGAGTTGAACTCAGAGAACATTTTCCCACCGTCCAATACAGTCCATGCATCAAGACAAAACAAGAATCACTTGATTAGTCTTCATATTTATTTATCTCATGTTGGGCCCATTAGACCCGAGTATTGTAACCTAAAGCTTTGATACCATAAGTCACGAACCCATTTAATTTTCTTAGTTAGTAAATTTAGTGAGATTTTCAAGACAATTTTTCGCAATGGTTACTTAATTCTACGAAACTTCATTCATAAGGGTTTAATACTCCAAACATGCATTAATGTATCAAACTTACTTTCTCAATACATACTTGTAAACTCTCCTACTTGAACTTCAGTGGTCTTCTCCTTCCTTATTTGAGACATTTATAAAAATGAGATAGTACATCTAACCATTGTAAGTGCTTCAAGCAACATGCCACCTACAATGGTAAATTAATTTACTTTCCCTAATTACTAGAATTTCCACCTAAAAGATTAGTAAATAACCTAAAAATGCTTTTACAATAGATCTGTCTATACTGGTTCTTTATATGATCATCAAGAACAACATCAATACACTTTTGGTCATCAACTAAAAATAAAATATAACTTTTACCAAACACATTCGACAACAATAAATAAACAACAAGTCATTAACAATACACAAGGGAGGAAGACTATTTAACGTGGTTCACCCACTCGTTGGGCTACGTCCACAAAAAGTGTTTTTATATATATATTCATCAAGAAGTTACATCGTGCAACATGATTGCTGCTACTCCATTCAAATATACAAATCCATAAGTGTATGAATACTTTAACATTAACATGCCAACCCTTAATGGTCTCATACATAGATTTAGACAATATGCTTGAAATTTCCTTCATACTATTAGGGCTTTACCTCTCTTCATCGATCATGTACACAAGATCATGTACACAAGGGGTATAAATCGCCCGAGATCCTTACTAATAGACGACATATATAATCTCATTATTTTAATGAAGGGAAAGCTTCCCATATTTAACATGCATTAAATATATCTATTCTCTTTAATAATTCAACTAAGGAAATCTTCCCATTAAAATATATATTCTTTTCATTATTCAAACTAAGGGAAGTCTTCCAAAATATTTTTATATTAATATGTCGAGGACAGTACCATACAAATGAGCTCTTGCGATAATTACGATACCGGCATATAAACTGTATGTAATTGCTAGTATGAAAAACAACACCGAAATCTATACTGATCGAGACCCACATAACAGTTAATGGTGATCTCTTCATTGATTTCGAAGTTAATGTATATAATTACTCAAGAGATCATTGAAATCAAAACCAAGAGAAGATGCAAGCTACTTATGGAATTCACGTGATTTCCAAAGATCTTCCCGCATGCGTAAAGATTAGATATTCCTACGGAAGTCATTATATAATAGAGCTAAAAAGGAAAATCTTTTGATGCATAAATGTAGAGATAAATAAGGCAATGATCCGTAAATATAATATTGACTTAGATGCACTAATAATCCTATCAGCACCTAATCTAAGGAATAAGATTTCCAGACAAAATAGTATTACTAAGGTAAACCAATCAACAAGGAAAGCTGGAAACGAGCTCCTTCGAACCGTTCTATTCCCCACTCTGAGAAGTAGACATTTATAAATCTTGGAAACGAGTTTTTTCTGTCCGACTGTCCTGTCCCATTTTATAACCGAGTATCAAATTTATAAATATATTTAACGACTTTTTAACTCAAAGTCTGCACTCAAAGTCTGCAATGACTATTCAACTCATAGTCTGCAGCAAAACTGTAGCAATCATAAGGCCGGTTTGAACGAAGGGAAAAAGAACTACTTCTGCTATAGGTTTTGGAAACGTTCAAGCGCTGGCATAACAGAAATCGACAAGGTTCCAGCAGCAAATTACTGAGGCAGCAAAAAGAAGGAAAACATACAGGATCACTGTCCTTAACAGGACTTCAAAACTCAATTAGCAAGGAAGTAATAAACAAACGGAAGCATACCCTTTGGGATCGAGCTCTCTCGGAGCCGTCTTGCTCCAAACTGAAAACTTGCATCGTTTACAGATCCATACCTCTAAATCAGAGACGCCAATAGAGCAGGGGTACCACGGTTGCATAACTATTTGCAGCGTCTACCCGAAGATAATCCACGAACAAAGAGCTCTATCAAAAGAGAAAAAATCCAGAGGCAAAATGCTCCAGCAATACAACCAAGGATCCTGAGATCGCAGCAAGCGGCTAAATTTCACCAGCGATACATCACCGTGACACCTGAGGAAAGACAACATTTCGATCGCAGCAATGGGGACCTCTAGAAATACAAGGCTCGGATAACCCGAGTAGTTCTCCACTTCGAGTTTTTCTTTTCCCTTTTTAAAAGGTTGAGGTTGAGGTTGAAGCTGGCTTGGAGAGTCCGTCCAAAGCAAGAAACGATCCTCCCCGCCATTTGGCGGTCGAAGCTCCAAAAAGGTAGGGAAACAAAATGACAAAAAGGCGATCGAAACAACTCATCATCCTTTCGAAAGAACAAGTGTCGACTCTTCTACACGTTTTTGGCGCTCCCTCAAAGAAGCCGACTAAAAGTAAACTCTTACCTTAGTAACGGCTTTCTTCCAAAAGTGGGCTTAGTTAATGGATAACTAAGCCTTTGATGAATTCTTTAGGAATATATATATATATATATATATATATATAAAACACATTCCGTCAAAACTTTTAAAATAAGACTTTCTTTATTTCTTTTCATAGAATTCATCTATGAATTCGTTATACTAAAAGAATTATCTTTCTCTAAATAAATAAAGAAATGCACGTCTAAACATATATATACTATACATTTTCAAGTAGATATATATATACAAAATATTTTGTGCATAGTTAATTTATAAAGATATTTTTAAAGGTGAGATATAGCATAAGTCTATTTGTCTCCCTTTACGGCATGATGACCTTAGAAACATACCCAAGTATGTTTATAAATAAAAATGATTTGTTAAAGATAATATCTTATTTAGTAAGGGCTTACACATGTGTCCAATATACATCATTAAGTATATATAAAACACATTTTTTTTATAGTTATGTGTTTATTTCCAAAATACTTTATATTTAAATACCGCTACCATGATTTCTCTTAGATTATAGTTAAGGATGTATTTACTTACTTCCTTATGAGATAAGCCCATCTCTTGTTTCATATATATAATTCATAGCAAATTATATTATAAAATATACCAATATCTTGTTGTCAGAACATATATATGCGTATATATATATGATTATTTCGGCATATAATAGAAAAACAAATATATATTTATATGTTACTAATTCCACATATGATACTAAAACATATATATATATGTAATTATATGCTTATATGTTTTATGTTGCATATATCTATCTACATATATACATATGTATATGTATAGATATATTAATATTTCTTGAGGATAGCCTCTTTCTTAGGTAAAAAACTTCAATCATTACGATATTTTTCATATATATATATATATATATTATATCAGTCTAGTAATTTGTTTCTGGATTACCAAGTTTAGTTTAATAAATTTAAAAGTTAAACCACATAAGTTACAGGGTTAACTGGTGGGGCTTTGACCTTAGGCTCGAAACAATTATATTTACAAAATATTTAGGATAAAAAAGAAAGATGTTACATTAATATATGAAAAAAATTAATATAACAAATAAAATCGTGTTCAATATGTATAAAATACATGCTATAGTTATAAAAAACCTAATATTAAATATGTGGAGAATACACATATTTATTACATTCACACATAAAAAACTTAATGTATTTATGAGTATATGTTTTAATTAATTATAAAAAAATTAATAAATATTAAATATATATCTAATTAAATATAATGATAATTTTATAGAGTATATGTTTTAGTTAACTAAGCCAAAAGTTTATATTTTTTTTTTATAAAATATTATATCTTCATATTTATCCATGCAAGGTAGGGATATACTTTTTTTATTTTTGTTCAGAAATCAAAACTATTTAACTTATATTAATTTGTTTTTAATTTACATTTTTTTAAAGTTTAAATATTTTTCATATTAAATTTAATATTTTAAAAAATTAAAATAATTTTAGTAATTTTTAAAATACAATATTTCAATTTTTTATTGGCTAAAGACATTTTTGATGGGACATAAATTCCTAAAACAAACAATTTCAATTATCAAAATAAAAATTTAAATAAAATTAATTTATAAAATTAAAATTTCTTTAATAACAAATGACGTATCCTACTTTACATATCACAGAACATAACGTACTTAATGCTGACGATGTTGCCAGTATTGCCAGATTGATAGCTTGCAAAATCATGTTCTCAATCTTATTCAGAGAACTGGTGGATCACCAGTCAAATTGTTCCATTAAAGATCCAATAGGATCGCTTCCTCTCTCAGAATCTTTGCTTCTCGACAATGCCATCACTGCAACAATGCTTGGACATGCTGAAAAGAGAGCAGGCTAGAAAACACGATCCTTCAAAGTTAAGGTCCATATGAAGTGCTCGGAAGCAATAATGGTGAAATATGTTGCGCGAACAACCCAACGCTCATGACTATTGATTGTTCTTGTCTCTTGCTTTCTTTCTTACATTCAATCTTTCCTTCTTGCTTGACCGGCATGGATCATACCCGAAAATGAGGAGAGATCAATCAACAGAAAGGGATCCCAAGACCTTCGGGATGATCAACAGAGAGATCGATTAACACACATGACCTCCCATTGGGATCCTCTACCTTTGAATTGGCATATTAGCACCATTTGATTGTTTTTGAAACTGTGTCTTGGTTTTGAGCTCTTGACCAAGGTAAATAATGAAACTTATAAATTGTTCCTAAAAGTTGCTTTTACGGATCAAGGTCCATGAGCAAGGCCTCCAACCACCATGCATGACCATTTTGTGGCTAATTTTTCCTTCAATTGGATATTTGGTGGCATTAAAGGGTTTTGATCACTAAGGATGGGTTGCAAGGCATTGAACATGCTCAAGAGTGGAAAGCTAGACCTTAGAACCTAAACTAACCTTCTACGAATCCAACACAAAGAACAATGCCTCAAACATCTAGGGACTCAACTCTTGGAGTATCATTTACCTTTGATTTGAGATATGGGAACCATTTGGAGGTTTTCATTATTAGGTATCGGTATTAGTACCTTTTAACCATATTCGACGAAGGAAGACTAGGCCTTAGGTATTAAGGTAGCTTCTAAGACTTAAATGCTATGATTGGAACTATTGGGATATTTGTATGGGATCTTTGGCCTCGTATAGTTAATATAATTAGGTTATGTTGCAATATTTGAGTCACCCAAGGCCATGCACTGTGCCTCAACTCACCACATGTGACCTCCCAATGGTATCCTTGGCCTTTTTATGGGTTTGTTGGTGTCATCATGAGGTTTTGAGCATTATATATGGGTCTCTAGCCAAGTTTATCATGCAAATATACACCAAGATACCTACTTAATAATTATACACAATCTAGTGTTGTCACCACTGGATCCCTCTCTATTCATACTAGTGATTTTTTAGTCTCAGGGGGTGTCCCTATATAGTGTATTTTTCCATCTAATCCAATAAATATGACTAAAATCCAACATGATTAGCACACAATAATTTCCCTCTTGGGATATTTGTAAACAATAAAGAGTGAGGATAAGTTTCAAATAATAATTTTAAATAGTTGGGATTAAATCCTAGAGATAGTTGCAACAACAAATTAATTAAAATGACTAAAGTATTAGGTCAAAGAAATTCAAAATAATTACAATTCAAGCTACTAAATCATTGCAAGAAACTTACTCTATAACAACCAAAAGATTCAAAGAGATAGAATAAACCATAGTTACATACCAAATAAAATATCTCAAAAGAAATTGGTTTCATCTTATTGAGTTGCAGGTGATAGGCTACCCTAGATCTATTTGCTTGCAATGGAGATAGTGGTTTAATTTCCTAGAGATGGAAGAGTGAACAATTTTTTGTTGCTACAAAATAATATCCAATCCTTCCTCTCCTTCTCAAATATGTATATATAGAACCTAAATTTATTCTAGTTACTTGAGAAAGAGGAAACAAACCTCATTAAGGAAAAGTTAAACATCCACACTAGGTATGATCTCCTTTTTTGCTTTTGGAATGATTTTTCCCTTGCTATTTGACCTTTCAATTGTCTTAGGATGTTGATCTCAATTCATGTTAGCTCATTTGGTTAAGGTGTCGGTCTCGTCAGCAAGGAGACCTGGGGGTCAATTCCTCTTAGGGGTGAGCTAGTTGGGAAGAAACACCCCAAAATCCAGTCAACTTAACGACCAATGTGATCAAAGTCGGGTGTGATCCCCGAGTGATTTTGACAGATAGATGACCCTATGTCATGGTTTCTCAAACCAAAGGCCACTACTGCTAAGTAACGGGGTTTCGAGCAAAATAAATAAATTGTTTTAGGATGCTTCTTCTTCTTCTTTCCTTTTAAGAACATAACTTTATACCTTTTACTTATCCTTTGCATACAAAGATAATATTTTGAATTCAAAATCAAGATTTTTGTATTTTAACAAACCGTGAATAAATGCAAGATATACCTAAGAGGTCAAAATAGGTTTTAGACAATTCAAATTTAGCATATGTAATCAAAATTTGAAAATTCAAGCTTTGTAAGAATGACCACTAAACCTAGCATTTCAAATTATGGTTTTAGAAAACAATTTTAAGGGTTTGGCATAAGGAAATTTTAAAACATGATGCAAATGGAAACCAAGTTCCAACAAGCTACCACATGCCACATTGGGATAACCATCCACCCACTCAAGAATTCTCTTGATTCATCACTCTTTCACCGCCAAATCCTTGTACCATACCATCACTCCCAACTTGGAATGATGGCATTAAATGTGTACCTTCCATATATAGAAACTACTAATTATAGATGTACCAATAAAAGTAGTCTTTCTAGTGAATGAAAAAAATGAGAAAGACTGACTTTGAAGGAAAGAGCATCAATCTAGATTTTTTCATAAAAGAGAAATAGAAAATCTAGTCTCAATAGACTTTCTTTTTTACAAGCATGAATGCATGAATATTAATGCTATGTGCCCCCCCCCCCCCCCCTTCGATCATAGTTTCTCAAAACAAAAAACTGCTAGAAGTAATAGTCCCAAACTCTATTAATGGATTTGGAATGAACATTGATCAATGTGTATATATGGATCAACATATAATGTAACTAGCTTGAAGGGTCCTCACTAGACATTAACCCTCTAGTAGTGAAATCACAACTAGGATTTAGCAAGCCTTAACCTTCTCAAGAGAGGAAACCAAAGCATTAATCCCTAAGGAAATATTCTAGGAATCTAGGTCCATACATGATACCTAAAACCACCACACATGATTTCCTAAGCTTATTCTTCACCTTGGAGTAGGGATGTTGGTGCCATTATAATGGTTTAGTACTATGTATGGGTCTTAAGGCTCTAGACATGGTTGGGTAGGAAAACATGGGCCCTAGTCCCTAAAGGAAGCTTTTAGTCATTGAAGGCCATTATCAACATCTAAAATCATTGAATACATGGCCTCTTGATGATATGTGTAACTTAGAGTGCTAATATGTGCATCATTATGGGTTTTTTAGGGTCTTAGGGTCCTAGACGTGGTTGGCTGAGAGTACTTCAAGTGCAAACTATAAAATAAGCTTTGAGGAATCCAGGGAAATTAATGATGGCTCAAATCACTAGACATGATACTTCAATAGTATCCATACATCTGAGAGGAGATACAATGCCATTAAAAGGTTTTTAGCACTAGGTATGGGTATCGAGGCTTTGCACATGGTCCAAAGCCCACTTGAAATTCCAAAACATAGAATAAATAAACAACTCCATTGTATAATATGTACAACATATCCACCATATATGTACACATACATTTTTCTTAAAGTTCTACTTCCCCCATTTTTGGTTATGCTCCTCTCATTAAGTAAGTATTGAGAGCATATTGATTAACAACACTATATATTTATATCATAAACTAGCATAAATCCCCTCCATTGTTTATGAGTAGTTAATTGAAAATTTATAAAGTGTATATTCTTTGTCTTTTTAACTAGTGTTAAAATTTTTAACATTAAATTATTTAATAATATTTATTTTTTAATTCTAACTATCCATTTTTTTAGATATGAAGATTTTTGTTTTCTAATTTAAAAAAATTATATAGTTCTCTAAAATAATTCATAAACGTTTTTGAAAACTTTAAAAGGTAACTATTCCCGACAGAAATTTCATTTTCCCTCCCGTTGGAAAAGGAAACAATGCATTAGTTACTAAAAACTACTAAAATTACTAACGTATGATTGAAAACTTAAAAAAAAAATCATTAATGTATGATTGGAAACTTAAAAAAAAACCAAAAAATAATTTTCCCTCCCTTCAAAAAAGATATATGATTGAAAACTTCAAAAAAAAGATATATGATTGAAAACTTAAAAAAAAAATCATTAATGTATGATTGGAAACTTAAAAAAAAAATCATTAATGTATGATTGGAAACTTAAAAAAAAAAACAAAAAATCATTTTCCTTCCCTTCAAAAAAGATAGATGCAACTGTTTATCTTCCTCTCATATGGATCATGGCTCAAATGATAGAGCCAGCGCGGTGAGCATGTGGGACAGTCTTTTTTATCTCTATATACCGACCATGGCTTAGAGAGATTGGTGAGCCAAAGAAGAAATGTCATGGAGATGTAAATGGAAGATAACCCTGTAGTTATTAAATCTTGTATTGCTTCTGTACTTTACTTTCCATATTGGATGGTGATACTAACCAAGGCGTGGTTAATATTTTTTCGGCTTTAACAACAGGTACAACTAGATTATACAACTAGATTATAGATTAATGAATCGTATGTATACCCTACACTAATTTTATTACTTGTGTGGGTGCACTACAGGATTGGTATTGGCATGCAAAATCTTGGCAAAGAAACTGACAGGGAGATTATTCAGAGAAAAATTTGGACATGGTGGTCATTAATTGATTGAAGAAATTATGACATGGTAGTTATTAGTTTGAATTCAGGTTCTTTGTTGCAGTCTGCCTCCAAGAACTCACTGCACATATTATGAAATATGTAATAATTGGGTGATTAATGATATATTATGTATATTTTGGTATCTGGTTATTATAATATAATATACTTTTTATTTTTCATTTTTGGGATATGTCATTATATGGTTGGTTTGATTAATGCATTAAAAAAGATATAGTCAAAATTTATGATTTAAGAATGGATTTGAATTTATGGGGGTAAGCAAAGACTCGTGGGTTTACTTCTTTAATCTAAATGTACATTTTATTTAAAAAATATCTATATGCATTTTATAGAAAATAGTATTGCACAATTTTTCTTCCACAATAATAATATTTTTAATTAAGAATTTATATTTAGACTTTATTGTTATTTATAAAGTTTAATTGCTTAGAAATATTTGAACAAATAAAATTTATTTACAATATCTAACTAGCACAAGTACATGTAGTACATGTGTTGGTTATTAAATAATTAATTCTAAAAATTCCTCATATTATGAGACACTAATCATGAAACCTAATATGTAAACATATGGTGCAAAAAAAATAAAAATTGAAACATGTGTTTTATGGTGCTTTGCACCACTTGTTATTCTATGGTGCTTTGCACCAAGTTTGTGTATATTAAATAATAATAATAATTTTGGTATTTTGTATCATAAAGTTCCAATCCATGTTGAATTGGTTTTGGTGTTTTGCACCACAAAATCTCAATCCACCTAGGATTGGTTTTGATGATTTGCACCATATACCATGGAATGCCACATAATCATTAAATACTTTCGATATTGCATCGATAAGGTTTGAATCTTCCTTTCAAGTCTTGAGACATACAGTGTTTACATGGATGCCTATCCTCTGGTGGTGCTTCATCCATAGATGGGCGAGCTGCATCTGGTTGTTTGTTTCACGGTTGGTTAGTCTCTGTTGAACATGATGCACATCTACACATAGCCTTTGCTGCCCAAGATGCATTACCTTCATCCCCTTTTTGTATCGCAGCTTGAAGCCATCAGATAGGTCAAGCAATGTAGATAGTGGGAATGCAGCTGAGCCGAGCCGAGCCTCCACTCAGGTGACAGGTGGTGGAGTATATGCTGGATGTGGATTTGCAATTGTGGAGCATGCGCCCCAGTAAGGAAAATTTCTTCCGCATAATGAACATTATGTCTGCTCCAACAACTTATATGGATCGTCCAGTGGGAAATATGGGCGAGCACGCATTTCTCTGAACAGTTCTTTTTGTTCATCTTGAAAGCACTGCAAGAAAATGTGGACAGCCTCTCTTCCTCCAGAGCAAAACAATTTCATAAGAAAACCAATTACAGTTGTCCATTTGCAAAAAATTAAAAAAAAAAGCATTTTCTTAGTCAGAATTTGCAAAACAATTTCATAAGAAAACCATTACAGTTGTCCATTTGCAAAACAATTTCATAAAAAAAACCATTTTCTTGGTCAGAAATTGTTTTGCAATTTCATAAGAAACCATTTTCTTTGTGAGAGAAACAGTCCAGTAGCAATGCTTCCAAGTATTTGCTCAACTTTCCGTAGCTGTGTGGACTGAAAGGTTTGTCAAATAAGAATGCGTTAATTATAAGTAGCATCCCCACCATAGCTGAGGCTTAACAATTATTTGGTTTTAAATTTTTCATGAAGTTTTTTAATTATGCCTCCATACTGTAGAGCACCGTGCAACAATTAAATTTCACTCATTTGCTAAATATAAATCCCATTTATGTCTTCCTAACTTTTGAGTCAATGTTCCTAATTTAATTTAAATTTTTTTAATTCTTTAATTAAAATAACAATTTTTAACTATTTCCAATTATATAAAACTCTGCAATCAATTTTAAAATCTTAGAATATCCATAAGATAACTTATTTTAAGTTTGAAATTACCCTAGCCAATTAATACATGCATTTGTAGTTTCTTAATACTGTTAAACATTTCACAAATGACGCATTAAAAAGATTAGGCATCGACACCTTATATCTGAAAACATGAACAACCAATTATGAACATTGTTGACACCTTACATGTGAAAACATGAACAGCCGCTGCACTTGTTAAGGCACGTCATCATTGTCACTCTGCAATGGGAGTATTACATTGGAAGTAAACGACATAAATATCCTAAACTTGGAGCATAATAATTTTCACATACAATATGTGTGCAACATTCTAACCTAAACTTGGAGCATAACAAAAATATGTTATTTTCTGAAACCAATTTTTTATAACAGGGAATAGCATTCTATATGAACAACCACTTGTTAATTTAATAGAAAGACAATACTCTTTAAAAATGTACTCAACTAGAACTACAATTACAATCTATTTGAGACATTGCATTCTTTGCAAGATATTGACCAAATAATGAATGGAGATTAAAATTAGCAAAAATGTTATATGTATGTATGAGTGACATTTAGCATTCCAGAACTCTTGCAACAGACTAATAAATTTGCTTGCATTTGCATATTGCTTGCTCTTTTCATTCCTGCCCATTCCATTAAGCTTAGATTATCTTGTTCTTGTCAACAGTCGGTGCTCCAACATTCGAAACTCTGAAGATTCTGCCTCTTTCGCTTGCATTTGCATATTGCTTGCTCTTTTCATTCATGCCCATTCCATTAAGCTTAGATTATCTTGTTCTTGTCAACAGTTGGTGCTCCAACATTCGAAACTCTGAAGATTCTGCCTCTTTCGCTTATGATAAATGTAAAATTCTTCCATAACCCGATTATGGATTCCCAATTTTTTGTTAGGCTCCACCCTCTTTCCAAAAACCTTCCTCTGTTTTTTCTTTTTATTATTTTTTTTCCTTTTTTTTTATGTTTTTCATGTTTCTCCTTATATAAAAATACCACCACTCTACGTCACTGAAACTGACGATGCATTTACCTGCATATAAAGAGCTTAAGATTAAGCCGAATTTAAAACATTAAATATTCAAAATATATAATTACAACACTCAATTAGAACTACCATTACAATCTATTTGAGACGTTGCATTCTTTGCAAGATATTGACCGAATAATGAATGGAGATTAAAATTAGGAAAAATGTAATATATATGCATGAATGGCATTTAACATTCAACACCTATGGAATGCCAGAACTCTGCTTTCTCTTTCCACTCCTGCCCATTCCATTAAGCTTCGACTTTGAACAAAGAAACCTGCCAGGTTACAACAAACAATTAAAAACTTAGAAACCTGACAAGTTACAACAAACAATTAAAAACTTAGAGTATTACAATGCAACTAAATCACTTATATTTTTGAAAGGCCGTCAAAACCATTCATATTTTTCTTACAAATAGGTTGCCATTGAGCCATTAAATCTTTGCAAACAGACCATTTTTCATACATTTTGATGAAAACTACCTCTTCAAACTCGTTATTGGACAAAATATATCACCCATCTCTTCAGGAGGATTTAGCGAACTGAAATATTGTAGGTAACTAGAGTAAACGCTAGGTGGGAAGAGTAAATTGAAAAAGGAGAATCCGAATATACAGAGGTTGGAATTGAGTAATTCGAAAATTCCTCTTCTTTCAATGCTGGCTAAGAAGTATTAGACACACCAGATTCCAAAAGGGTAGCCACAGCTTTATATAAATAAGATACCACACCAGATTCCAAAAGGGTAGCCACAGCTTTATATAAATGAGATACCACACCAGATTCCAAAAGGGTAGCCACAGCTTTATATAAATGAGAGTATCTCAGTTGTCTATGTGCTGTTCATGAAAATGGCATGCTCATCGACATCAAACGCATGACGGCGTTCATGAGCCTTGGAGCACCATTCCAGTTTTATATAAATGGGAGGCCTGACGGCGTTCATGAAAATGGTGTGCTTAGCCACATCAAACGCGTGACCTGATTGCTTCAGTAAAATGACGCGTATGGGATGAAGCAAGCCAATTGTGTGATGGTCACGGAAATGGCATTCAGATTTATTCTTGTTCTGAGTGCGAAATCCTGGGCAAGCTGCGTGTCGTAATATTGACCATTTGATGGAAAGGAACTTTGTTTATCTTCACAGCTTGTTATAATTCCTCGAACATTCACGATACATCTTGGGGAGGTGCACCATTGAATCAGGGCCATTGGCAAAAAAAAATGTTGTCTAACTTTGCCAGATATTACAACGCCTTCAATAGTCCAAATCTTTGCTAACCATCTTCATGACTAAATCCAAGCCACCGGCGTGGAAATCCCACTTTTATATCCTTTGCATATTTTGAGACCTCCCATGGTCTAGATTTTTCTTGAGGAGTTGCAAGATTTAATCAAAACTACCGAGGAGAGGAAAACATCCGCTTATTTCTTTCAGTACGCATACCGGCCCATGAATGGCCCAATGTTTTTTGGTGACTTTCCATATTTGATCATGACCACCGACCTTTATTTAATAAACACCATGTTGAGAGAAATCATGGGTATGGAGTGGGTGACAACACATTCCATTATGTCTTATTTATTCCATAATTTTTGTTGGGACATGATATGTATTATTCATTGTAGGCTAACCAATTGGGATTCCTTAATAGTCTTGGGTGCTCATGTGAGATAAAGGGTGCATGCATGAGATCATGAATGTACATGCAACATTGGAGCATGCACATGCAAGATTAGAGTATGTGTGGGGAGCTAATATGTGCCTGCATGTTATAGAATTTGGTGTGCATAGTGCCACTTGCACCAAATGTGTGCATGTTATAGAACTTGGTTTGCAAAAAATGTCGATTCCGTTGGATTCTTGGCATCGGATTATAGGTAGGGTTTCTCGACTCCTTTGAGTCACATGGTTGGATATGCCTTTTAATTGGATGGACATGACACTAGGGTTTTTCTGAGTGGAACACATGGCGATTCTTGCATTGGGGTAATAATCCAAACCAAGAAACATAATTGGGTTTCCTTATCTCCCACTACTTTGTTTGGCTATTGTGGACATGGTCATGCTTCCCATGTTCTCCTGGGAGATTTCAATTCAAAATTGACCCCCTTGTACAAAATTGGTATTGGCCCTTACTAAGAAAATTATAGTTCCATATATGGTGTAATGCGACCATTTATGGGAAATTGAATAAAGATAGAGGGGTTCCCCTAGCTAAAACATGGTATCCTAAATACATCAAAGTCGAAGGTTTCACGATCTGAGTTACGGCTTGCAACTCGATCTGAGTTATGGTTTGCAAATTGCATCTTAGGGCCATTCATGGACAACTTTTGAATTTTCTCCAAAGATGCAAAATCCAAACCAGGAAGCATAATTGGGTTCCATGAGCTCTTAGAGATGTGTTTGTCCATTGTGGATATGGTCACACTACCCATGGTCACCCAAGAGATTTCAATTAAAAATTGACTTGATTATGCAAAATTGGCATGGGCCAATATTAAAAGGATGTAAAATTTCTCACCATCCTATTATCCTTTGTATCCATGGTTGGTGTATCCCTACCCAAGAACACTTGCAGAAGCTGACATAACTTAGTTCTATTTCCCAGTTCAAATTTTATGCTCTGGGCTTGGATTCACCATGTGTCCCTAAAAGACTTTAGGTTGTGAGTTGTAAATGGCCATAGAATGATGACCATGGATTAGATTGGAGAAATGTCAACTCCAATGAATTCATGACATCAGAATTGTGCTAGGGGTACCTCTCCCTCATGGGTCCATGGCCCAAAACTTGTTTTTCTCAACAATTCCATAAAGTTACTAGGGTTTTGGTAAGTAAGAGGCAATGCAATTTTCGCACTAAAGGGTCAACTTGGGAAATACTTCAACCGTGAACTTGTATCTCAGTGTTCCAACATCGACCCTACCAAACACACTTGCAGGATGTCACACAACTCAGATCTGCTCGGTTCAAATCCTATGCCACTAGAATGGATTCAGGCATGTGTCCTTGAAAGCCTCTAGGAGGCAAGATGCAACTGGCCATAAAAGGATGACTGTGGCTTGGATCAATGAAATGTTGACTCTATTGGAATTGTGAAATCATAATAATGCTAGGGGTGCCTCTCTCATCTGGGTTCATGGCTTGAATATCATCTTGTTTGATAATTTCCAAAATTAGGGTTTCCTTTAGTAATCTAGACATAGAATTTTTAGGACAAAGGGGTCAATTTGGGAAATAAGTCAACCATTAACTTGTGGCTATCATGTCCATGTTTATCTTACCATAACACACTTGCAAGATGTCATTGAAATCATATCTACTGCTCGATTAGAATCCTATACCCTCAATTGGGATTGGGAAATAAATTAAACATGAACTTGTGGATATCATGTCGATGTTGATATTTTTTTTTCCAAACAAAAAAAGCGTAATTCCATTCATCAACAGAGATCAGAATTACATTCAGTATTCACTATATCAGTGAATTTTCCAAGTCCAAAAAATTTGGTTCCCTTGATGAGACTATTACGTCTGCTTTCAATATGCATAACATGATACTTTTCTGTTTTGTTCAAAAAAATAGTTCTGTCCCACCGGACTAATTTGCTGTTACATCTTCATAAGTTTTATACAAAAACTTTTTTTCGCATATAAGTCTGCAATTTATACATAATTTAAAATTTTGTGCTTTTTTAGACAATAAATATATAACATCATATTGTGAGTCAGTCGATGAAAGGTCTGTGGTAGAATTCAGTTCGCTGTCCATCCCTTTCTTCAGCTACTTTCCAAGTGCCGAAAACCATGCGCTGCCCTTCTTTGGATGCTTGGTCCGCTTTTTGGTTATTTTCCCTGTAAACATGCCAGCATGTGAATAAGTCGAAAGATTGTTTGACCAACTGAATAGTATTAAGAACATTTGCCAGTCTAATATCTCTGCAGGCTTGTGTTTGATTGGTCCAATTTATAACATTCATAGAATCTCCATGTACTGCCAACCTAGTGATACCCCTCTCGGAAACAAAAATAAGAAGTAGTTTTAAGCTCATAATTTCAGCATAATTATTGGATCCCGCGCCAAGACCCATAGTGAGTTCAAAGAAGTGTAAATCTGTTAGATATAAGAATGCTCCTCCACCACAGATCTCATTACTAGCTGCTCCGTCAAAAAATCCCCATGGGTGAGATTTATCGATTTCAACCTCCATGATTCGTCTCTGTTTAGCAGCCCTAACATGTTCTGGACACGCTTGGCATATGCCCACAGATTGTGCACAAATGATTTCCGGGATACATGGTTTTTCCTTAAAGATTGCCCCTAATCAGCAGTGGTAAAGACTTCTATTTTTTATTTGTTACCCGTCTCCACCAATTCTCCCACGCAATTTCCACCGAAATTCCTTCCCACCTACAGTCAAAGCCGACCAGTTTTGAGCATTCTTTCCATACAGCATTCGTGAACGGACATGTGATGAAAAGGTGTGATATGGTTTCCGGTTCCTTCTTGCACATAACACACCAACCTGGGCCCTGAAAGTTTCTCTTCTGAAGTATGTCCCAGGTCGGTACCCGATTCACTAAAGCACACCACATAAAGAGTCTGGTTTTTGATGGACATTTAATTTTCCACAGTGGTCTCCACCACCAGACCTCGTCCCTAATCTCTGCATCAGCGCTAAGCATTAAATAACCCATCTTAGGAGTGTAAATCCCGGACGGATCAAGATCCCAAATCAGAACATCCTCCTGGTTCGTAAGCTGTATATTAGCCCGATTCAACCCGCTGATATAGTTATTCAGATAGCCAGACTCTGGTTCCCCCATACCCAACATATTTGCATTTTTCCAATGTTGTATCCACGGATCATCAAGTCTCTGATCAGCCAAATGATTAAGAGTGATAATGCCCCTATTCTCCAATGCATTAATAACATTATCAGGCAACAAATGTAAAATTTCACTCCCGGTCCAAGGATCTCTGCCAACTTTCACCTTTTCACCATTACCTACATCCCAAGCCAGATTATTCTCCACCAGAGAGAAAGATTTCACCACTGCCTTCCATATCACGGATCCCCCGTGGTGTGACTTCCTAGGATTCCTAATCCATTCTTCAAGACTCATGTTTGGTAGATATTTTCCTTTTATAACACGGGTCCACAAACTGTTCGTTTTGATAAGTCTCCATCCTCCCTTGGCTGCCAATGCTTGTGCAAACAAGAAGATGTTTTTTAAACCCCAACCCCCAAGACCTTTAGGTACCGCAATTCTCTTCCAGTTAACCCAAGGAGTTACCTGACCTTCCTTCTTACCACTCCAAAGGAATCTAAAGCAAATCCGCCTGATATGTTCGAGAATTCCTTTGGGTATCCAAGACAGAGACATCCAGTATACTGGAATGGATTCCAAAACGGCCTTAACCAAAACCAATCTGCCAGCTCTCGACATCCACTTGTGACTCCAGACATTCAATCTTTTCTCCACCTTACCTATCAGCCATCTCCAATCCTTTTTCAGATATACGTTTGCTTTGAGTGAGAAACCCAGATATTTCAGGCCCACATCTAAGCCTGAGATATTAAATGGGAAATTTTCAACAAGTTCCCGCTCCTCTTCCGGGCGCAGCATATGTATAGTGAGTGTGGATTTTTCAGCATTAATATCCATCCCCGTAGCATGAGAGAAAAGCTCCAAAATCTCCTTCAGAGCTCGAGTATCCCTTCGATCTCCCGAGCAGAAGATGAGTATGTCGTCCACAAATAAAAGATGAGTGATAAATAACTGATCTCCAATGCCAATGCCATTGAATCTCCCCTGTAATTTAGCCTCGTGAATAGCCCTGCTTAATCCTTCTTCCACCAGAAGAAAATGAAGGGGAGAAAGAGGGCAACCTTTCCTAAGACCTCTTTCCACATGAAAAAAGGGGGGTGGCTGCTCCATTCAATAACACAGATAATGATACAGTAGTTATACAAGACATGATCCATCTAATAAAATTGATACCAAAACCCAGATGTGTCAGAAGAAGCCGGAGATAAATCCAACTCACCTTGTCGTATGCCTTGGACACATCAATTTTTAGTATATCCCCTTTGATATGCCGGGTCTTCAAACTGTGTAGTCCCTCCTGAGCCACCCATATGGCCTCATGAATCTGTCGACCTTCCAGAAAACCAAATTGTTCAGCTGAAATATGCTCAGATAGTGTTACCTTTAGTCTACGAGCAATGACCTTCGATACAATCTTATAGATACAATTACATAATGAAATAGGTCTGAATTCAAAGAGCGTAACCGGATTATCAGTCTTAGGTATAAGTGCTATAAAGGTAGAGTTTAAACTTGCAGGTATTTTCCCAGTGATACGAGTATCTTCTATCACATGTAATAGATCCAAACCCACAATTTCATAAAGTTCCAGGAAGAATTCAATCGTCCACCCATCCGGCCCCGGGCTCTTGTCTTTCTGAAAACTTCCAAGAACCTCCTTTAATTCCTCCTCATTCACTGCACACATCAGTCGTCTGTTATCCTCCTCCTCTGCAAACCACGGAAACAATTGGGCAATCCTTATTACTTCTGCAATAGAGGCCTGAGTTGGAGCCCTAAATAATTTCTGGAAGTGTCCCACCCCGCATCTAGCTTTCCCTTCAAAATCAAAATGTTCAATTCCATCATCATCTTTCAAGCTCCAAATAGTATTGACCGCCTTCCTCCCCCTGGCATATGCATGAAATAACTTAGTATTCTCGTCCCCACATTCCAACCAAATCGCTCTGCTCTTAAGTCTCCAGGTTTCCTCCTTTTCCATCAAAAGGGTATTTCTTTTGCCTTCCAGCCTAGCCATGGCTACTTTAGATTCCAGAGTCTGTAGACCCCCTCCATCCCCTTCATAGATCTGAAGTAGTTCAGTCTCTACCTGTTTCAATTCAATATCCTCCCTAAGTTTCTTAGCAATAGCCCATTCTTTAACAGCTCCTTTTATTCGTTGAATGTTCTCAGCAAATTGAAAGGCCGCAGTGCGTTCATGGTCCTCATCATACGGCCTCCAAAGATCCAAAAAGAGAGTTTTAAAAGAATCATCACTTAACCAGTTTCTGTTGAACTTAAGGGAGCTAGGCGGATTGTTTGGACCTTTTTAAATCTCAAGGAAGATAGGAAAGTGATCATAATCCCCTCCACTCCCTACCCATTGCCTGAGTTGTAAGAACCTGTCCACCAATTGTTCAGCCACCAGGAACCGGTCCAGTCTCTTCGCCACCCGAGCCTCACCACTCCTGTTATTCCTCCAAGTGGGTTTCAGCTTAATAGGCTCAATATCCAATAAGTTTTTACCAACCAATTTCTGTTGAAAGTAATCTGCCAGCGGGTCCACATGAGCTTGAGGGCCCCAAATTTCAGATTGCCCTAAGGTAAAATTTAAATCCCCCCCCACCACAACCGATTCACCATCCAAGAGTTGATCCTACAGAAGTGAGTCCCAGAAGGGAACTCTATTTACATAGGGCCCGTAGACATTTACCACAGTAAAACAAGTACCCAAATCAATAGAGAGAAACTCGGCTCCCAACACAGAAGCCATCCCCCATGCATTAATGAGTTTAATCGCATAGTTCTTCCATCCCACTACCAAGCCCCCAGAGCGACCTCTTACATCCAGAGTCACAAAGGTCCACCCTGCCATCCAATGTTCCAATCTCTCCTTGATGATATCACCTAACCCTAAAGTCTCTTGTAGCAAGATCACATCAGGGTGTTCAAGAGTAAGCACCCTTATGAAGGCTGATTTCTTTTTGGTCCCAGCCAGACCCCGGCAATTAAAAGACATGATCTTCATAATCGAACATTCTTCCGGGCATTCACCGCTCTAAGTGCCCTCTCAATTGAGATTTGTTTCCCTTCCCGTAGATCCATTCTGGCCCTGGTCTGAGCCTTAGAGAAATGAGACCTGCGGCCCCTACCTCTCCGAGCCGGCGCCTTTTCCTTTCCTAATCCCCCCCCAGAATTTTTAGTGCATGAGCAAAGGAAATACCCCGATTCAGAAGACTCGGGGGAGGAGAGCTCAGAAGACTCAGCCACCTTCCCAGGATCAGGTTCAATAGTAGCCAGTTTGTCCTCCAAAAGAATAGGAGGCAAAGCAGGGTTGAGTTCAGTGTTTTCGACCACCGTGAAATTATTACCCCCACATGGAGCCGAAGGAGATGTCAAGGGGAAAATCTCAGAGTGTCCCGACAAGGATAATTTTTTTAGCCCCTCCACCCAATCAAGCCTGACCAATGAACACCGATTTAAATATAAATGTATAGTGGGCGAAAAAGAGAGAGAAGGAATACCCATATTAGAATATCCCGGCACATCAGCTTCTGCCATAGGAGCATAATAACATATATCAACAACAGGAGCAATGTTGTATCCAGTTCGAGTGTCCGGCGCCGCATCAGATTCCTGGATAGAAAGTACCAAATCCTCGCAAATCCATTCACCACCAGAGTCCTCCAACACAGGCACCTGTTCATTGTTCATCAGGTCCATAGGTTCTTCCGTAATGTCCGTAGTAGGAGGGTTTCTCCTTTCCCCATTTAGTGTGCGAACCGGGAGACGACAAGCAGACGCCGGGTGTCCATAAACATGACACCGCGTGCACCTAAAGGGCACGTTCTCATAATCCAGCATCTGAGGAATACTTACCGGCCCCCATTCCAAATTAATGACCTCCGGTAGTCCTTCACGGATATTCAAATTGACCAGAATTATTGCAACCTGCTTGTAATGCATCTCCAGAAAAGAGAGATCTGCCTCCAGAAAATTTCCCAAAATATCCCCAATCTTTCGGAAATGACTGATATCCCAAAAATGCAGGGGTAGTCCTGGGAGTTGTACCCATACCGGAATCAAATCGACTCTCTCCCGACTAGCATCAAAAAGTGGATGCCAGGGATTCAATAAAATCGGCATGTGATTCAAATGCCAGTTCCTGTCAAGAATTTTGCGCAGATCGGCCTCAGATTGTAATACCACCGCAAACCATCCCCGAAGCAACATGTCCACCTCTGGTGTGTATCCCAACATCTCTCGCCAGTGAGAATCCACCCACTCCATCACAGTAGGTCGAGTGAAGTTTCTGCCCATGACCGTTCCCACCAGCGTTAGGCAAGACATCTCAAGGACCCGTTCCCAGGCAATATCTTCGCCTACAGCATAACTACCCACAATTCTGGTTTTAATCCAGCTCCTCTTTCGCCGCTTGCTGGGTCCTTTGTGAACAACCCCGACCCCAGAAGTAACACCCACCTTAGCCTTCAATGACCCAGAATCAACAGGAGGGATTTCATAACCGCGGTGTTCTGAAACCCCCAAAGGTACTCTCCCATCCACCCTTGTTCCACCACAACCCGACCCACACAACTACTGTACCTGTCGGGCCACACCCTCATCCGCAATCTGTTCAAAACCGACCACCACTTCAAAACCCCCCTGCAAACCAGACGCCGGAAACCCTAGGTTTTGAGCAAAGAAATCTACAGCCTCCCTCCAGCTTGAGCTACCCAAAAGAGCTACTGACATTCCATCGCTGTCTAGAATATCCGGCAACATGCTATGTGGAGAGAAAGTCAGGTAATCCGAGGGTGAGAGTTCTGTTATCGGCCTCACCTGCCCCAAACCGGTTGAAACAGTTCCATCAGGCCCCAGCATAGGGATTTCCTCCAGGCCCTCCATCTGCCCTCCACCTGACACCCCCCATACATCCTGTGCCTCCAGCTGGTCGCTAGTATAGTCTACCATTTCCACTTCCTCCATCGATGCCATAAACCCTGAGAACAATAGCAAACCCTAGCAATAAACCACAGTTCACCGACACTCCAGCTCCAAAAACTGACAAACAAACCCCAAAGCAATCACCACCATATTTTAATCAAGAAGTTCTCCAAGTTCTGCCTCCGTCCAACGCTGTCCAAGTACAGTCATGATGATGTGACAGGGAGAGGTATGGTCAACAGTACCTCTCCCCTACCAAAACTGGTAGCTCACAGCTACCGTTCGCTCCTTCCAAACCCTACCTCCACGCCGCTGCTCCATCGCTCCCCTCCTCCAAATCCCCCTTGTCGATGTTGATATTACCATAACACACTTGCAATATGTCATGGAAATCATATATACTTCTTGATTCCAATCCTATGCCCTCAATTGGGATTCACCATGTGTCCCTAAAAGCCTCTAGGAGGTGAGTTGCAATAGGCCATAAAATGATGACCATGCATTGAATGGATGAACTGTTGAATCTCTTGGAATAGTGACATCATAATAATTCTAGGGGTTCCTTTGTCCTCTGGATCCTTCGCACAAACATTGTCTTGATTGTTAATTTTTGAAACTAGGGTTTCCTTTAGTAAGAGACATTCTATTTTTTGCACAAAGGGGTCAACTTGGGAAATACCTTAACTATGAAATTGTGGCTAGCGTTCCCATGTTTACCATACTCAAACACACTTGCAATATCTTATGGAACTTATTTCTTCTATCTGGTTCGAATCCTATGCCCTTGACCAGGATTCACCATGTGTTGGTGAAAGCCTCTAGGGGGTGAGGTACAATAGGTCATAAAATGGTGATCGTGGCTTGGATCAACGAATAATTGTCTCTATTGGAATTGTGACATTGTAATAATGCTAGGGATTCCTCTCTCCTTTGGGTCCATGGCCCAAAGATAATCTTGTTTGAAAATTTCCAAAACTAGGGTTTTCCTTAGTAAGAGACATTTTTTTTCCCTAAGGGTTCAACTTGGGTGTTGGATCTACTCATCATATGGCCACCATGGCTATCATGAAACCATATAAAAGTATATGACTAGTTGTTTTTCACTCATGGGTATATTTGGTTGAGTTAATAGAATGATTAAATGTACAATATACATTTAAATTCATAAAATTAACCCATATTTTGTGTTGGTAAATGATTTACAACTTTAAATGATGAACTTATAATAACCATGTCTCTTTCATTTCTGATTTTAAAAATATGATGTTGTGGTTATTCGATTGGGACTTTGCTTATCTTTTACCATTTGTCCTTTAGGTTGTTTTCCTAGACACAATAGGGGGCACAAAATGAAAATTGAAAATCAAGAAGAAGTGTAGTGATATGAACACATATGTGGCTAAGAACGATCAAGTTATCCCTTTGAGTGCATGAAATAGATATAAAGATAGAACAACACATGGTTTTAGGAGAAGTATATAGGGAATTAGTCCTAATGGTTTGACAAATTAAGGATGGTTCACTTTAACCAAGCCATGATTATGGATTATGAAGAGATGTTGGCTTATGAAGAAATTAAGGGCTTTTAAATACCCTAAATTATAAAATACTAGAACTTGGGCTGTAAATGAAAGATATAGGGAACATGATTAATGCATGGGGTAGTAGGATCATTCAAAATATATTGCAACATAGAACTAGGTATGTGTGCAACAAAGCACATACCTAAATTGGAACAATCTGACTTTACAACTTATGTACTTTTATCAAATATCTACCCTACATCTAGTAAGTGGGAGGATCCAAGATAGATGATGACCATGCTGAGATAGAGGGGTGAAAAAAGATCATATATGAAATTGGATTGTGGCCAAGAACATTGTAAATGTCAATTGTTGTCAAGAACAATTTATAGATGGAAGCGGTAAGGTATGTACGCAAAACAAACTTTTTGTTGCATGATGTTAATAAGTTGTAGAAAGAAAAGTCCCTCTACTATCATAGTGAGAAGTTAGGGAGTGTGTCTGGGATTATTAGTGCAGAACATGGGAAAGCTATTCAAGTAATGAAGAACCTTCAAATTTATGGTGATTTCCACGAAGATGCAAAGTTTTTTCATAAAATACATGCACTAGGTTTTCATGACACACTTGCAACATTGAGATGAAACAACATGTCAGAAATAGTTAGGTCCAAATTGGAATTTGTGATAGAATCATTGAGTAAAGGTTTCATAAATGTTGAAAGACCATGTACCTGATATAAAAATACGCATGGTAGAAAATAGGCAAAATTTTTAAGTATCCATAATTTTCTCAAAGTGTAGAAACCTTGGCGAATAGTACCAATTCTTAAATTTGCAACCATAAAATGTTGGCAATTTTTTTGTAAAAAATTTCAAATTTATCAGGAATTTATATAGTTTTTGGATAATTTTGGTGATTTTTAGAGTAAAAAAAAAGTATCCCATGGAATTTGGGTGAATCACTTTTGAAAAAAAGGGCGAATTGGCGAATCTTTTTTTGGAAAAAAGGTTGAAAAATATCCCATGCACTAAATTTTGCTCCTAAAATTTTCCCTGGTAGAAAATTTGATTAATATGTTTTTATCATCTCAAACATTTACAAACTATCTAGATATGGATCAAGACTATGATAACTACCTCACTTGTTTTATAACTTATAATGCTATGATATGCCCTACTTACCTTTTCAACAACATTCCTTCTTCACAAGTTATCATAGTATAGAGGTAGAACATTAGGGTGGGCCAACTTCTTAAAATAGATTTATTAATATTTTTTAGGGTGGGCCAACTTCTATTAAAGTGAATTTATGAATATTTATGGGAAAACCTCACAGAGTTATGAAGTCAAGAAGTCGAGCAGGCCATTTTTGGGCCTCATTTCTTTTTTTTTCCCACATGTTCATACCTTTACGGGGAATTGTAATAAATGAAGTATCATGATGAACTTTTGTAAAAGGATTGGATTTCCTAGGACGTGGTCATCAATCCAATTACCCTAGAGTATTTTTCCTTTTTAACTATATATCACTTTTCAAGAACTTATAATTTTTGAGTTTTTCACTCAATCATCCAAAGTTGGAGTAATTGTATTAGTTGTTACTCCTTAGGAGGTTATTAAATAATAACATCAATTTATATTACCATGCTAGTCATTATTTTTTATTCTTATGAACATGTGCTAAGTCCCCCCTAGGATTTTTAAAATTTTCCATTAATAAAAAAAATTGTGTAAAAATAGGATATTTTAACTGTAAAATTCACTAAGTCATAAAAGCGTTACTAGGTGGTGAAATTTTCCATGAGGGTGATCATTTTCTAACCTAGAGAACCCACTTTACCTTGTACCCACTTTGAGAGAGAAATTAGTGATTTTTAATCACTTAATTTTCATTTTCTCTCGAAAAGTGAATTAAAAAAGTCAACATAAATGGAAAATATCGGCATCCAATCAATCGTGGAAACTTGTCTAAGACATTTTTTGGTCATCCGTAGTGGTGGCATTTGATTGGGGAGTTAAAGACGAGTTGGACAGGATCTAGGATATGTGATTATATTCATGATTGAGATCTCTAGTATGAGGGGGCACATGTTGAAATTTGGTTGTCATTGGTGTCAACTAATGTCAAAGAGGATGTCAACTGATTTAAGTTGAGTCATTGATTTAAACTGATGCCAAATTGGATGCAATATTCCTATAGCAGTTTGAAGAAGTATATGGAAGCCACTTTGTACACGTGTATGTGCAAGTGAGATGGTGAAGGATATGGATGATAGTTTGAAGAAGTATAAATATAAGATACATCCAGTCTGAAGATGTGTGTCCAAGGGTACATCATGCATATCCAGTATGAAGAATTTCATAAGGAAGGTATATAATATAGGTCTTGTTCAAAGAAGAAATGTATCCTACTACATGAGGTACCTGCGTAGACATAAGTCACCAAGTAATACTCTCTCAAGGTAGAAACCAAAGACTTGGTTGGAAAATGGTACAAGTGCACAAGCAGCCAAAGAGTTAGTTGGACAAGGGTATAAGTGCACAAGCAGCCAAAGAGTTGGTTAAGCAATGGTACACGTGCACGATCAAGTCAAGAGAAGATTCTGGAATGCACAAGCAAGCCTAAGCATTGCATGGTCAAAGATTGGGAGTACACAAGTAGCATGAAACAACTTATGGTTGAATAATACTGAAAATGTGCAAGTCTCACCAATCAAAAGATGCTTTCAGTTATTGAAGCATGCACAATTTCCAAGAATGGTGTAGTAGTTGAAGTTAGTATATGCACAAATTCCACAACTAATGGTACAACAAGTGCACAAGACTCACAAGTGACAATATCACAAGGGTTGAAGTCCCACTAAGTTGTGGACCAGGTGTATGTAAGTTCTACACAGCAATGTACATCGAGTGCAAAAGACTACACCACTAAGGTAAAATTTTGACTAAGTTTTGGACCATAGATGTGTGATACTAACAAAGCATGATACATTAGCAATGCAACAGATGACATGTGGTATAAGCACAATCTGTGGAGCAAGGAATAAAGAATGCCACAACCAACTTGTGGATATACAATCCATGTAGGACATGTATAAAACGGGAAGCAAGTTGGAGATTTGATGTAAGCTTGATGGCGAGTTGAAGAAGTTTGTAAGTGAAAGATACAATTTGATATTCGGGGCATCAAGGGCTCTAGGACATAAAAACATGATATAAAAAAGAGTTGAGTGCAAGCATGCATTTTAATGATGCAACTGATGGTGCGCTGTTGCAGATCTGTGATGCTTGAGAAAATACTGAAAAGAAGAATTACAGAAGTATGCGCAAATGTGTGAAGACCAATTGATAGTACTTCAGGAATCACACAACAATCATAGATGTTGTAATAAAGTAGCACATAAAGAGAAACTGATGTATATCAGATGATGTGAAAGAGTTTAGAAGATGCACAAATATTGAAGTGAAGCGTGCGAAGTAAAGAAATCCATTAGATGTGCTACGACAGAGAAGCATAAGAACCTGGTATGGCGATTATGATGAGGATGATCTGAGGAAAGTGTGTTAGACCAAACATATGAATCATATGGTTGTGGCACTTAAGCTGAATGGACACATTAGTAAGTGCGTAGTTCCATATGATACTAGTGTGTAATCTCAGAGTAGCAAGCTATCAATTGAAGCACAATATTAGTTGGTGAGTGTAGTTGTGTAGTAGAAGAACAACCGAGTGAACCTTGGCACATACTGCAGGATTAGTAGCACACAATACATGAAGTAATTCATCAACATAATTAAAAGAGAAGTAAATATATGTATGCAACATAGTGACAGTTAATAGTCTGCATACAAAGGAAGTGCACAACATAACGAACATCAAAAGATCAGAAGTGTGTGCACATGTGAAGTGGAATGAGAATTCAATTGATGTATGTGAAGAAGTGACAACAATACTTCTGCATATGAAGGAAGTGCACAACAAGACTAATATCAAAAGATCAGAAGTGTGTGCGTGTTGGAAGTTCAATATATCAACACTTTATTTTGTATATCTGGGTGGTAGGAAGGGGTAAAGAGTAGGGGGTCGTAGCCTCCTTCCAGTTGGTACTTCCTTCAAGTCATAGCCTGTAAAACCAGGGGGTCAGTGCCTCCTTCTAGTTGGTTTTGGTAAACACAGGAATTCAATATTTCCTTGAATGTAATTTTTTCATTAAAAAAGAGCCTTCCATGGTTTTCTCCCATTTGGGTTTCCACGTAAAATTTTGTGTCATATGATCGTTATTTTGGTGCATGTGTGGATGAATGCTTATCTATGTTAAATGAAAAATTGAAGATTAATGACTAAGATCATTTTAATCTATTAAAGAAGTAAAAATATGTTCATAACTATGTTAATAATGATTGAACACCCCCCTTCTTTGTATTAAAATGATTCCAATAATTGGCATAAGAGCGGGTGTCTTCAGTAGCATCTTAACAACCTGAAGATTGATCCTTCTGCAGAATTGAATAATTTCTTGAGGAAGAAAACTCAACGGACATGGAACTTGAATAGATGGCTGAAGTAGACTTCGAAGGAGAATTGATCATTTCCCTGGATGAACTAAAGGATTCAAGGAAGAACAACAAGCTTCTACATGAATCACTTCGAAAATTGGAAGCGAATACTACCAGGCAATTGAAATTGAGAGAAGAAAAGTGTGAGAAGTTGGAGGATGAATTTTTTTTCTCTCATAGAAGAAATACAAAAGTTAAGTTCACAACTGGAGAATGACCATGTTTATTGGGATTAAACCAATTAAAATTCACCAGCTTCCAAGATTTATGTATATGCGCTCAAGACTCCATCCCTAAAGATTAATCATAAGTATGAATAAGAGCACATGAAGCCAATTTATAGGAAAACCAAGTCTGCACAATTTAGAAGAGCCCATCCTATCAAGAATTTTTTCTTTGGCAATTGCTTCTACTGTCACAATTTTGGTCATAAAGCAGTAGACTGCAGAACATGTGCACTTGCATATGCTAGGAGAAATGGTGTGTATGATCAGATAAAATTCAAACAAAACAATCTCAGGAAATTGATTGAGATTACAAGAGAAGATATTAATCCCTTAAGTGTTTTGAGTTTAGATAATGAGTGTGATAAATGTCACAATCATGGTCATGATAGTCTGAACTATGTAAACCTGTTATCATATGCACAAACCACTAAATCAACTAAGGATAAGAAGAATCAAGTCCCTCAGGAAGCATATATCCTAGCCTTACATGCACAAAATAAAAGGGGAGAGTGGTACATAGACAGTGGATGTTCTAAGAACATGCCATGATATAAAAACACTTTTCTAAAGTTTAGAGGAGATAAGGGAGGTAGTGTATATTTTGGGGATAATGGTTCAGCCAAATCCTAAGAAAAGGATTAGCAAGTCTAGGAAGCAAGAGGACTAAGGTAGAAAATGTTCTATTAGTTGAAAACATGAAACAAAATCTTCTTAGTGTTGTCCAGATGTGAGATCAAGGACACACACTTACATTTGACTCAGAAAAGTGCAAAATAAAAAACAAAAACACATGCATAATAGTAATAATGGCCTCCAGAACTCCTAACAACGTTTCTATTTTAGATGAGGAAAATGAAGACAAATGCTACATGGGACAAGTTGATGAAAACTGGATTTGGCATAGAATATTGAGACACATCAACTTTGACAACCTGGTCAGAATCATCATACAACAAGCTGTAAGGGACATGCCAAGGATTACTAATCCATCTAACTCATTATGCAAGCACTAATTAAATTCAAAACAAAAGAGTATACTACTTCAAAACCTTTGGAAATGGTTCATTAATATATATGTGGTCCAATGAGAACTAGAGGAATGAATGGTGAGTCTTACTTACTTCCTTTTATTGATGACTAAACTAGAATGACGTGGGTATTTTTTCTTAAAGAAAAATCAGAAACATTCCAATGTTTCAAAACATTCAAGGAAGTGGTTGAAAATGAAGCTGAGTTAAAGATAAATTGTTTGATATCTGACAATGGAGGAGAATATACATAAAAAAGATTTGACGACTATTTTGATAAACATGGAATCAGAAGACAGTTCTCAACAGCCAAAACTCCACAGCAAAATGTGGTAGCAGAAAGGAAAAACAAAATCGTTCAAGAAATGGACAGAACAATGTTGAAGGCATCAAAGTTGTGAGATATGTTTTAGACACATGCCATTCATACAATTGTCCACATTCTCAACAGATGCATGATCATGGAAAATATTTGTTCAACACCATATGATCTCTGGAAAGGAATACCATCTACTGTTAAACACTTCAAGATATTTGGAAGCAAATGCTACATAAAAATAAATGATGAAAATATTGGAAAATTTGATTCCATATATGATGAAGGGATTTTCCTTGGTTATGCCTCTAGAAGCAAGGTTTACAAATTCTATAATATGTGACTTAGAAATATGGTTTAAATCCAATACATGAAAGTTGATGAAGTACTAACTCATAGTAAAACAGAAGAAGATGATGATCTACCCTTGCTAGATCAACGATATGAGGAGCCTTTAGAAAATCAAGAAACAAAGGTTCCACAGGATATAATATATAAACGTGAGCTAGAAAATGGAAGACATGATACAAATAGCTCTTCCAGATATGTCCAAAACAATCATTCAGAAGATTTGATTATCGAAGAAAAAAATTCTAGAGTGAGAACCAAAAGAAACATAAGAGACTCAACTGAGGAAGTTCATTTTTCATTGTTATCTCAAATAGAACCAGAGATATTTTAAGAATCCAAAACTGATGAGAATTGAATGAAATCCATGAATGAAGAGTTAGATCATATCGAAAAGAATGAAACCTGGGAACTGGTTCTAAGAAATAAGAACAAGAACATTATTGGTACAAAATGGGTATTCAGAAACAAACTAAACGAAGAAAGACAGGTTATCAAAAATAAGGCAATACTGGTGTGCAAGGGTTATGCGTATATTGAAGGAATAGGCTTTGAAGAAAAAATCACCTCTATTGCGCGAATGGAGGCAATAAGACTATTCCTTCCCTATGCTTGCACATAAAATGTTAAAGTCTATCAAATGGATGTAAAATCAAGATTTCTAAATGGAGATATTGAAGAAGAAGTATACATTGAACAACCAGCTGGTTTTACACTTTCAAGCAACAAAGATTATGTTTGCAAACTAAAGAAAGATTTATATGGGCTTAAAGAGGAACCCATGGCCTGGTATTCAAGAGTGGAAAAATATCTACAACATCAAGATTTTAGAAGGGGCAATGTAGACAACAATATTTATATAAAAATTGAGAATGGAAAAATGATAGTCATAGAAATATATGTTGATGAAATTATTTTTGGAAGTAAAGACGACATAATGAGTCAACAATTTTCCAAGGACATGCAGAAAGAATTTGAAATGTCTATGCTTGGGGAGTTATCCTTTTTCATTGGATTATAGATATCTCAATTAATTAATGGAGTCTTCATCTCCCAATCTAGGTATGTAAAGGAGATGCTGAAGAAATTCAACATGGAAGATTGCAAGTCAATTTGCACACCCACGGTCACTAGATGCAAGCCGAGTAAAGAACATGAAGCAAAGGAAGTGGATAACAGATTGTATATATCTATGATTGGAAGCCTATTATATGTAACATACTCAAGACCATATATCATGCAGGCTTTCGTTTTAGTCTCAAGGTTCCAGGAAGCGCCTAAAAAAGACATGTTCAAGCGGTCAAGAGAATCTTCAGGTATTTGAAAGGGACCATGAAATTTGGATTATGGTATCCAAGAAGAAAATATATGAATTTAGTAGCATACACTGATGCAGATTGGGAAGAAAGTGTGGATGATAGAAGGAGTACTATGGAACTTCATTTTTCTTAGGAAATTGTCTTGTGTCATGGATCAATAAAAAATAGCCATTAGTCACATTATCTACGACACAAGCATAATATATTGCAGCAGCTACCTGCCATGCATAAGTGCTATGGATGAAACAAACCTTGAAGGATCTCCAAGTGGATATTGACCAGCCTAATACAAATTTTGTGTGATAATATCAACATAGTAAGTATCTCCAAAAATCTTGTCATGCACTGCAAAACTAAACACATTCCTATCAAATATCACTTTGTGAGAGAGCGAGTTACTAATAATGTTATCAAACTAGAATATGTTGATACAAAAGAGCAAATTGCAGATATATTTACAAAACCTCTTTCGCGAAGTACGTTTGAATATCTTAGGGAAAAACTGGGCGTGGTTCTCAACCCACAACATAATGAGAATGGAAATGAAAAAGCATGAATGCATATGAGTCTCTGAATAGCGCAGTTGAAGCAACATGAAGATTGTATGAAGGTCTACGCAAAAGAATGACGAAGTGTTGATACAAGAAGAAGAGATTAATATACAAAATTAAGACAACACTTGTTTAGGGAAAGCAATCAAAGATAATTATGAAAGCAATATGCAGAATTGTAGGATATCAACAAAATAAATGAAGCATGAAGACAAGGGGATTTATCCTTGCAAATTTAAGGGTTAAGGCAGGCACATAACAAAAGAAAAGAAGAACATGCATTTGCACAAGTAATGGCACCTCTTTGCCATTTATTTCAAAGGGGGAGATGTTGGCGGATATTTCTACCCTATAGTCAGGAAACTAAAACTATCAACTTGGTTGGGGTGACAGGTAAGTGCATTGATGTTATTACAGAGACATTTACAAAAAGAAAGAAGTTGTAGATGTAGAGAACATACCTTTAATCGAAGTCTGATCCTCGCTTTGACTTGATCCTGTGTTCCACTTCCGAATCTACCTTTTCTTCAGCAAACCTGCAACAACAATACCTTTCTCAAAACATTTTGGGCAATATATAAAGCTTGAAAGAAACAGAAACAATGTTTAACATTCAACATTGACCAAAATAAATCCAACTTAAGATGCCATTTGATAACACATTCAAATTGGAACAAGAAAACACTTCAACCTTTATTTGTCAAAAGTAGAATGAAGTACAAGTATACCTGATAATGAAGCAGGCTCCTGCAACTAGATTCTGGGCTCTGGCTTTCTTCTGGCTTGGATGTCTTCAGCAACAACTCCTCCAATGCAAGCTTCTTCAAAGTTTTTCCATTAATCAATCTCACTAACTCCAATTTCTAACCCTTCTCCTTTAACCTTCTTGGTATTTATAGGTTCAAGGAAGCAGTTCAGGTCGAGATGTAGTTATGGAGGGAGTTGGGGGAGTTAGGAAACTACCTTCAACTAATCCTCCTCGATGAATTAATATATTTTTTAATCATCTTTTAAGATGTACGCGACTCTTCTTTAGTGGAGTAGCGTATAGGGCGCTACCCTAGTATTTAACAACTAGCCCTCAATTGATTTTTAATGTCAAGCGCTACTTTGCTACACTGGAGTAGCGTATACTTGTATATGGGCGCTACTATTATACAGTGGAGTAGCGTATGGGTGCTAGTCTCTTTAAGTGGAGTAGCGCTCATACCTCAAAATGATATTTTTTGTGTTTTTTCCAGTAATGTCAGGAAATGGAATGAGTTGTCATATCATCCAAAGTCAACATGCTCCTCCATCCAAGTTGTCCTTTTGTGTGATCAGCAGCTCAGAGTGATCACGGACGGAGAGGTGCAAGTTTGAATTATAACAGATGCCCCCTAATGTGTGAGGTCAGAGGGAAACGATGACTGAAATACATTACAATCCAAAGCCAGAGGAGGAGCACAGAACCGCAGAAAACAAGTCACAAGAAACCTGCAACAAAGATCAAGGTCAACGAGCAATTACATTTTTGACATCTTATAGATGTGTAGTGTGATACAACATGATCTCCGATACATAACAAGGAGATGTATATAAAGCATGGCCACTTGAAATACAAGCGTGGATCCATGTCAAACTGAGAGATCATAGCGATAACAACAAACTGGATCTATGTCTCATGGAGAGCCGAATATGAGTGAGGCTCAGTCTTGCGCAACTTGGGTGATAACAAAACGAGGTAATGTCATCAAAATCCCAAGGTCTTCATCCCACAACAACCCTAGGTACAAACCCTAACCATGTGAATAGATGAGCTGATAGTCGAACATGGAGGGCATCGTTTGATTACCAATCATTGATGTATACCGTTAACAAACGCGAGGAATTCCACCGATAATGATGGTGGAGTCCAAGGTACCAAGTACGATTCGCCAAATGTGAATAGATGGACTTGGAGTCGAACACTTGGGAATCCTGTCGAAGAAGAGACATTGATGTATTCTCATCATTCAACAGCGAGGAAAATTGCCACTGGTGACTGCAATCTCCAAGGTACTAACCGAAACTCTAAACTTCAATCCCAGAATAATGATTTGGTGTCGATGGGAAGGAGTCCGTTGGAAGGGAGGCCTTAAGGCATCCTCCATCATCCAACTCGAGGAACACTCAACTGGTAAGAGCTGATATGGAATAATATGTAACAAGACTGACACTAGGAAGGCCGACACATGAGGTCAAGGTAAACTGCAGAATGGCCGACACAGGATATATCCTTGAACATTTGAGCACGACACAAAGTAACTCAGGCAGTTTCTGACATAATGGGGTAAATAAGTCTGAAATGTAGGAGACATAAACAGACCCTCCATATGGTTGGAAGAATAACCAACTGGGGGAGTAAATAACTCGGAGGAAAGGTTCACCATGAGGCCAAAAACTAAACCCAACCGACAAGATAGACTCAAGTAGGTGCTGTGTTGAAGGATAGAACTTGACTGAAACTGCCTTTGACAATGTAGATGTGATATGTTTTTCCTGTTCCTTATTCTTTTTAGATAAAAGAATACCCTTCTTGTGGATTTAATGAGTCCAAGAAAGAATGAAAACTCAATAGGTCCAACTATGTAAATAGTTTAACGAGCCCATGGGAGGAAGACTCGATACCTTCTTCATAATTTAGAGAGTTCAAAGAAGAGATAGAAGATTACTCTATAGGTACTGATCTCTAGATTTTAATATCGAGCCGAGATCTGTTCTTGCTCGCCGGTGTTTTCAATTTTAAGGAGTCTAAAAAACTTAAACAATAACTCCATATATCTGCTCGTGGATTTTAATATCGAGCCCAAGCAGATTAATGCTCGCCAGTGTTTTCCTGTTTATAGAGTCTGAAAAACTTAAACAATCCTCTTTTCACCTATCCGTGGATTTTATATCGAGCCCGGATTGGTCTGTGCTCGGCGGTGTTTTCTTGTTTATAGAGTTGAAAAACTTAAACAATCCTCTACTTACCCTCTCGTTGATTTCACATCGAGCCTGAGTAGGTGAATTCTCGCTTGGTATTTTCATGTTTAGAGAGTCTGAAAACCCTAAAGAGATACTCCAAAAGGTCCTTTTTTCGTACAGTTAGTCTCCTCCCCCGAAAAAGTATAAAACAATGAAAGTAGAACTCTTCTAGCGCATACAGGAGTATACCTTTTCCGTAGTTAATCCATTGAGGCCCGGAAAAGGGATAATTCTATACATGAGTGGATGAGCCTTCGGATACTTTAACGAGCTCGAAGAGGACAAGTTTGCTCGACCATCTTGTTTAGGTTTAAATAGTCCAAACAAGAGCTTAAAATGACTTAAAGGTCAGCTGCTAGGATCGTAGCTTCATGCCCTGCCAAGACTAGGTCTTCAACAAAATATTAGTCGATGTGGCAAAAATCTTAAATGATATATGAATTTGGAATGTTTAGTTAACTGACAAGATCTATCATCAAGAAATTTGAGCTTAGGAGACGAATCTGACAACAATTGAGTGAAAATTGAACTTGGATCAGTGTAATACCTTATTTTGTGTTTCAATTGATTAATTAGGGTTTTTGAAAGTTTTTGAAACTATGGAAAATTAAAAATTATGGTTAAAAATCAAAATCCAATTTTATATATAATTTCATTGTTTAAAAAATCAATTTTCAATTTGTGTTGTAGGGAAAAAATTGGGGCAACTTTTGCAAATTTCCAATCTCCATTGCGATCGAACCGGGCATCCAACCACCAAACTTCCTCCATCAAGTAAGTAGAAATTCACCTATCTTGCATTTCAATGGTTTATTTTTAAATTTTTGAGCAAAAATGGCCTGCAACGCGATGCTCATAAGGTTTTATGCGCGGGCGCTACTGTGTATACACAAGAGTAGCGTACAAACTCAATGGGCGCTACTTTGCTCAAACAGAGTAGCGCCTACACGCTACTGTGTAGTATACACAGTAGCGTACATACTTGCAAAGCTCTTTTCAAGCGCCGAGACTCAAAATTTTTGGGGTTTTTGTGCAGGATGGTATTACAATGGAGGGAAAGGGAGCATGAAGACATGGATAGGTTAGCTATGCAAGACCCGGCTACCCTCCATGCGTTCCGTAGATGCGGTTTGTTGAAATTTTATCGAACCGTAAACATGCGGGCACTAAACAAGCTGTTTCGGAGACTGATTCAGTATTGGGATGTCGATACTAATACCTTCATCATCCGTGGGCAAACTCTTGAGTTTACCGTTGAGGACATATACTTTATTACTGGTCTCTCAAGGAGAGGAGACGTAATCAATCTGAAAGGGACTTCTCGTTTGGGTGCACGATCAGTGCAAGAATATGTAAATACATACTGTGTTGCCGCAGCAGAAAAATTGGGAAGCCAAGTCCTGATTTCAACTATTGATGGTCTCCTGCTGAAAGTGATAGTGAGCATGATCAACCGGGTAGCCGGTAGTGCATCACAACACTTAGCTTCCAGGCATTCGATGCATGTTGGTGTACAGTGCTTCCACGGCCATGTTTATGATTGGAGTACTAGCTTGTTGGCAAACATGAAGTATCAATTGACGGGTTGCAAATCTGGCACAATGAAGAATTTTGGGTACAGAAGTATTTTGTGTACTTTCTTCTTCGAGAGGATGCCTGCTATTAGTTTGGGGATGCCTCTTCCACAGGTTAACCCCCGTGAGCCTAGACTAGGCCGTTGGGGTGACATTTTTCTCCGCCAAGGTGGTGGGGAAAGTCACTATTGTTACCACACTGATGACTTCTGGGGGTGGTGGGAGAGGCAAATACCCGCATTTGAGCAGTTTCCTTATGCTGGATTGGATTTCCATCACGATCCAGAGCTGGTGCTTCCGCTAGGTGGAGCCTGGGGAGATATTGGTATGTTTAAATTTTGAGAATTTATTTAATTTTTTCAAACTTTTCAAATATTTGATTTTTATGAATGAGTTTTGGAGTTCTAATCAAGTGTCAAATGCAGATGTTGGGCCTGTTCGTCCTGAGGGCCATCCTACCATCTATGTGAGGCCAGCAGATATCACCGCAGCGGATGCTATGTTGGGAACCCTGGAGAGGAAGATGAGTCGGTTGACTCATGAGATTCCTGCATGCCGCATGGACCAGATACCTGTTGACATGCAGGAGGATGTTGTTGGGGTGCCCCCAGCATGGCTTAGGGTGCTGCGGCGGATTGCTAGACTAGTGATATGCTATCGCAATGCGGTAGATGATGAGGAGGTTCCTCCTTCTCCATAGGAGAAGAAAACATTATATGTATATATTTTTGAGACTACTATGCCCAGCTTTTGTACTTTTATGACTTGACTTGAGAGACTCATGACTCAAAAACTCATATTTTTTGATACGGTACCAGTTATATATATAGTATCGGTTATTTACATGTGTATGCGTTTAAATTTTATGTGTGGAATGTTGTTTACAATGTATGATGCAAATGCCAGTCTAACACATAGTTTGCTAAAGAATCAGCTAAAGTGTTTAAACTTCTTGGAATGTGTTCATATCGAATAGAATGAAATTGTCTTTCCAATAGTCTAACTCGTAGAAACTGACGTAGCAATCCTGGATCCCTGATCCGATAGACACCTGTTAACTGAAATACAATTAGTTGTGAGTCAAGCCTTACCTCCAGGTACGAAATGCCATGACTGAGGGCATCTCGGAGAAGTTCTATAACTGCACTGTATTCAGCTACATTATTCGTGGTAGGTCGCAAACAAACCCCCCCCGAAGAGACAAGTTGGTCAGTGGGTGAGTAAATGACCCAAGCTGCTGCAGCCAACTGACAGGTGTGGCGATTGGCGCCATCAACAAATCCTAGGAAATGTGCGGTTGACATCTGGTACACGAAACGAGAAACACACATAAGATCACCTAATGAACATAACAAAAACTAGCTTTACAAAAATATACAGCTATTTTACAAGAAAAGTACTTCAGCCTAGGCGTAGTACTTCTTCAGGTAGGGTCAATGCCTGGATCCTCATCCGGAGGCCGGGCAAAGGTGTTATGGAATTCATGGAAAAGATTAGTATACGGAATGATTTCATCGAGATAACATCCCGTTTCAAAGAAAATGTTTCCGTTGACCCCAGTGAAAATGTTCACCAATGAGGTATGTACTCTATTTGCTTCAACAATGGCAACTTGTGAAGGAGTGAGACCAGTATTCTCATCGGTTGGTGAACAAAATTCACCTCTCTCTAATAAGTGAAGAAAAGGAAACAAGAAGGACACACGGTTTATATGTTCACGAGGATAGTCCGGGTCATTCAAGGCTTCTAACATTTCCTCATCAGAAGGTAAAGTAATTCCTGAACTGTCAAGAGAATGGATTGGGTCAGGTGTCTGAGTAGTGGCACAATCCATGTTTGACTCTACAGACACCGACGGAGTCAATATATCTTCTGTTGTAGTTTGATAAAAATCTAAGTGAGTGACTTCTACAACAGGGATGGGCACTGAGGGGTTTGTATTAGTTGGGAGAAACTCGGAATCAATTGTTGAACTAACCATAGGAGTTTCAGACGATGAGCATCCCTTAGTACCCACAAATAAAGTAGGAGCGGGTAGGTCAAAAGTGCCAATTAGTGATCCAAAAAGTCCTGCTCCTAAACTCTCGCTAACTGGGGTGGTTTGATCAATCAAAGGAACCGTGGTTTCCGAAAAAGACTGGTGTTTTCCTTGAGTGAAAGAAAGTTGATCGACAGTAACGATCATACCTTCAAATGGGAACATGACCACTCAAAAAACTGCCGATGCTATAGCTTGCATGGCATAAGTCCAACTCTTGCCCAATAACATGTTGTAATTGAGCGGAGCGTCCAGAACTTCTATCTCAACAGCAACTGTCTTACCGGCCAAAGTGACATTAAATGATGGAAAAACTCCATGTGGACGGAAAGTTCTGCCATCAAATGCAGTAAGCATTGTGTTGGAAGGGACTAACTCAGGAGAACCTAGAGCTTTCCAACAGGAAATCGACATTACGCAAGTCGACGCTCCCTCATCTACTACAGCTCGTCTAATGGTCATTGGACCATGAATGACCTCAATCTGGAGGGCAACGTGATATGGCAACCGGTATTTGACATCAGTCATGTCAAATCGCGCAGACATGTTGGAGGACTCCATACTCCCAATAGCTGCCAGAAGTGCATTTCGTTGCAATGGACAACTCTGCAAGACTTCTAGAGTAGACATGGCACAAGGGGTTTGGGCTAGATCTTCAACCACATTGTAGTTAGAAGCAGCCCATGTGTTGGGATTGTGCGATGCCCTCTTCAAGACACCTTTCGGAATATTGGGCATTGGGTCCACAGGTATGTGGAGTGGAGTGGAGGATTCAGCAATCTCCTTATCCTTTTTCTGCGCTTCCGGGGTATAGTTCCTGGCTCTAGTTTGCAAAAGTGCATATGAATTAACCATGTTTATAAATGTTTGATCAACCGAAGCGTGCAAAGTGCCCCCAGTTTTGGAGGTGCCAGAAGTTGAGCCTTGCCCTTTAGGAAATGGATCTTTCAAGACGACAGGCTTCTTCTCTCTTAAAAGCTTCTGGGCTTCTTCAAGTAGAGGGCATTGATGAGTAAGGTGGTTCTGTTTGCAAAGTTTACAAGGGAACCTAACCTTTTTTTCTTCTTTGTTACCCTCTTCGACATTGTCTTTTTTGGGATTTTGTTGGTTCCCCTCTCCTTTCTTGCCCTTCTTTTTGTTGTTGGGTTGCCGAGGACCCTTTTGATTGTTTTGAACCTGATTAACAGATTCAGAAGTAGAAGGAGAGGTTGTGACAGAAGCAATGTCTACAGTCGAATGTTTGACAGTTAAGGCTTGGACCTTTTTGGTCAGTGCTTTGAAGGCTGCAGAGTTAACTGAACCCACTATGTCGTCAGCATGCGGTCCAGGTTTGGGTCTACTCAGATTAGTATTTGATCTCGGTGCATCAGGTATAATCTCGTATAGTAAACCAGATTGTGCATATACAAGGTCTAACTGTTGAGTCCTTAAGATGGCTTCTTCTTCATTGGATACTCCAGATGTCGCTACTTCCTTAGAAATATAAGGAACGAGTGATTTCAAGTACCACTCAAGCAGGAACTCTGGAGCAATGTTGGCCTTTATGATCCTCTTCCGTCTTCGCCACTCCTGAATGTGGTCAGATAAGTGAGTGGATTTATTTTGTCTAAAAGTAGACAAAAGTTCTGTTCCGGCATCATACCGAACAGGAAGTTGGAAATGGTTCAAAAAGACGGTTGCTAGGTCCCCAAAACTAGAGAAAGTAGCCGCAGGCAGTTCAATGTACCATTTGGCTGCAGGACCAGTTAAGGTCCTTTGAAACAATCTCAATCTAATGGAATCCTCGTTTAACGAATTTGAAGAACACCATAAGTGAAAGGTAGTGACATGGTCACCAGGGTCTTCACCAGCTTTGCCTTCGAAATTTGGAATGTCTGAAGGCAATTTGGTGGGAACTGATGGCCATGTGGCATTATGACACACAGGATCATTTGTCAGTTTTGAAAGGTCTGGCAAATTCAAAGATGCCAGGAAAGGTAGACGAGGCCGGTAAGATGATGCTTGATAAGGGGAACCACCCATCGTTTGTCCCATGAATTGTTGGTAGGGGTTTCCCCCAGCCATCTGGTGATAAGGGTTGCCCCCAGCCATGTACTGATAGGAGTTGCCACCTACCAACTGTTGATAGGAGTTGCCCCTAGTGAACTGTTGGTAGGGGTTTCCCACAGCTATTTGTTGGTAGGGGTTGCCCCCTGCCAGCTGTTGTTGTTGTACAAAAGAGTTATTAAAATTTCCCCACCCATACGAGAGCGGATTAGTGCTTTGCGGGTTCGTCCACTGTGGCTGGGTATTAGCCCCGCCATATTGTTGGTTAAAGATATTACCCCCTCCCCCTGAGAATAAGGAAAAAGGGGTGTTACTTGCAGGCATGTTACCTTGATTCAAGTTAGGTCCTGCAAAGGTATTGAAACCAGTAGAAGCTGATGTGGACGGTGCAGTCATGGTGCCCATGACTGGTATGTTTGCAGAAGCACTTGGTCCTACCACAGGTGTGGAAACCCAAGTACTAGGAATCTGATATAAAGGTTGAGAAATAGAAGGTGTTGCACAGTTGGCCGTACTGCTAGGCCCAACAGTAGGTGTAGGAATAGATGCCATCGTTGTAAAACTAGGCATACCTAAAGTACTAGTGTTGAAACTGAAAGATGGAGTAGGCACATATGTGGTTTGTGCCTGACTAGGTGTAGCAGTAAAAGAAGGGTTAACTGTGCTGGTATTCATACCTAAAGTGGGAGTTTGGGGAACCCCCTGTTCACCTCCTGAGTTAGACATCAGATGTCCGGTAAAGGAAAGATCTGCACTAAAAAGGGGTTGCTGGAAACCAACAGGTGACAGAAGCGGAATTCTAGTATTGGTTAAGGGAGGATTAAAAGGAGTGCTATACTCCACGGAAGTAAGATCTTCCACCTCAATAGTACTAAAGTGTTGCTGATATGTGGTACCTGGTAGTGGTTCCTCAGGAACCTCAATTTCAAGGTTTTCTGTTATAAGTATTTCTTCAAGCAATTCTATTTCAGAGGTAATTTATGAAGAAATACCGAGGTTTACCCGCTGTCTTCTAGCTGGTTGTATAGGTTCTGTTCTAACAGGTGGAAGGTTCTGAATCCTTCTCGATCTACGGAGTTGTTGATTCTCCGTGATTATAAATATAAAATAACAAACTAGAACCTAGTGGCCACTATGACTAGGGGGCAAACAGCACACCAACTAAAAAAAATTCCTAAGTATACAAACCAGTCAAACAAAGGTGCCTTCCGGAGAAGAGTCTAGGATGATTAGGGCCCAGAACAGATCGAAGAAGGAAGAAAGACAGTTACCCAGGGTCCACAATACAATGAATAAGGATGCAAGCGCTGGAATCACCCAACCGCCCTCCCAAAGACCTGCACGGGTTTTCCTCCCACGTCTGTCTTAGGTACAGCAGATATACCCTCTGCTGTCACCTGTGTAAGAACCTAGAAGTTTGATACTATGGATACCACAACACCAAAAATTCCTGGGGGAACAGTCACCAGTCGAATCAGAAAGCGTGGGCAGGGTAGCTAAGCCCGAAACTCGAAAGAGTCCCCAATACGCAATCCGATCCTGGCGTATGCTCGAACAACAAGTAGGAGGGGTATTCCCACAAACTGATCTCGCAATGACCTACTGCATAGATCCCAGGAAAATTTTGAGTGAGGTGGGTTTGCCTATGATAGTCTCACTAAGATTGTTGCGCAATGTGTGATCTTGGGTGGTTTAAGGTGATTTAAACCCAAGACCCTAACCAAAACTAGTTGGTGTAGTGTACCCTAAAAAGAAAAAGTTTCTAGTTCATTTTATTAACAAATTTTAGGGCTTTTATTACGCAAAAAGGATAGTGGGTGTGTGAGCGTGGTTATAACAAGAAAACAAAAATGCAAATATAATTCAATCTTTCCTACAACAAAAATTTTTCATTTTTTCATCTACTTCTTTTTCAAAACTGAAAATCTAAGCAAACTTACTTAAAAATTTTTGTTTTCTTTTTGAAACTATACTAAGCTATTTTGTAATAACTGAAACAAGTTCCACTTAAGCTTAAATACCAAATTTCTTTTGCTTTTTCAATGAACGAAAAAGAACTATGCAAAAATGGAAAGCCAAATAAAACTTTATATGCAGAGTGTGTAAGTATGGCTAAAAGTTCTTAGGCTTATAGCTGTCGAAACCCTAGCTCGAGAAATACTTGATCTACAGGTTTTTTACTAAGAAAAAGCCTATAAACTTGGGCACAAAGTGGAAGAAGACAAGGAAGAAAGACACCACAGGACTGACCTAAAGTATCTAGCCCTAGCAAGACCACAAAGCCAAGCAACAGTAGACAAGCAAGCTGCCCTACTAACACAAAGAAACTGAGAGATGAAACTAGCCTACAGCTGTTTAAAAAGCACTTGTAACCAGCAGAAGACTATGAGTCCAGGAAGAATGAAACTTGACCAAAAAGAAGACACCCTAGAGGCTCCACCAAATACCAAACCCTAAAAAAAGGATGGGGGCAGTAGAGAGCAGACAACGTCACCACAAACAGCGGACACAGGAGTGTACAGGTTCATAAACTGGCAACAGGCAGTCAGGGTCTAAAAAAGTGAAAGTGTTCATCACCAAACACCACCAAGTCTTCCAAAAAGTCAATAAAAGTCTAAAAAATCCCAAAGGTCAACAAGCGGTTTAAAAGATGGAAAAAACTTTAAGGAGAGGTTCTATGACTTGAACAACAATTAAAAACCTCATGCAATCATCAAGGGGATCCTACAGCATAGTCAGCAAATCATATCCAAGGGCTAAAAACAAGCAAACCAAAAATTGACTGCTTCAGAAAATGTACTCTACTGTGTAGTAGAGAAACTCGCGCCCCTACTGAAACGGGCGCTACTGTATATACAACACAGTAGCGTATGGGCGCTACTGTACATATACCAGAGTAGCACTCATATTTCAAAGGCTTGAAAACTGACTTTGGAAGATATAAAAAACTGATGAAAGTAGGCAAGAAAAAGGCAAGGGATACCTAAAAAGGTTCTTGACACATCAAAGAAGTCAAAACAAACTGAGAAGACACACAAGAACAAGGTTTCCTAAAGCCAAAAACTCTACATCCCCAGCGGAGTCGCCAGTCTGTTGGCGGATATTTCTACCCTATAGTCAGGAAACTAAAACTATCAACTTGGTTGGGGTGACAGGTAAGTGCATTGATGTTATTACAGAGACATTTACAAAAAGAAAGAAGTTGTAGATGTAGAGAACATACCTTTAATCGAAGTCTGATCCTTGCTTTGACTTGATCCTGTGTTCCACTTCTGAATCTACCTTTCCTTCAGCAAACCTGCAACAACAATACCTTTCTCAAAACATTTTGGGCAATATATAAAGCTTGAAAGAAACAGAAACAATGTTTAACATTCAACATTGACCAAAATAAATCCAACTTAAGATGCCATTTGATAACACATTCAAATTGGAACAAGAAAACACTTCAACCTTTATTTGTCAAAAGTAGAATGAAGTACAAGTATACCTGATAATGAAGCAGGCTCCTGCAACTAGATTCTGGGCTCTGGCTTTCTTCTGGCTTGGATGTCTTCAGCAACAACTCCTCCAATGCAATCTTCTTCAAAGTTTTTCCATTAATCAATCTCACTAACTCCAATTTCTAACCCTTCTCCTTTAACCTTCTTGGTATTTATAGGTTCAAGGAAGCAGTTCAGGTCGAGATGTAGTTATGGAGGGAGTTGGGGAAGTTAGGAAACTGCCTTCAACTAATCCTCCTCGATGAATTAATATATTTTTAATCATCTTTTAAGATGTACGCGACTCTTCTTTAGTGGAGTAGCGTATAGGGCGCTACCCTAGTATTTAACAACTAGCCCTCAATTGATTTTTAATGTCGAGCGCTACTTTGCTACACTGGAGTAGCGTATACTTGTATATGGGCGCTACTATTATACAGTGGAGTAGCGTATGGGCGCTAGTCTCTTTAAGTGGAGTAGCGCTCATACCTCAGAATGATATTTTTTGTGTTTTTTCCAGTAATGTCAGGAAATGGAATGAGTTGTCATATCATCCAAAGTCAACATGCTCCTCCATCCAAGTTTTCCTTTTGTGTGATCAGCAGCTCAGAGTGATCACGGATGGAGAGGTGCAAGTTTGACTTATAACAGGAGAATATGCATGAAGCTGATGTAATAAGACAAGAAGAAGCAAAGCAGCTGAAGGGAGAAGAAGCATGAAGTTGCTGAATGAAGTAATGATGGTAATCATACAGTCTATAGTAGCAAAGGAATAATGAAGAGAAGATGCAAGAAGATGAAGTAGCTGAGGAGAAAAGATGCATGAAGCCAAGAATTAAAGAAAATATGAGAAGCATAACCTGTGGAAGAGCACAAATCAGAGAAACAACACAAAGAAGAAGCATGAAGCTGTTGGACGAAGGAACAACATGCAGAAGCGAAGACGTGAAAGAGTGTGAAGTAGATAATTGGAGAAAGGGCATGAAGGTGATGAATTTAGAGCATGCAACAATACATGAAGCATAATTCACAGAAGTCAAAAGGCCAAAGAAATCAGGGGGATCATATACATAGGGGAGCACTACGACAAGTATAATTGAAGCATACAAGTTTAAGAAGATTATACACATCTTCATAAGGTGTTGACATCAATTCCAAAGGTGGATATTGTTTAACTTTGGTGGTCATTGATGTCAACTAATATCAAAGAGGACGTCAAGTGATTCAGGTTGAGTCATTGATGTCAACTGATGTCAAAGTGGATGTAGTATTCCTACAACAGTTTGAAGAAGTATATGGAAGCCACTTTGTACAAGTGTATGTGCAAGTGAGATGGTGAAGGATATGGATTCCAGTTTGAAGATGTATAAGTAGAAGATACATCTAGTTTGAAGATGTGTGTCCAAGGGTACATCATGCATATCTAGTATGAAGAAGTTCATAAGGAAGGTACATCATGAAAATACAGTTCAAAGAATAAATGTATCCTACTACATGTGGTACCCGCACACAAATAATTCAACCAAGTCATGCTCTCTCAAGGTAGTAGCCAAAGAGTTGGTTGGAAAAGGGTACAAGTGCACACGCATCCAAAGAGTTAGTTGGACAAGGGTACAAGTGCATGCGCAACCAAAGACTTGGTTAAGAAATGGTACACGTGCGCAAGCAAGTCAAGAGAAGATTTTGGAATATGCAAGAAAGCCTAAGAATTGTATGGTCAAATATTGGGAGTGCACAAGCATCATGAAACAACTTATGGTTGAACAATCTTGAAAGCGTGCAAGTCTCACCAATCAAAAGATGATTTTAGTTATTGAAGCACGCACACATTCCAAGAATGGTGTAGTAGTTGAATTTAGTATATATGCAAATTCCACAGCTAATGGTACACCAAGTGTGCAAGATCTACAAGTAAAAATAGTTGACGCAACTTCATGTGTTCTAACTGATGCAACAATTGGAGAGTTATATTTGACAGCAAGAGAAAGCCATAGAGATGGGGGACAGATACAGCTTCACCATACACAAGCCACCATGTGGAGAATGCTCTGAGCTGAAACCCCTCATTGGAATAGATGGTGTAGACGTAGAACTGTCGGTTGCAGAGACCAGCTGTCTATTCACTGGAATCTGTAGGGGTTTTGGGGGTTCTCGATTACTCGAAAACCCTCTCTTTGGTGGAATTAGTAAATTATTACGCTTACTAAGAAAACTGATATTGGGCTTTGGAATCTAACGCTTTGTATTTTTCTTGTTGTTCTTGGGAGTTGAACTTGCAAATGTTATGCTACATCCACATATGCGGGTGATTCCATGAAGATGGATAACTCTTTTTGGCCAAATATGACGGTGAAAAACAGAAATTTTACCCATGTATTAAATTGAATCCCTCGAAACTCATACTTGCCACATGAATTTTGTCATGCGGTTGAAAAACGAAATGTAGAGAATTATGTTGGATTTCCAATGATATTTTTTTCAAAATATACCAATGTCATATATCATGTCGAATTTTCATTTAATGAAACTTGTGTACTTAAAAAATTGAAGAGCAATTAACAAGTAGTTTGTGTGCGTGCACAATAATTTAATGTTAAAGTAATAATTTAAAAAAATGAAATATGTGAACATGTTCTAGACAGAATGCACTAGGGCTTACATATTTTTCTTTTAATTTTTCTCGAAAAAATATATTTATTATTATTTTTCAAAAATGACCAAGGAATATTTAAGTCGCATTTTGCACACATGTGTGTGCGTGCACGAAATCTTTTGATTTTTTACATAATTTGCAAAACTAAAAATACCATTTTAAAGAGGACGCGTTTATCTAGGGCTTGTGTATTGTTTCAAATTTTTTGGATGTGTATTTTGAATTTTGTGGATTTATCTTTGAGCTCAATCGAAGTTGTCGACAGGGTTTTTTAAGGCAAGTTTTAGTAGAAATTTAAAAACAAAAGACATATGAAGATAAAAATTCGTAAATTTTATATATCTGGATAGAGGATTCATTGACGAATCCAATGGTTTCAAGTCCGCTCATTAATGAGCATTTAATGACATGGTTTAACTCTGTGGAAGGAAGACAAAACTTTCATTCTGCAGTGAAAAGGGCTCTTGGCCTATTTTTTAAGCTCTCGATTGAGCTAAATACCTCGATCGAGGGTTTAACAACACCTCGATCAAGGTTTTAACAACACCTTGATCGAGGTATTTAAACCCTCGATTGAGGGCCTAAAATGAGCCTTTTTATGTTTTTCAAAAGCTAGATCAAGCTTTTGCGAGCTTTTCAAAAGCTCGATCGAGGGTTTTAAAAGCTAGATCGAGCTCTTGTTTCAACCCTCGATCGAGGTCTTTTAAAACCCTTGATCGAGGTATTTTAAAACCCTCGATCGAGCTTTTAAAACCTCGATTGAGGGCTTGAAAATACCTCGATCGAGGGTTCAAAAAACAATTTTTTTAGCTTCCATCCGCCAAAAATGGTGAACCACCTTCATGGAATCACCCATGCAAAATTGTCAATTGCTAAGACAAAAACCCTAGGCATGTAGGGCAAGGAATAACATTGAATCTTGAGAATGAGAATTAGGGTATCGTGGTATTTGGTAGTGATACCGCTATCAAAGAAGGATCTCTTGTAAAGAGCACTAGATCTATTGTGTTTGTTCCTGCCCGTTTTACATTCCTGTCTATTATAAAAAGTAGCTAAATGATGAGACCAAACACCAGGTGTGGGTAGCTTGACTGCGTTACCCGTCATTGAAACACAAGCTGGAGACGACCTATATATCTACCAACGCGATCTTCATTACAGACAGACAGATCTGTCTGGAAATAGAGCTATTCTATTAATTGGTTCGTTCCTATTTCCCATAATTTTCAATTTATAAGCCAAATTACCTTCGCCATATACAAAATTGTCAATTGATAAGTCAGACAAAGGCATACCCAGAATTGCCAATTGATAAGCCCAAAAAACCCTTTTCATAGACAAAATTTTCCATTTATAAGCCCTAAAAACCCTAGACAATCTCCTTCATATAATTACTTATATCTTATTGACCCACAAACCAGATCCCAACCTGCTAGATTATTAGTTTTTGTTGCTCTAGGTGATCTTTTCTAGCATGATGGACTAGCTCAGAAAGCTAATTCTACCTTATCTTGCCATGCACTGGTTACCCTACTTGAGGATTAGCCCACATAAGACATGAAAATAGTGGAAATATGTGCCTTGCGGATTTTTTTTACACATAATAGAACAATAGTCATGTTGTTGCAAAAGTAGGTGGTATACAAGTTGTGCAAGAGCTTCTCAATTCACCAAGTTCAGAGATAGTTGGACTAACAACATTACTGATGAAGGTTCTATTCTCAAGTCTTGTAAATATTGAACTAACCTTCTTTTGACTTCAATGTGAGATACATTTCTCCACCTATTCCATTATTCCCATCTTACAATCACTGATAAACCTTGTATAACTTTCCTCATCAACTAAGTCTTCCCTTGTCATTTATTCGATATACTTTATTGTGTAAAACAATCACTATTCTAGAGATTCCAGATCCCTTTCGTTGTATTATTCTCATCCCATTATTTGCTTTCCAGCCTAATTTCTTCCTGGAAACATGATGTTTCAATGTTTCACATTCTACAAACATGAGAATGCATCCATGTTCGTTAGCTCTGAATGATGGTAGATACCTCTTCCAACACCTGACACTAAAAAATGACATATTTATGGAAGTCATTGTGGGGGTTGAAATGCATTCACTATTTTGGCAAGGCCTTGACTTCCAAGAATTTGTGGAGTTTAATATATGTAGAAGGTTTCTGGCAGAATTTTATCCAACATAAATACTTGGATCCACTTTCCTTCGAGGAATGGACTATATTACCAACAAAGTTTTATCTCAAATGTTTCATTTGTCTGGAAGGCACTAGTTTTGTTATTCCCTTGTAGAAAACTGGTTAGCATGGAAAATTGGACACTACGGGAAAGTTAGATTGGGCATTAATCCCTGGGTGGGACATGAAGGCCAACATTCCTTCCTCTGAGGGTGATAAGACTTTTTGCAAGATCAAGGACTTTACACACTGGTTGATGTTGCAGATCCAGGGAATACTGGCATAAACATGGAAAACAACTGAGCTTCTTAACATGGTGAATCCAGAGGTAGTTTCTTGGAAACTGTATACTCAATAGTTGGAAAAAATATTAATTAAATTGAGGGATTTCTAGTTTGATTGAAGAATATCTCCATAGGTCACTTTACTGCTAGTCTTGGCTACAGGGAAACATTTGGTGAGGAGGTAGCAGAGGCTGTATGGTGGTAGAGACCCATTTCGAAGGTGAATGCACCTATGAAATCATTTCTTCATGTCACTCACCTTAGCCAACAAGGTGTTGACTTGGGAAGTGTGGCAGAAGTGAGAATGGCATTGGCTCGAGCCTCTATTATCTGTGCAAATGTGAAGGGGAAATAGTTGACAACCTTCGGGTTCACTGTGCTTATACAAAGAAGATTTGGGGTTCAATCTTACCTTTGACAGGAGGACAAGGAACTTGGCAGGAGAAACACCCAAAATGATCACATGCTTAAATGGTTACTACTAATTCCTTGAGGGAGTTTAGAATGCTACCCTTGATTGTATTCTAGGCCATTTGGATGCCCGAGAACAATATTATTTTCTAAGAAAAAGAGGCTCCCCCCTTTCAGATTCAGTATCAAACTCAGTTTCTTTTTGTTAAACTCAAGACTTCACCAAATCTGATAGCTACAAGGAAGGTGGGTGAGCTGGAGGTAAATAAAACCTTCCCTGGTCATTTTTTCATGGAAACTACCCTGATTATTTTTTTATGGAACGTGTCAAGAGATCCCTGCTTGTTGTGGAGCTGGAGGTAAATAAATCCTTCCCCGGTCATTTTTTGATGGAACATAAAGAGAACCCTACTTGTTGTGGAGCTGGAGGTAAATAAAACCTTCCCTAGTCATTTTTTGATGGAACATGTCAAGAGACCCCTGCTTCATGTGGAGTTGGAGGAGTGATTTACCTTTAATGATAGTTATAAAATCAGCTTCAGAGGAAACATAGATAGTAGGTACAGTTAAGAGTACTGAATGAATGACTCTTATTCTGGTCTTAAGAATAGATTTGGAAAAAGACATCACAAAAATTCAGATCCTGGGTAACTCTAAGTTGGTGATTAATTGAAGTAGGGTTTGCACAATCTAGTTCTTAGACCCATCTTTGAGTAGGCAAAGCTCTTGGAAAACAAGTTCATTCACAGGCCCTTTGAGATGAGCATGCAAAGCTCCTAGCTCATCATATTTAGATATTTTGAATTTTCATGACAATTTAACTCTTAAATATCACATTTCATACCATGAACATTACATATGCCATCCTATTATAGCCATTTGGGTTTTATCTTGTAATTCTCGGTAAATTGATGTATTTGAAAGTTTTATGGAGTTGTTGAAAAAATGCATGAATTGTTGATGATTATTATATGTAGGAGGAACCAATGATCAATGTTGCAGGGAAATACTAGTGTCTATTCATCTTTGTTGCAGAGATTGACATTTTGGAAGTCTTTAGGTCCAAATAATTCTTGCCAATGTGGTGACAAGTTGCTGACAAGTGTGCTGTTGAGTCTGCTGACAAGTTGATAATGAATGTGTTGACGAGTTATAACATTCAGAATGGTTTCACCTAAGCCACAACCCCCCTTCTAATTTCAATTTCACATGGTTGGATCAAGATGTGGATGAGAGCTACATTCCTAACCATAAGATTAACAATATCAATTGAATATACTGGCTGGCCATGTCAATGTCTTACAGAAATATAACAATGTCCAATTGAACAGGTAATTTGGTAATTTGTGTCCAACAAATCCTATGGCATTCCTTCATGGCAACCACACATGTAGTTTCTTTGTTTGGGCACCCCATTCTTGATGGTTTCGACCCAGTTTTCTTTAGTTTTTCCCTTTGAGACATTATCAGATTTTTGTCTGGCCACTTCCTTACTCATTCTAACTCTAAAAGGAGTGTACAATATATTTACAATAAATGAGAATTGCGAGCCCTTATATTACATTCAACATGAAACCTAACTCAACTATGTCGGTGGTATTCTCCAAAAGCAGGTAGAGAAAACCAGTTCTCAGCAACATTTCTAGGGTAAGCCCTCACAAGGATAGACAACAAATTTTGACCTTATAACTAATCAAACTTGTTGGTTGTGGAGCCAGATCTTCCAATATCATAGATGATATTGTCTCATCCGTGCACCTCAGAGGACTGTACACTCATTCCCCAACCTTGGGTTGTTTCGCCAACAGATTTCGGGCCCATGGTTTTTGGGTATCCTGTGGTATTTTCCCATTGTATTTCCCCTATAAAAGAAAGACATTGTAATATGGCTAGGGTTGATATATTAGGTTTTATGCATTGTAAAGATCTCTAAGATCAAGAAGAGAGACTGTGAGACAGTGAAGAGGAAGTGTAGCGGCTGTGCTGCAGGTTGTATCCCTTCACTTTGCTGGACGGTATAATAATAAGGACTGGTAACTTTAGTGTGGACGTAGCCCATCTTGGGTGAACCACGATATATCTATGTCTCTCTTGTAAGGTGTATGTTTGATTATATTTTCATTTCTCTTTATTGTTATTGCTCTGCGATCCTGTTTTTCTAACACAACTAGCATTACCTCATTGCGGGTTAGTGAAGCTAACAAATGATACCAACCAAAAAAATATTTTCTCAAACAATTCAATTAGTTTAAGAATAGGAATGTTCCTCGAGTAGGTGGTCAGAAATGCCAAAACCAGAGATGTGAGCACTTTAGGAGCATCCAATCACAATACATTATACAATCAATTAATTACCGGTGGTAAAAAAAGCTCAGGTGAACATTGCCAAAGTTGAAAGAATATTGACAAATGCTACACAACCAACTGAGGTAACTAACCAAATTGTGTAGTCTAAAACCTAATGGCAATTAATAGAATTCGGAAGCACGTGGTCAAAACCCTCTAAAACCCTTTGCCCTTAGAAAATCACACTAAAAGTAATTTACTCCCACGGAACCAGATTTGCAACCAAAATTCTTGCATGATTTAAAAAAAAAACTGAACCCTCCGAGATATGCACAAAATTGGAATTGATGCCTACTGCTGTTGATTTATAGTCAAAACAGAGCTAAGAATTGATCCAAAACACCCAGAATTATTATGCCCAGAAATGTGTTTTACTGCTATTAGGAGGTTGAAATCTGTTTAGGCTGCCCTTTTTGATTGTCAAATGGGTCTATTCATGCCTAGGTTTGCAAAAATGCACCGAGGACTTTGATTTTTCGCCTTGAATTGATGAAAAAGACTAGGTTTCCAGGTCCTTAGCCATTTTGATTTTCTCATGCCATGTCCTTAGACATTCTGATTTTCTCATGCCAGATCCTTAGACATTCTTCGTTTGAATTCCCACTCAAAACACCTATAAGACTTGTAAATTTCTCCACATCTTCCCATACCTAAACAACAAAAGGGGGGAGAAATATAAGAAAATGTGGAATGGTCCTCTTAGCTTCATTGCACAAAGTACATGTATGAGGCCCATAACTACTCATGTAAGTTATCCCAGCATAGAACCTTACCTCTAAGAATTAACCATATAAGTATCCTTGACTTGAGAGGACATTTGAATTTCCAAATAACTTTAAACCACCATTTTGGATCCACCACCACATCATCCTCACAAAGAGCCTTATAACCCAACTTAGGAGCTCATAGACCTCTAGCTAATATTTTTGACCGTATCAATTCATCCTCCAATTCACGAATATGAACATGAGGTGGTATTAAAGAAGTAATAAGACCCTCCCAAGCAATAGCATTCTCACCAACCAATCCAAGTACATTTGTTGATTTCCACTCTTGCTTCCATATTGAAGTGAGATCCTGATCAACTACCTAGCTAAGAGTGAATGTAATATCCTAAACTGATATATTCTGCTACTGAGTAAGGTTTGCTGAGATACTAGGTGTTGTTTATGGTATTTGGTATCCAAATCTTATAAATAATGTGTTTACCCAGAGATCAAGTGTATGCCATAATTAAACCAATAAATATCATACATATGATTACATCAAACTTGAGACAATGTTGGAGCATAAAGTACTAACCATACCAATCTTCTAAATAAGAATCATGACAACCCTATCAATATTGCTAGAATATTCAAGTTGCTAGAATATCCAAGTTGTCTTATGTTAGTTTTATTATATGATCTAGACATAGAAGATTTACATGGCTGTCTACAGAAGGAGACATTTGGAATGCTTTGAAGCCTGGAAGTCCATGTTAATTTGGACACCCAGTTATCTCTTAAGATTGCTTCTGACATGTGAAATTTGGTCCTTGGTAGTGATTGAGGCTTATCAGTGACATATTGTTGAAGCTTTTCAATCTCCACCAGTATCTAAATATCAAAATAATGCAACCTATGTTTGAAGAGAAACTTAGATATATTTCACTATTGAACAATGGTTACGTAGGCTTGGCCCCTTTCTATAGGCATTCTTAAAAAACAAAAAGGCATTGAGCTCTTGATTAAATGGGATTGATTTCACTTTAGCCTAAACAACACCTATGCCTACTTGAATGTCGAAAAATATGAATGTAGCAAAGGTTGAACCTCACATTAAACCTACTCCAACAACCAAAAAGGATCAACAAGTTCAACTTGAAAGTGAAGAGACTGATAGAGAACAGGAGGATGCATGAAAAAATTAAAAACCAGAGGAGAAGCAACAATGAAATGAGAGGCAAGGAAAGCAAAGGCGCTGTTAAAAATGAGTTCATAAGATTTAGAGTCACCTATATAGTGTATTCTCGGTCATGTTGATGTCATAAATTTTAAATTGCTCGATTGTATTCACTACATAAATGTGTAGAAAGGTGAGGTAGGATGAATCACTTAGCAGATTTGAGCAACATACTTTTCCATGGAAAATATAAGGGAGAGAACCAAAGAGATAAACGTTTTTAGCGAGCCAGTCACTCAAAAATACCAACTTGTCATTGAGTGTTTCTATTTCCACTGGAGGGGCGAATGTGGACTCTATTAAGATGAGACAAGATAAAATAAGATAATTTTATTTATGTTCCTGAATGGCCAATATGGTAAGTCAATGGAGCATAAAAGTAAATCAGTAATGACAAACTCTAGGAGTGCCAAAGAAAGTCCTAAAAGTTAAAAGAAACTCGTAGATGTCCTTGAGGAGTCCGAGCCAGATGTTAATGTCAAGCATCCCATTTCCAGTAGTGGTGATGAGTTTGATGATTGATCATTCATCATTGATCATATTTTTTGGATTGTGGAGGCTATTTAGATAATAAAGCCTCATTGATATTGTATTTTGTTTCAGAATATGAGATATGTACTATGTAGAGCACTTGGTGCCATTTTGTATCTTCCAAATGATGAGACTGGCATACAAAAAGAGATGCAGTATGCTCCTTTCCTTAGGCTAACGGTAGGTACACGTAAGCCAGTCTTCAAAATATGAAGTTTGTTGCTGAGATGGAAGTTCAGGCCTCTCTACAAATATTAACAAGAGGTTGTTACAGGCCACAGGGCACTAATTTATCATTGAGACAACCTGGATCTCATTGTTGAGGGTTACTATAGTTGCAGGTGACATTTTCAAATGATTAATATCATTGTTTAAATCCTCTACAACACCCATAATTGATCTTATTGCTATTGCTACTGCTGAAAAGAGGGACTGTTGTTTTCCATAACTTGCTACTACATAAAGACTGTTCTTCCTAACAAGGAATACCTACAAGCCTCCTTATTCCATCACATGCCCAGGATGATGTCCTATGACCGTTCAGATGCCCAGAATTGAAATGGAAAGATTGTTTAGGACAATTTCACTACCATCAACTTCCAGAACTACTCACCAAGCTACTAGCACATAGAATAAAAAAAAAGATATCTACATAGCACATCAAATCATAAAATCTACATTGTTGATCTCATTCATCAACACCCAAAGCCTAAGGGAGAAATGCAAGCATTATATTTAAATAGAACATGTATAATGAAAACTACTTAGCAATGCCCCACCAAGTTTTTGGAATGTACAGAGGAAATACACATCCAAGGAACCTATGGAGACACCCCTAAATTTCAGGAAGCATCACTAAGGGATGTTGAGATCTCTTGCATAGAGGACCCCATCTTCAAAATCATAAAATAAAAGATAAATATATGAGAAGAAAATTGATACATCTAAGTGTATATCATCAATTACCATTTGAAAATTTTGATAAAGCAACGCAACTTGGGTTTTATAATTCAGGTTTCAGGATTTTCATTTTTTTTACTTCAATTTTTAAGTCAATTTTTGAGAGTTGCACCCAGTCATCCCCCACACATGCAAAACATATCTTGTTTCATGAGAAAAAATTTGCACTGCATTTTTCCGAGTTGTACTTTTTGGGGGCATAGATAAACATTTCTCATTGAGTTTCACCATCTCTGGAGCGTGGGAACTACACTCTCTAGGTAGCACATTGATGTGCATGCTGCTATTTAGATGTGCATATATTTTGGCACTCAGCAGAGATAGATTTCACTTTGTAGATTATTTGGCCATGGAGGACCAACAAATCTCGAGTATTCTTGAGCTAATAGTAAGCACTCATTAAAGAAATATCTATCTCCAAATAAATGGTTAAATAATGTAATAGTAAATCTGATAGTTATAACTTATTATAGTAAGGATTTCCATTGCTATCTATGTCAGACTGGACCTGAGAAACATCACATCCATTATTGATAGAAATTATTTCAATGTGGAGTCCCCAGCGGTTGAGGGCTGTTGGTACTAGACGAAATGGATGACTTTGTCAATGTAGATCACAAAAAATCAAATATTGCTAAAATATATTTCCATGTAGAAGCTGGGCATAATATCTATTTAAAAAAAATGTACCTGAGTAAGCTTCTCTTTATAGGGTCAGAGATTACATAAAACCTCCATAGAAATCTTACCTGAGTTTATTTAGCATGTGTTTTACACTAAAAAAAATAGACCAATTAACCGTGAGGATTATTTCGAATCCAATAGAAGGGTTGTTTTCCCAACTTATATTTCAACATAATCAACTATGTTGTGAGATATGATGAATTGCAACCAAAAGACACGTTGTTGAGGATAAAATTATAAAGCATTTCTCTGGCCAGTTTCCTGCCATATCCCTACCCATACCAAATATTAGAGAGACATTGGAACCACCACTTACTGTTCAATTAAGAGAATTATAGGTTCATAATGATTTAGTTGATTAAAATTGATAACTAAGTGGACTCCTAGTTGGGGAGGAAGATCCAATTTGAACATGTTGTTGTTGATTTATTGAAGAACTACATATGGCCCATATCTTAGAGGTTTTAATCTATGATTATTTTTCCCTTTGAAATGTTGCTACTGCATGTACAACCAGACCTTGTCACCCATGTGGAATGATGAAGGGAGCTTGTATTTGTCTAGAATTCACTTGTATTTTTGTTGGGATATTTGCAAGGCCACCTTTACCTGGTCATGAATAAATTTCTAATCTTGTGCCCAAAGGTTGTCACTTCAATGTGTTGCTTTATTGAAGTTTCGGGCGTTATAGCAAGAGGTAATGTCATTCCTCAAATGGAGACACCCCGTGGATGAGTGGATTTCCTATTGTAACTATGTTGCAAAATATGCAGTGTGGCATTCCACTGTTTTTTGCTGCTATACCATATGCGGTGTGCATGTGGAAATGTAGGGTTTATCACTTCGGTATGTCCATTCATGTGTGGATGAAATGTTGTTGAATACTGTAACTTACATCCTAATAGCTTCCATAGAGTTTCCAAAATGGACTGAGGAATATGGATTCTCTATTGGATACAATTGACAAAGGTAAATCGAAGTGTGCCCAAACCTATTTGAAGAGGATTTTTGTTTCTTTTTGTTCTTTGATGGGTTTGTTGCAGAGAATAAATAATGCCCTCTTTGAGAATCTATAGACTTCCACAAATATGTAGTCATGTTTGTGAAGAGTCATCGGTAATCTGGTGATGAAAGACATGGATATTGCTTCCTATGGCTTGGAAGGAATAGGGAGTGGTTGATAGAGTGTCGGAACTAAAAATATGTGTGTTGCTTACAAAATCAAATGAGTTTAATTTTCCACAGTTATTCCATTGGAGGATATGGATCCATTCAAATGCTTAAAAAAACTCTGCTTAAAACTGAAAATTCAAAAGAAACCCTCGAACAGAGTTTTACCTTTAAAGGGTTTGATGACCAATTTCTTGACGGGCTGCGGGGGCATGCATGGCCTTCTTTATTGAAAAATTGGTGGTGATTTCGGAGGTCGAGGATCCTTCGTTCTTCATATCCACCAGCATTTCGTCCTTTGATGAAAGATCAGTTTGGACCCCATTCTTATCGAATGAATAAAGAACAAACTGTGACATGGTTTTATTCATGGTTGATAACTCCCACTTCAACAAGCCTTGCCTAGCTCCAAACTAAGAGTTCGCGAGCTCACTTTCCTAAGAGCTCACCTGCCTAACACCAACCCTATCCTTCCTAAAACCTCACCTGCCTTACCTTTATATATAACATGCCCCTCCCGTCCTACCTCCCCTTTGCCGCACTGCCCCTGTACTTCATGCCCGTCCTCTACCATTTGGTTGATTGCCACTGTGTCCCTGTGGGGGTGAATACTATAACTAGCCGAGGCTTCCTTTAAATGAAGGAGCTTAGGCAACTCAGGGCATTGTTATTGTTCAAATTGATGTCGCTACTAATATTGTAAATTGACCTCTTTAGCCGAGACATTAATCAAAATCATGCATTTAAGCTCTCCATTCTCGATATTTTTCTGCAAATTAATGACATCGTTGAGCAAATTCCCCTGCCAGTCCCTTCCTACCTTCGATCCCCATCGAATACGAATCCTTGCAAATTCAAATTTGTGATGCTGTGAAGGGAAAACCCTAATGCTTCCAACAACAAGTTATTATTCAATTTGCTTCTGTCACTAGTACAAAATGAGAGATAAGTGACCAGGCGACCAAAAAATTTGGTCACCACAGCTTTTTCAAGGGATAAATGACCAAAATTGAGAAATTTTAAGTGAATTGACTAAAAATGACCAATTTGGTCACGGGATAAGAACTAAACTAGAAATGACCAAGATAAATGACCAATTTAGTCGCGAGATAAGAACTAAACTAAAAATGACCATATAAGAATTGGTCATTTTTAGTTGTGTCATTCCAGCAGTGGAAAATTATAATTTGGATAATAAATTTGTACAATTTACTAAATTTTAACACTGTAGATGGATTCGGAGACCCCTCTAGGGGTCTTTGAATCCTTTAGGGGTCTCTGAATCCATCTGTAGTGTTAAAATTTAGTAAATTGTAACATTAATAGTATACAACTTGGATTACTTTTCAATACCTCTGAAGGATCATTTCTTTGAGGCCATCCCGATACCTATTGTACTATTAGATGATAGGAGAATCATTGAGATGCTCATTTAGGGGTTTCTCTACTAATTAGTACCTTGGGTGTGGTGAGTTGATTATATCAAGATAATACATCATGTCTTGCATATATTTTATCAAGTGATAGATGAGTTCTTCTAAATGTGGCTGAGTTGAGTCTTAAATATTTGTCGTCTTTCCCTTTTGGAATTGTCATGTCCCGAAGTTAGTGTCACTCCATTCAGCTTGTTGTACTGGTTGTGTTCATATTTTGTTTGAACAAAACCATCGTCGTTTGAACATCCTGATTGTCTGTTAAAGTTTCAACAAGTTCATGTAATATTTTGTGTCATGTTAGCTAAAAATTGTCAATTTCACAACCTACATTAATTATCCATATGCATTCATTCACCGTGGTTCTCTTTTCATATGAGTTTGAAAATCTTTAAAGTCCCCCCTAGGTCCCTCCTTTAGAAGAAATAACTTAATATCCTCCATTTTGAAGAAAAAATAATTCATCCCTTTTTGTAAAAATCCCTTTGTTCCCATCTCCTTGCAAGATCAAGGACATAAAATTTGTTACTACTTTGTCGACTGTTGATCTTAGTGTTAGTGTGGATTTGCATTTTGTTTGCGTAACTTGTGTTAATGGTAAGCATGCATAGCAGTTATTTTTTAGTAAAAACTACAGAATGTGATTGCTTCTCATATTTATAGCTAGTATCTTCATAAACTTACCCAAAAAAATAAAAAAAATGCTTGAATATATATATATATATATATAGTTTTTATATTACAATATATAACTCAACATACAATATATCACTACATACAATTCCTATATATAAAAACATAAAAATTATATTATTAAAACATTTAACATACAAAACATACAAATTAAACCACATGCAATATAATATAACAATATATAATATAATATAACAATATATAATATAATATAACAATATATAATATAATAATAAAACAATATATAAATAATAATAACATATTATAACTAAATATTATAATATATGTAATATTATTAAATAATAGCATATTATAACTAAATATTATAATATATGTAATATTAACAAATAAAAAGCAAAACATAAACGAATGGATGGAGATTAGAGGGAGGGGTATATTAATGAAAATTTTGGTTGGGGTTCTCTTAAACGAGTTGAAGACGTAGAGGTTGAAATTAATTAGAAGCTAAGCATACGAGCTGATCGGAGAGAAGCTTTGGACAATGGATGGAGTTTGAAATTAATTAGAAGCTAAGCATTCTAGCTGATTGGAGAGAAGCGTTGGAGAATGGATCGTGATCTGCTCATCAAGGTTTTCAATCCTTAACCCAATTTCACTATTTTTTCTTTCGGCATTTGCAGAGTTTTCTTAGGGTTTTCATTTTTTAGTTGAAGAGGGGTTTTGTACAGGGTTATGGAAAGATGGGTTCGATTTTTTTAATTATTGGATTATACTAGAAGAGTTGTTCTTTCAGCATTTGCAGAGCTTTATTAAGGTTTTCAGTTTTTGGTTGAAGAGGGATTTCTCTCATTCCCCAATCCCTTCAATAGACAATACACAGTTCTATGGGTTCGCCCGTCGCCAGCATTCGGCGGCATTATTGTTGTGAATCCTTTTTCTCCCCTTATATTGTAGCAGGGAGCCCACAAAGGTGAGCAATGGGAGCCCATTTCATAGGACAAACTGTTTTTTATATCCATCTCTTGTCCTTGTTTTTCATATCCTTCTCTGGTCCTTGTTTATTAGATCCATCTCCGGTCCTTAGAGTTCATATCTCCGAACTACTAAAAAAATAATCTCATGCCATTTCGATCACATGATTTTGCTCATCAACCTGATGATTTTTCCCTTTGTTCCGATGATTTTTCCCTTCATTCATTTCGGATTTTCTGTCTGATTTTGACCCGGGTTCTACCAAAAATAAATATAGAATAGCCATTCAGGGATCCTCCCTGAAATATACTTTATTTAAACGAACCAATCTACACACAAGATTAGTAACTGCGAATAACATAATTTCATCATCGAAGAATGCTACAGCTTGAAATCCGAGCTAAGCATAATCAATTACCTGAAGAATGTTTTCTATATTTCTTCAGCCTGAAGTAATCCAAGAAAGGTGTTTCTGGTATAGGAATGAGTTTCACAATGGATGCGAGTGGCCAACTGTCCAACAAATTTACATAAATTTTTAAAAATCAATTCCAGGTAATCAATCTATAGGAATTGGACAACACATTAAATAATGAACTACCCATGAATTGAGTCAATTCATTAAAGGGATTAATCTTTCAAACCTTATCAAGCCAATTACAATGCAAATAATCCATTTTTTCCAATTTAAGGGAGTGGTTGATGCAATTTTCCCAGAAAACTCAACAATCAAAACCTGCAAATTAATACAACACTGACAAAGCTTAGAAGATCAACAAATTTCAATGAAAGACCCGCATAGTATTTTATCATTGGATAGTAATGAGGTATTCTAAATTTGATTTTGGTTTTACCTAGACTAGGTCAAATGCCTGTCCCGTCCTTTTCAAGCATTTACCCTACCAATGTTCAGTATGCACTAGTACAAAAAGTACGAGGAAAGAACAATTATTAGCACCATAGCCTTGCAAATTAATTTGCTGATTACCTGAAGAACAAGTGTAAAGCTTATAATTCCAATGAACAAATGGCTTGAAATCAGTCCTTGAAATATGTTTAACTCGTCCGGTTTCCTTGAATTGAATTCGTTGAAGATCTATTAATGTGACCATTTAAAAACAATCAGGCCAATGTTATTGAACAATACAAAATATGATTTTTTTTTTTCGGGTAAAGCATTTAAAGAGAGAAATAATACTTTAGGAACAGATCTGAAGTAAAAGAAATAATTCGAAGCAAAGAAAAAGTGAATAAGAATTTAATCTGCAAACTTACTTGGAAAAAGACAAAAGCATTAAAATTTACAGTGTTTCTCACTTTGTTTGCACGGGCCTTGCTATCACGTTTTAGATTTAAAATGTCATTCCCATTAAAGGTAAGTACAAGCAGGACTGTAACTTGGTAGAAAGCCTGCATGTTTACAAGAGCCTTCAGTGCATCTTAAAATTACTTATATGATCAGAGATAATACTTGAATTCTTATTCACATACCTATCCATTAATTTTCTCAGCATATTTCCATCCTTCTGATGTTGTTGATTTTGGAGGTGCCATAGCAAAAGTTCCTGCATTTTTTGTTTTTGTAAATCATGTTTTAGAATATGTATGTTATTTTGTATGATTGGTTTGTTTGCCTATTACGATTCACGAGTTTGGAACAGGATGCATACTAGTCCAGAAGCTACAACTGCAGCCTACACATATTAAATAAACTATGAAACTACAAAATCTGCAAGAAAAAATGAACATAAAATTTATGAAAACAACCAACACTCCATTATGTTGGTTTAAACTTTAAACTTAAAAGTTACTAGTGAGCTTGAAGGCTGAAGTACAGGTTGTCTAGAACAATGATGCTCCTTGGCCAACTAATGAAGCAGTGGGCACCAAGCACACACAAGCAGAAGTAGGAATGTGTCATTGGCAACAATGGAACACTAGTGGAGGCAACAATAGAAGTGTCTCACTTTCATTGGCATCTATTCGCCCAAGAGGCCACAACTGGGGGATGTATATTTTTCCAAAGTCTCCCGGGACTTGCACATGGACCTATCTGCGTTTTGCAAGCACTGGCACATACACACACGAGCAGAAATACGAATGTGTCATTGGCGACAATGGAACCCTGGTGGGGGAAGCAATAGCAGTGTCTCACTTTCACCGTCACAACAAACCATCATTGACAGAGGATCATATAATTTGCAATGTCTAATGTATGTTAAAATCATTATTGTTGTCCAAACATTACCAAATGGCATCGGAATGGATAGGCCTGTTCAATATATAGGGTTGGAGATTACATGATTGGGTAGTAGCTAATTTCTATATTGTGTTGTATGCTCTTTTGGATGTTTCCCTTTTGTTTTTCTATGCATTAAGAAGCACTTATGTTTTTATCTTTTCTATTTTTATCAAAAGAAGAATTCGTAACTTCATATTATCGAGGTGAAAACAAAGTCACATTCTCTATGTGGAGAAGCACTAGAAAATAAAAAAGTAGATCAGAACTACTGCCACCAGTCCTTGTAGTCTGTCTTTTAAGATCCAACTTATCTATGATATTGTTCATATAAAAGGAAACATATTATGGAATAATCCCTGACAACATTTTTTCAAAATATCAATCTTGGAAAGGCGTCATGGATATCTCAAAATTGAAACTGCTGTTATCTAATATGATTTGAAACAAAAACTTTGTAAGAGTTAAAGCCAAAGAAAAAATAAACCGCTGATTTCAAGGGAAGTTATCTTCATGAAATTGGGAAGAATTGAATCCTTGCTTCCGACTCATCCACAATATTTGAGGCACTATCAGTTATTGCTTGTACCACATTTTCTTCTCCAACTTCAAGGATGGCTTTCTCTAAATTCCTGAAAATGTATTGAGTAGTCTTTTTGTGCTCTGTTGCATCAACTATCTTAAAAAGTAATATCCCTCTAGGGAAATAAACCAACACATTAATTAGAAACCTATAACACATATCAGACCAACCATTTGATAAAATTATGCACCCTGTTTGTTTCCAAGACTCTTTGATCTTACCCAATCTACTTGTCACCCTTTCTTTTGCCTCTTGAGAAGAGTGGTCCTTAGTGTCTAGGAACTGGGAGGTACATGTTCTTTTCCAAAATATGCAATCTTCTTACATGCATGGATAAAGTGAGGGATTCATAGTAGATTCAAAAAACATGTTAGCCACAACGTTATCAACTTTTTGCTTCTGTACAGGATTCCAAAGAGAGTTTAATGTCATTTCCCCACTTGATTTTGTTGGCTGACATGAACTTCTAGTGCTAGACATGCTTGAAGAAAATGAGGGAAAGGGGATGTAAGTTGTTGCAATATCTGTTGCAATGCGCCATTTTTTTGTTTTCTTTCATTTCCTTACCTTTTCTATTCTGTCATAATTCTTTGGCATAATATATATCCCCCAGTTGTGGCCTCTTGGGTGAAGAGATTCCAGTAAACGCAAGACACTGCTATTGCTTCCTCCACCAGGGTTCCAGTGTTTCCAATGACACATTCCTACTTTTTCTCATATGTGCTTGGTGCCCACTGCTTCATTAGTTGGCCAAAGAGTATCATTGTTCTAGACAACCTGTACTTCAGCCTTCAAGCTCACTAGTAACTTGTAAGTTCAAAGTTTAAACCAACATAATGGAGTGTTGGTTGTTTTCAGAAATTTTCTATTCATTTTTTGTAGTTTCACAGTTTATTTAATATGTGTAGGTTGCAGATGTAGCCTTTGGACTAGTATGCAACCTGTTCCAATTTCGTGAATCATAATAGGCAAACAAACCAATCTCACAAAATGACATACATATTCTAAAACATGATTTACAAAAACAAAAAATGCAGAAATGTTTGCTATGGCACCTCCAAAATCAACAACATCAAAAGGATGGAAATATGCTGAGAAAATTGATGGATATATCAGCACATGGGATCATAAATTTGTGGGAAACCATGAGGATATTGTGACCGAGTCCCAAGCTAATGAATCTCTTGTTCTACAGTACCTGGTAAGATGGTTATATTTATTGGATAGTTGGTAACCAACCAACTGTAGTATAAAGAAGCTATGAGAACGCAACGCAAGGTATTGGTAGAGAAGACATTGGATGAATTAGGAACTTTCCAAGGCCTTTTGTGTGCTAATCCCCTCTCAACCCTGGGTGTAAGTACATATTTTATGCTACTAGTGAGAAAATCTACTTAATTCTAATTGTGTAAATGGCATTTTTCATTCTCTCTTTCATATACTGTATGTTGCTACAATATGTGTACTTTATGTGATTAGTTCAGCATACATTTATCATCCTGATGATTGACACACTAGTGGTTAGAAAATATTGGAGGTACTTCAATTTTGTGGGTGAGCACCAAGTGGTAGAAACATATGAGAGGAATCTTATGAATAAATGTTTATTTCATATCATATTTCTAAAAACCTGTTTATCAAATCTCAAGGTTGTCTATAATTTTATTTTGTCATGGGGAATTTTGTTACTTATTCACTTGGTAGAGTCAATTGTTAGATAGCTACTTGGAGATGCATCAAATAACGAAGTACAGGAAAGGGCTGGAGGCTGGAGACGATCTGGATTCTGAATATGCACTAGGTGTTGAACAACCATGTAATGGCCTAGAGATGCAGCATGTGGTAAACGGTAAAATATCTTCCTGGAGACATACCTTCTGGCAAATGATTCAAATAGTGTTCCTGTTGGGTATGCTCCAAGTTAAGAGGTTATGAATGCAATTGTTGTACATTATCCTTTATTAATCATAAAAATATATTGTTTATATTTCAATGTGAAACCTAATCAGTTGTCATTTTATCCTTTGTTGTATTTGGATGAATGGCTAAGAATCACATATGGATGCAACATAAGATAGACCTGGAAATGAGCTTAATGTGATGCTTAATTCATAGGAGGTATCTTGCAAACCACCTACAAGGAAATTTCCAAACTAATAAACAATCTCCATAAATGCATGTTTCATATGATATTATGCAAAAAAATGATACCATTTTTTTTATCGTATGCATTGTCTGAAAAATTGATCAATTCATAATTCTCTTTCAAAGTATGATAAGGTAAGATAATATAATTTTATTAACATCTAATGAATGACCAAAAAACTAGGTCAATGGGACTAAAAGGATACAATCACCATTCACTTGACCTTAGGGTTTTTCCCTTGGGCTTCAAGGCTCAGTAGTCTAATGAGCATTGCGAAGGAGTTCAGAGGCAATATGGAGGCCTTTTTAGCGATCTTGTTTTTATAGATTTATGTTTCTGTATTTGACAATGATGTTTTTTTATTTGATTAAAAGCTTAAGTCTTCTCGTCTGATATTATGGAGTCTCTAGAGAAGCAACATAGAGAAAACACATAAAGCATATTGGAAAAGGCCAGAGCCATTTGCAGGGAGAAAAATGTATGAGTTCTTTCCAGATATCGGAGTAAGATTCCCTTGAATTACAAGTGAAAGATTAAGATAGAGTTTATCTAGGATATCTACAAAGAGAAACATTATGATACTTGGCCTTTTATGATGCATTGTTCCAAATGCAAAGTGATAACACTGTAAATTTGAATATATAGGTTGAACACGCAGCCACTGAGAAGCTCTTCACTGGTACAAGATGCTAATTATTTCAATAATTCCAAACACAATACAACAACAATTGTGTACCTGTGAAACTCATCTATATTGAAGTGGGAAGTCACTATAACTACTGCTGAAAATATTACATATGCTTGTCATTCTGGAAGCAAGATTCTCTTCAATGAAAAATTGAAGATTAAGATTGACCTTTCTAATCTAGTATACAAATCTACCAAGAGCTGTACTTAAATATATTACCTTCCATAATGTCATCGTTCCAAATGTAAAGTGATTACATTAAAAAATTGAGCACATAGTCAGAACACAGAAATCGAAAATACAAATATTGTAACTATTTCAAAGATTCGAAATCCATAATTCTAGCTTAAACAGACCAAGAATTGGAGTGATGATTCTAAAGATATAATCAATTCATCAGTTGTATGGGTCTGTATCATAGAAATCTGAGTAAGGATATTTCTACAATGTAGAGAAAACAGGTAGAGCTTCACATTTGACAATATTACTGTCAAATGTGTTAGGAATCAGAGCTTTCTATTCCAATTTATTGAATGCAACCTTGACCTTTCAAAGTCGAATCTAGAATACATTGTCCAATCAAAGTTTTCATCAAACTCTAGAATGCGTGTGTGAAACTTAACTAATGATAACCTATGATGAAAGGATATGTAGGTCTCAATCTTTCTTTTTAACAAAGAATACAATCGAGATTCATTTTCCAAATATAGTGCACTTGTAGCTTCATCCAAGAAAGCCATGTTGGGTTCATGCAGGAAGAGCCTAGCAAATTCCATTCTCGGTTTCTCACTAGTACTAAGTACATCTACCCAGTCACAAAAAACACCAAAGCCCCTGTTCTTCTAGGCAGATCAGCCAATGAGACATCCTCAAGAAATATCAACAGATTTTCATCGCTTAGATATTTAAAGCTACTATCAGATATTGGAAAGAGTAATTGATCTTGAAGTGTAACAAGTGGAATATATGGCTTTTGTGGGAGGAAAAACATTTAACTTTGGGATGGTCCTCGGATTATCCCTTCGCCCACATTCCAAGGTCCTGCTATAACACACAACAAGGAAGACTTGCCACATCCTGAAGGCCCCATTATCAACAGTGATTCTTCAGGTGAGAGAGAGATATTTAGATTTCTTATAAGAGTAGTTCATAAGTTGGGAGTTGTTATGTGAAATCCTGTGATAACTAAAACTTACCCCTTCTCTCGTGAGATATAACCTGTGCAAGAAATGTGTAAAAGATTATACACAAAACAAAATAGTTAGTTTAAAAGTGGAAGCTTAAAAAGCATGAAAATCATTTATGCATTCACATTAAATATGCAGGGGGGGAGATAGAACATACTAGTGGACTCCTCAATTAGAGGTGTTAACTCATCATACATCTGCAAAATTTTTGAGCTTTTCTGCACCTGTAGGTCAAGATGGTGGTGAAAAGTTTGGTTGCCAAAATGATTACCTAGAGCTCTAAGAAGTGCATATAACTGCTCTGTCTATGCAACAAGACCACTTCTAAGTTCATGCTTGAGTGTCAGTAATTAAAAATGACAAGTTGAAGTTAATTCCCTCACGCAACCAAAAGCTGTCAGTGCGACTAAAACACATCTACAAACAGAGCACGACTAGTGAGGGAGTGCCCAAGACATCTACCACAAGTAATACATCTGAGCTACATATGGTCATTGAACAACAAAACAAAGAAAAGAATAAACTAATTAATGTATTATGTGAAAAAATCACTTCAAGTTTTCGTGGGGTGCTGACATGAGCACAATGGACAGTAATGCAAAATACATAAAAGAAAACAAACAAGAAAGCAAGGATGCAAGAAAAATACGAGATTTCCAAACTATGCTCTATATTCATTATGTATTTATAAAAGTAAAGGAGTCAAAAAATGGAGTGGAATCAATCAAACAGAGTGACTAATGGGTATCTGTCTCCTTGAATCAGGGGGTGATGAATGAGCAACTAGTGGTTTTCTCTCCTTAACTCCAGAGGGATGAGTAAAGTGGATAGTGGGTGTTTAAATCCTTGTCTGAGGAGTTGAAATTAGAAGTTTACAATTACAATAAGATAAGTGAGAGTAAGGTGGAGTAGTAGGTGAGATTCACACTTAACTCTTAGAACACATATATACTACAATACTACATTGTTGACTAATTCAACTATCTCATCATTTCCTCCCCGTTGAGAAAAAATTGTCTCCATCTTCCGTTAATGGTATACACTTTCCACTTTCCAGCAAAGGACATATTAATCCATAGGACTGATGTAAGCATGCTTGCTAGATTGACACATGGATGCTTTAGGAGGTCGAAAAGAGATACTTTTGAAATTGGTCTTTTCCACCTTTGCATTGAAAAGGTCAGCCTCTGTTATATAGAATGAGTTGCCTATATTCAAAGGGAGAGAAGAGGAAACTCAATTACTTAGTACTAGTAGACTCAGTGATCGGTACCTCCAAAACTTATCCAAATAATTGATAGAATAAATTTGAATGTGATGAGCTGTCAACTAAACCAAATTTATTAATTCATTGGATAATTGTATCTTGTGGAAATAGGATTCCTAATAAAATATGATGTTTATATCTTCCTCTATGGACATTGTTACAAACTTAAAATCGGCTTAAGATAAATCACATAAACAAGAATGCTATCAATTATATATTAAAAATACTAGAAACAATCTAAGCAAAGACGAAAGAATCTATATTTTTATAAAAAGAGACAAATGTTTTTTAATATAAAGTGGCTGCAGGATTTCTGAAAAGTGGTCATAATAGAAAACACTTTAAAAATTGAGAAAGCTGGCAATTTCAAAACTGCCACCTTGAAGTTCTTGTTGTTTTTCTTTGACCACTCAATTTATGGAGTGCCTCACCTATTTGGTCCACGTGCCACATATTCTCCACTCGAGGAAAGTCTGCCCCCTCATTTTTGGCATGCTTTATCATCTAGAGATGCTCTCTCTTATTCGAATGAGGATTAGTTGGATAATCCCGTTGTAATAGTACTTTCTTTACTAGGTGATACTCTAAAAAATATATGTACCTATCATATGCAATATCTATCCCATGTGCAATGTAACCCTTAATATAAAATGTCATTAATCCTAAGACCTCTCCATATACTGTTACACCTAAAATCTACCCATCATCATGATTTAGTGTATACATCCCTAAAGTCACCTAGACCAAGTACTCATTTGGGAGGATTTGTACTCATTTTGTACAACCTTTTGAGAGGTCGTCGCAGGTTGCACACTGTCAACATGCGACGTCGCAGGTTGCTCCACATCAAGGTGCGACGAGGTCTGTTAATGGGAAAAAATAGCCTATTCGAGATCCTTCTTGAAACTTGCCCATTTGGGGGCTTATCCCTGATCTCTTGGAGAGCTGGTACTCGACCCCTAACTCATTGGGAAGATCCCCTATCTCTCTCCTACCATCTCTCAACCTATCCTATCCATAACCCCATCCACTTAGTCCTATATAAGTGAAGCTCACTCCCATTCCAAGGGGAGGAGGTCTATAGCATTTAGGTGCTAGTGAAATATCTCTTGGGAGGAAGTCTATAGTACTTACATGCTGGTGAAATCCCTCTTAGGAGGAAGACTATGCTATCTACATGTTGGTGAAATATTTCCTAAGACACCTCCATTCACCTATGGCAATTGGCTTGTGCGGAGAAGGACTGCTACGTTAAGTCATTGGTTGTAGTTCTATATCTCTATCATGTACTCCTCTATTTGCAGTAATACAAATGCTTTCCACCAATATTGTTTCGTGTATGTGATGATATTGTGTAGTTTACCTGCTTAACTATTTACTTAGATCTCTTATTGTATAGATGCTCTTTACTCGTTTCTCTTGTTTCTTTGTCTTAACAGGTCTTGCAGCTTGGATTTGACAACCGTGAGACGTGAAGCAACATTCGGGAGAAAAGGATAGCGAATCATAGAGGTAAGACATCTAGTACTTGATCCTTAAGTAGATCTAGGAAACATGTTTTTAGTCTGTTTTATTTGTTCTAGACTCACATTGAGCTAGGGAGATCCTGGTCGCGTCCGCTCGAGTGGATTGCCCGGTAACAAATCTGGCGACCATACTGGGGAGTATTCTTGTTTAGTGATTGTTAATCTGAGTCATTTTTAGTTGATTGCTTGACACAAGCCTTTTCATTTTTTCCCATTTACTCCTTAGGATTTGATTTCACTATTAGATCTTCGCGTTGAAGATTCTGATCTACTTCTTCTGAGTTTACACAACTCATTCCCAAACCATTCCATGGTTCATTACTGAGAGATCTGATTCATTTTTGAATCTAGACTTCGCCTGTCGCACCTGGGCAGTAGAAACAGAGCGACACTGTGTTTTCTGAGTCTCTGTCCTTTGTCTGTTGCTTACTCGTCGTAGTCTTTGCATTGGTAACCTGTGACATCGTCGCACTTCCCGTGTAGGAAACCTGCGACATTGCACTGTGTACACACACAGAGTGCGCCGATCTGTCAATTTTTGGCATGCAGGCATTTTTCTCTTCAGTTGACAGTTTGGACTTTGGTTTGCTGTGTGAACTCCCTCTGTGCTGCAATATCCAGCCAGAGATCCCATTTTGATTTGTGTGTTGAGAGTTTGGTTTCTTTTGGATTGATTTTGGGTTCCGTCTTGGACAAGTCTGAAAGCTGGTAGTGGCGACACCTTTGTCTCCTCCACCTTCATCCACTCACTCTTGCATTCTCTCCTTTCCATCTCTGATCTGATCATTGCATTGGATTACTCTCCAGACCTCACTTACATTTGTTTTGAGCCTTGCTTGCTTAGTTTGCTTGCTGTTGCTTGATTTTGAGTTTTATGTGTTTTCAGTTGATTGAGTGCTTGTCTTTTCTTGAGTTTTCTGAGTATTGGACATTGCAAGTAGTGTTTTCTTTTCAGTCATTGGCATTTAAGAGCAAAGTTGTTATCAAGTTATTGTTTTGATACATCCATTGAAAAATTAAAAGTGCTTCTTTCTCATTGTTTCTCAAAAAGTTATTGAAGAAAAATTATTGTGCATTGGAATGTTTTGGAAAAGTTGAATGGAAATATGATTGGTTGTGTTTTTCTTGAACTATGAGTTACTCATCTTCTTGAAAAGCTCAAAGTACATTTCGATTTTTTGTAAAAGTTAACTCCATGCTTGGGAAAGATAGATGCATTTTTTTATTCTTGTTGCTCTTAGATCATTGAAAGTGAAATTGAAAAGCTTACATATTTCATTTCGGAATCCTCTCTTTTCATTACTTAGGGTCATTTTGCTTTGAAAAGAGAAAAAAAGAAAAAATTTGTTTGATTTGGATTAGTAGTGTTGTAGTTTTGCGTTTCGCATAAAAAGAAAAGAGTACTTTCATTGTCAAATTTGTGTGAATCGGGAACTAGGTTGCATTGAGTTTGTTTTGGCAATACTATTGGAAAAAGTTTCTCCTTCCCATAGCTAGAATTCATTGAAAGAAAAGACTATTTCATGCATGTAGTTAGGGCTTGCATTATGTTTACGATTATGTACTCACCTCATGCATTCACCTAACTGTCCAAGATAAAATTAACGATAGAACTAGGTAAAATTTTTAGCAACTTGTGTGTAAGTTAGAGATGCGTTTCCGCGTCGTTAAGCGTGGCAGCTGTCGTTATTTGCCAGTACTGTAGTCCGGGGGTATTGTAGTCTTCCACGTACATCGGTATATCGAGCTCCTTCACATACCCACCAAGTACCATAATCTGTACTTGGCGTATATCGAAGGGTGTATCACGTACTTGATACGTATATCGGAAGGTCTCGTGCCAACGGTTGTGCATTAGACAACACCACTACGGATTTGAGCTCCCACGTACCTTGCATATATCGGGAGAAACCATTAGGATTCCTGAAACCAACCGAGTTAACCATTTGGCCGTCTTGGCAAAGCAATACACCGAGAACAACACTCGGGGAGATTAACATGCACGTACTGTCCAGGTAATCGGGTATGCAGGCAAGGGTATGGTCCCAATCCTCCTTGTCGCGTCATATGGTTGGACCCTGCAGTATATTGTGGTTTGTGATGCCTTGATAATCCCATGAGGTTCCAGACTTTTGAATCCAGTCTGTCACATAAAGTTTGCTTGTTGCCTTAGTTTGAGTAGGTTTTTCTGGACTACTTTTCTTTTAGTCTACCTTTAGGAGAAACGCTGTTTCAGCCTTCTGGCTGATTTTCCTGACACTCTGGTGGAATTTCCCTGGAGAAGATCTCGTAGGATCTTGAACTTACCACCCGAATATCCCCTTAATCCAGAGGTTATCTCAAGGGTAAGAATGGATCAGCGTAACGCGGTCATAGTCACTGAAGTGGAGAACCCTACTTTGAATGTTGGAGGACTTTTGTTTCCGCCAGATTCACCCACCCCTCATTCCCTGCAGGATGAAGGAGCACATACCCCACTTCACGAGAACTTTCTCCTGTTTTCACAGGAGAACCTGGATCGTTGGAATGGATAAACCAACCCCAGGACGACCCTACTACAGTTGTTGGTCCATCAACAGCTTACTGGACATCTTCTACAGACCACCCAGTGGCTCATTTTGCCATCTCATCTCCACTTAACTGGACTACTCCAGAACCCTCTAGACCCCACTACGGGCCTGGTCCCGCCGAATTTTTCGGCCCTATCCGTGAACGTTTGGAACTTTTACGTCTTAAGGGTGATAACCTTTGGAGACAAAGTCTCGAGCAGAGCTCTGACGAGTTTCTAAATAGACATTTCCAGTTAAGGTTTGACGACCGAAACATCCCTGATCATCCGATATCTTTTGGATCATCAGAACAACCCCACCACGAGACCACTAACATGACTGGTCAACCCTCACAATAATCCAGTCCTGCACCTCAAGTGAACCAATCGGTGGAAGGACAACAGTCTAACACACCTGTCACTACCACGGTTACTTTACTAGTTCCTCCCCCACCTCAAAATTCAAGGGAAGGGTACTCCATCCCTCCGGATTACATTATTGGTAACATTATTACTATGGTAGCTAGTCAGCAACCTACGTTGGTTCAACCTCTGAATAGTGGTCAAACTACTGTGGCTGGGGGGAAACCCCCGTTTCCTAATCCAACCATAGGTGGTGGAATCCCCAACGGGCCTTCCCAACTCGCTAGACCATCCACCATGGGATTATCTCATGTTGGGGGACCATCCAATGTAACTCAACCCTCATGGAGTCAAGCGTATCCAAGTTCTGTTAACCCTGTGCTGGGCCAACCTAATCCCAGAAACGCACCATATGGGATACCTTATCCCGACAATTCTTACACTCTATGGGGGCAACAACCCGTGTCGCAACACAGACCCCAACCGATTATCCCTCAAGTACCACCACCCCCGATCGACCCTCCTCCACCTCCTGTTGGAGGCGGCGGGCCCCCACCTAACATTGGTGGAGGCCCACCTCATTTTACCTACAACTTCCCTCACCCTTCCGACGGTGGCGGGAATGGTCCCCCACCCCCTCCAAGCGGAGGAGGCGACAGACCACCCTATCATCGTGGTGGAGGACATTTCCCTTCGGGTGGTGGAGGTGGTCCACCACCCCCTCCAGGTGGAGGACCTAATCCTTATAGTGGTGGCGGTGGTGGTGGAGACCCTCATCCTTCCGACGGCGGAGGCGGTGGGGGCCCCCATCCTTCTGGCAGTGGAAGTGGTCCACCACCCCCTCTAGGAGGAGGCAGTGGTGGGCCACCTTATTACGGTTATGGACCCCCACCTCCTCCTGGTGGTGGCGGCGGACCTTCACCCCCCCCGGTGGTGGAGGTGAACCCCCACCTTATTGGAACGGACCACCTTATGGTGGCAGACCCTCTTATGGTCCGAGCGGCACACCCCCCTATGGTTAGTTTCATCCTGGGACACCTTATGGTCAGTATAATCCATACACACCTTATCCGTATTATCAATACGCACAGCTTAACCCACAGCTGCCCTTTTTGGCTACTTTGGACTTACCTGACCTGTCCCGGTTAACCAATGATCCTATTTATCACGGATCTAACTGGCCACCTATTCGGGTGAAACATCCATATGATATCCCCAAGTTTGACGGCAAGCCAGGTGAAGACCCAAAAAACCACATGATGACATACCACTTATGGTGTTCATCGAATTCCTTAATGGACGATTCAATTCGTCTTAGATTATTTCAAAGGACCCTCACTGGTTCGGCTGCCAGGTGGTACATCGAACTGCCACCCCACTCTTTTCCTGACTTTGACTCTCTTGCTATGAATTTTTTGACGCATTTCCAGCTGCCTATATGGTATGAAACTGGTACTGAGCTTTTAACCTTGCTCCGTCAAAATACCGCTACTCATATTTCCGATCATATTCATGAATGGCGAAGGAGACGACGTCTTATTAAGGCTCCTATTCCAAATCAGCTCCTAGCATACTAGTTTACAAAGTCGCTCATCCCTAGCATAGCAAAAGATGTTGCCATGTGAGGTGTTGTCACGGAAGAACAAGCCATCACGAGTGCCCATCTGTTAGACTTGGTCTACACTCAATCCGACACTTTGTTCAACATTTTACCCGATGCACCCCGCGACGTTAATGACCCCGCGAAACCACATAAGGGACTCCAAACGGATGGAATCATCGAATCCCTTACCACCCAGCCTGCTTCTAGCATTGTTGGATCATCCAACCTTCAAGGGTCTTCCCCCTTGTCGGCCTAGGATGGCCACAACACCACGATGTCAACCGCTCCGGCTGTAACTGAAGAGGTGAATTCTGTTCAATCAGCTTCATCTCAGAAGTTTAATGGCAAGAAGAAGAACAAAGGGAAATCCAAGAAATATTCTTCTTAGCTAGAGCAAAGGAGCACTCCTGACGACACCAAACAGAAACGGAAGTTAAAGTATCCTTGTTTACTCTGTGGAGACGATCATTTCTCCAAAGAGTGTCCCCATAGAGACGGAGTTCAAAAGTTTCTTAGGGGTAAACCCACTCCTGCAGTTCTCAACGATCCGTTTCCTTCCCAAAACCAGCAGATGATTGCTCAAACCCCCCCAGCCCAGGGGGAACCATCCAATACCGCACATGTTCTCATGGTGCGTAACGAGACGATCAATTTAAATACTCACTCGCGATCTTATGAACCGCTCCCTTCGAAGGAACTCACCGGAAGTAATATTGAAAAAGATTCCGACTCTTTGACTGATGTCACTGTACCGTCATCTTCTCTCACCATTGAGAAGCCATCTCTGGACTTGATATTGCGTCCGCCCAAAAGTATGATTCGAAAAGCTGTTTTCAATCCCAACACCTGAGCGACAAAAAATTACAATATCGTAGAAGACTTGGCCCAAGCTCCTTGCGCCATGTCTACCCTGGAAGTTTTGCAGAATTTTCCTAATCAACGCAAAGCTCTCCTCGTGGCCATTGGTGCAGTTGACTTGGATTCCTCGAACACCATCATGTTCCAACTTGACAACATTAAGTCGAGGCTCTCTCACCAACTCGCATTCCAAGTAACTGCGAACATTGCTGGGAAGATTGTTCATTGTACCCTTCTAGACGAAGGTGCCTCCACTTTTGTCATGTCGATCACTTATTGGAGAGCCATTGGCTCCCCCGGATTGAATCATTCTCCTAGCACGTTGAAAGCATTCAACGGGCGTGGCTTTTAACCTCATGGGCTCTTACAAGCTCTTGCAGTTGAGTTGGGTGGAAAGACCGTAACCATTAATGTGGAAGTGGTCTTGGCCCCGATAGATTATAATCTCTTGCTTGGTCGCAATTGGTTTTACGCCATGCAGGCGGTAGCTTCTTCAGTATTCCGCACAGTGAAATTCCCCCACCAAGGATGAATTGTCACTATCAACCAATTAGACTTTTGTACACCTGACGCCACTACTCATCCTGGTGACCACGTTCCTTCCATTGGATAGATGTCAAAACAGTATGAGAGTGTAGGGGTTGGCCTTTTGAAAGATTCATCTCTCATGGGCGTGGTTTTTCCACCCGCAGACCCCCATAATCATGTTTCCATGGTGCACATGGTCTCCACAGAGATCTCATCTCGCTCAAACGATGCTTGGCTTGTACCAGATGAAGCCACAACACACCTGTTTGGAGACATAATGCCTCTTTCACCCGCTGAACGCATTTATGAGGCTATCCAAATAGCGCCGGAGGACCATTCATCCATGGCCTCTCCTTCCTGTTCCCTACGATGGATGTCCTCTCTACCCGATCTCTTACTTTGGACTTTTCATTCAGATGAGTCCATCATGGAAGTAATGAATGTGGACGACAGTCCTTGGGATGATCTTCATCATAGGTCATCTTTTCTTCCTCCATGGGAGTACATAGAGGACAACATTCATACCCTCTTTTCACCGGATATCTACCCATCCATTCATTTTTCCATCCTCACATGTTCTACGGACACGGAGGGCAACTTGGCTAACATTGAGCCAACCACTCTGGTAGACATCTCCGTGAAACCAGGTGTAGTGGAACACATTCGCATTGGCTAGAAGTGTTCCCCTGAAGAAACCATTGTTTGCACAGCCTTATTCAAGGAATTTCGAGACATATTTGCTTGGTCCTATGAGAAGATGCATGGGATAGACCCCGCGATTGTTTCTCACGAAATAAAAACCTATCCCGACATCAAGCCTGTGCGCCAAAATTTGCGACCAGTACACCCCCGAAAGACTACGACAATTAAGGCAGAAATTGAAAAGCTCTTAAAGGCTGGTTTTATCTATCCTATCCCATTGATGGATTGGGTCTCAAACGTCGTTATTGTGAACAAAAATCAAGGCACCATTCGCATCTGTGTTGATTATCGAGACCTTAAACGGGCTTGTCCGAAAGACAACTACCCGACCCCCTTCATTGACCAGATTATCGACAACTGTGCCGAAAGCGTCATCTTCTCATTCATGGATGGATTTTCTGGTTACAACCAAATTGAGATCAACCTAGCCGATCAACATAAGACTGATTTCATCTTCCCGTGGGGAACCTTTGCATATCGCAAACTCCCATTTGGCCTTAAAATGCCGGTGCCATGTTCCAGCGGGCTATGTCATATGCTTTCCACGATATTAAGGAATTTGTGGAGCCATGCTTGGACGATCTCCCTGCTCATTCAAAGCAATGCGAGTTCCACATTGATCATCTGACGGCCATATTCCTCAGATGCAGACGGTACAATATCCATTTGAATCCTCATAAGTGTATCTTTTTAGTTGAGTCCGGACGCCTCTTAGGATTTATCATTTCGAAGGACGGGATTTGCATTGATCCCTTAAAGGTGGAGGCCATCATCAACCTACCACCCCCGACTGATGTTACGAAACTTCAAAGTCTCCAAGGGAAGGCGACTTATTTCAGATGTTTTGTCTGTAATTTTGCGAAGAAGACTCAGGGATATATGAAACTGCTTAAGAAGGACGTCCCGTTCATTTGGGATGACCAAGCTCAAAAATATTTTGACAATATCAAACATTCCATCACGCATGTTCCCATGCTCCAACCACCTAATTATCATCGCGATTACATTTTGTATCTCGCCGCTTCTGTCACCACTATCGCCATGGTTTTGGTACAGGAAGATCAAAACGCCCAGGAACATGTGATATACTATGCGAGTAAGGGTCTCACCGACACTGAAACTAGATATTCACATGTCGAAAAACTTGCTTTCGCGGTAGTCATTGCCATCCAGAAGTTCCGTTATGACATCCTGCTCCGCACCACCACCATCATCGCCGACTCGAACCCCATGTACCACGTACTAACACGTCAAGTACTTGGGGGAAATTATTCACGTTGGATTGTGATACTGCAAGAATTCGATCTTCTTTTCGAGAAAGCCAAGTCTAAGAAGTCTTTGGTGTTTTCCAAGATCATTTGTGACCTTCCCCATCCTGATGCAGAAGTAGAGAACAATGACTCCTTTCCGGATGAATCATTATTTCTCATCAGTACGACTGACCCATGGTATGCAGATATCTTGTTATATATTCACACCCAACGCTTTGATCCTCAACTGTCTCATGACGACTGTCGTAAGATACGTCACCATGCAAAGTATTACTTGATCATAACTGATACTGTGTATCGTCATGGCATCGATTCAATTCTTTGACGTTGTCTAACGCACGAGGAAGCCGAACGCGTTCTCAATGACTATCATGCTGGGGCGTGTGGCGGTCACCTCTCTGGGATGGCTACTGCCCAGAAGATTTTGCGCGTAGGATATTACTGGCCTGCTATCTTCAAAGATTGTATTGAGGCCGTTAAGAAATGTCCTCCTTGCTAACACTCACTACAAGAAAAAAGGTCACTAGTGAGGGTCATGCCTATCATGGACCTTTAAGGGTTGTCACCAATGTTTTATATGATGACGGTCCTTAAAACATCGTCATTATAAGTTCCTTTTGAGATGGTCCTTTAAGGTTCGTCACCAAATCCCTTTTCAGGGACAGTTTTGGTGAGGGTTGTTAAAGGACCGTTATTGATTCTCTCTTTGGTGACACTTCAGGTGACAATATTTTAGTAGCCCTCACTAATACATGTTTATTTTACTTTTGGTGAGTGTAGTAAATGTTTGTCACCAATTATCATTATAATTGGTTTTTGGCGAAACTATGTGAGCGTTGCTATATTTTTCGACAAAAGAATATAATGGTTTAAGATAGCCAGTATTGTTATGGATTCTTTGTAATTAATATGTTTCCAAGGTCATACTAGTTACAATACCCACTCATAAGGTCTATAAGCAATCTCTAGTGGTTTTCCATAAGAAACCACTAGCAATTTATAAGTACCATTCCAAAATGGATCCATAAGCAATCTGATCTTTTGGGTATTCGACATCAACAAAATTGATTCATATATCCTGTTAGATTGTACTTCCAAGCTTTGAAATCCATTGGCATTAATGGAGGGATGTCTACTCATCCATGTTCTACTCCAACACCTTAATTCACATGGTTTGGATTGCATCACGAATGGTTTGGTTGAAGAATTTGCATTTTAGCATGTTTTAGCAGACAATTACAGGCTTGACTCAAGCCTGTAGAATCTCCAGTTTCTGTGTTTGTTAAATATTTCAGTAAAATACTGAAGATGAATAGATTGTTGGTAAAATGGAATGTCTCGTGTATGGGGAAGGGAATCCTGAAAATGAACAGAACCTTGATACTCTCTTGGATTCATCCCTCCCAGTACAAGCAAACTTTCAGTTCTATTTGGAATTATTCTTTTCAAGTTGCAGATATAATGATTTCTTACAGCAGAGTTATATCTTTAAAATCCATGGAGGATCTGTATTTGCATCATTGGAAGGATTGGATCTCGGTTTTATCCCCTGCCAATGTGGTATGCTATTCAAAGTCTTCTCTTAATTCCGGACAAATATTGTTCCTATAGGGTTAAATTCAATATATTTTTCCTAATAATGTGTATAAATTCTAGCATATAAGAATGATTTTTATACATTTCAATTAGCTTTTCAAGGTCATTTCATGGCTTATTATATATTGTGACATGTTAGACCAAGTATTTTTGTTCAAATAATTTCCATAAATGGAGTGACCGTTAACTCATTGTTTTTTGGACGAATGGGTATATGCTGATTTGGCCCCATCAATTGTCGTAATTAGCTGTATCCTTTTGTCCCTGCATGTCTGAACAATTATATGTACACCCGATTTGAAAGTTGGATTTCTTTGTTATGCATAAGTCAACCTTGTAAATACCAATTTGGGTTAAAGGATACTGGTTTGATCACCTAACATCCTTTCAGCAGAGAAAGTTTCAGTTGGCATGGCTAGTGCTGCACGTAGGGAGGAGCCATATTCCATTGAACTGTTGGATGAAGATCCCTCTAGTAAGAGGATTTTTCAACAAATTGGATTGTATGCATTTTTTTGTAAATTCAGAGGGCACAACGAAGATGTGACCAAGGAATTTTCTCTCAATTTCGATGGATCTTGTTCTAACATTCGGGGGTTTCTGCTTCCAGTTTCAAAAACGTCCATTGCTCTCGATGCAGGCTTACCGCAAACAGGGGAAATATGGTTTAAAGCTGGTCGCTTGAAAAACCCTGACTCTTGGAAACAGTTTGTGAAGGTGGCTAATTCTAGTATTCATTGGAAGAAGGGAGCTGAATGCAACTGTTTCACTGCTGAATGGGGTAATGTCATTTTATTTTTGCAGAAATATTTGACTTGTGAAGGACGATATAGCCTTGTCTTTCTTTATCATATTCAGCTTCTCCTTCACATTAAAGGAGAAGAATTGATGAACATTCCATACTTTTTGTGGAAGAGCCTGTCTAAAATGGCTTCAGCTGCCCAAAAGCGGCCTGATCAGCGACTTGGTAATAGCTTGTATCATCATGGATTAATTAAGTTGTTGATCGTGGACAGAAGAGCAACCTAACATGGGAACAATTTTTAGTGGAAAAAGGTTTTCAGGAGCAGGTTAATTATGATCCACAAGATTCTGTATCGCCCCCTCCAACAGTTCAGACAGAACTTGATCCAACACCAACATTTTCTGAACCAATTCAATCCCAACCATCTCCAAAGAGGCATAGAGATGATGAAGAGGTTAATAAAATTTCAGTTACGGTGAGAAGAAGATCTGCAAGGCTAGAAGGCATTTCTGAAGAAGTTATTGAAAAAGTTAGAACATCTGAAGATATGTTTTTGACAATACCCAAACGTCCAAGAACCCGTTATACATAGAGTCAGAATTTAGAGTCAACACCCCTGCCAGAATTGGAAGCTACTCAGTTTCAAGACCAAGCTCAAAGGGAAGAAGATGAATCTAATCAAGTGGTAAGGCCTGATTCTCCTAGTTTAATTTCAAGTAAGTTACAGAAGAGGATTAAGAAACTTCAGAAGCAAGTTCGTGAATTTCAAGTTTTGGATAGACATGTTAAAAATGAAAATGAAAAGTTAAAACAGAGGAGTAGACAATTACAGAGAAAGAATGGTGTTCTTAAGAAAAGACTGAAAATTTTGAGAAATAAGGCTCATCGATGGAGTTTGCAAAACAAAAGGTTGAGGAAACAAAATAAATTTCTTAGAGATAAATCAGTACTAAAGGAATCAGTACCACTGGCTGAGGATAATACAAGTTTGGAATTATTGGCTATAGCAGCTGCAGAAAACATTCTTCCTAGTACCTCTAAAAGTTTTGAAGATAAAGAAAAAGTCACAGATGTTCTCTATGCATTTTTTAATCAAATTATTGATGATGTCTGGACTAATACCCTGGCTTTAGCATCAACTGAAGTAAATACTGTTAAATGGACTAGAAGAAATGATGAATTATATGACTTGGGCCTTATTTATCAACAACGATATAAATTTGAAGTACAACGTATGCATGAAACTTGGTTTTCTGCTTACTTGGTTCAAGAACAAAAGTTGAAGTCCAAGATACAGTCTTTACAACAACAATTACTGATTAAAGAAGAAGAAAAGAGGCAAATGTTTAAATTTGCTGAGCAAGCCATTTCTTGTAGAAGTCCTGCTAGAGTTTATTCAATGTACCTGCATGAACAATGGGTAGGCCTTCAGATGATTAGATTGAATAATAACAAAAAGTTCATGATAGGAAATGTTGATGACTTTGTGGATATATATAATGAATCATCTACAAGGGAAAAGGATTTGTTGTGTGAACTTTATCAGTTTAAATTCTTTCTAGAACATGAATTGGAATGGAATCCCAATCATGTAGTAGGATATATTCAGTTACGAGCCTTTTCATCTTTTATTCAGAATCAAATTAAGTGGGAAATAGGGATGAAATTATTTTATAAGTTGGAATTCCAGTCTGAACTTCACGCCAGAGGAGAGCATCCAGATGCTGAAGTGGCCTTTTCTAGTCACAGTCAATTCCTCAGGGATCCTATGAGGGTGAAACAATTTAGAATGAATCAAAGATCAGCGTTACAGAGTTTTGAAGAACTTATATCTTGTGGGACTTTGGCCTCTTTGCAGGCCTCAGAGACCCGTTGGAATTTGCTTCCTCTAGTACTCCAACAATGAGACCCCATGGGATACCCATTTTTCCAGGTTTCCTTTCCAAGAACAAGTTTTTATGTGAATTCTCTACGAAGAAATGGTACTCAATGGCTTGGGTTAAGGTTCCATTTCCTTTTGCTCTGGTGCAGCAAAACTGAGTACAATGTGGTTGGGATGTGGTATGATTTTGCAGAGAACTCTTCATGGATGGAAGTGGATCGTCATTTAGGATTTTGGGAAAGAAATGGAGTAAGTCACCAATCTTACAGTTGGACCGAGCTACATCAGAATTTACTACGGGGGGAATAAGTTGCATAGGGACATGCAACAAACTTCCTTCTAGGGAAGATGCTTGGTGCTTGAATTGTTACCCAAAGGGTAGGTTTTCACTTGGATCTCCATCATGTTGTTACTTGATAATATACTAGAGGATGTTAAAAACCTGTAATTGTTTTGTTAGGATTTCAGGTTTATTGAATGCACAATAGTGGAAATATCCATTTTGTTTATCTAGACTCTAAAGTATGATATTTCAAATCTAATGATTTTCCCAAATATGTATTTTTATGTTTATGTGAATTTGAACTTGTTCAAAAGAAGTGTATAAATTTTTCCTTGGAAACTTACTAAATCCCATAATCTGACATTTTATAGTGATTTTAGGAAAAACTTCGACCTTTTATTTAATGTAAATGAACCAACTGAACTATACTTGTTTTGTTACAAGTAGTTATAGAAGGACCATGTTCACATGAAACTATTAGCATTGATTGCGAGGTAATCAGTCCTGCAACCTCTTACAGATCCATTTTTTTTTCCATAAACCTGAAATAATGCTGAAAATGTTATAGTTGCAGTCACTGCCCTTTTTAATTTCGATATGATTGGCAGACAATTAGTATGATTATCCTTTTGATCAATGTGTTGCATCTTCCTCTTGCCTCCTGGGAAATTGTACAATGTATTTAAGGCATAGCCATATTCATTATCATGTGGACTATCCTGTAGCCATCTCTGGAGGTGTTTTCACATCTAGGAATTTTGTTTGTGTATTTTGACTACGTTTCATGTTAGTCTGGTTCTCTTTGGGGTTTAGGGATGTATCCACACCATGGTTCCATACCCTATTGTATTCCATGGCTTTATCTCTGATATTTTTATGTCCCTATGGGAAATATAACGATTGCAGGGACACAATTATATGTCTGTTCAAGATTTCTCTTAAGGCACACCCAATGTTCAACATTAGAAATAAAATTTTGGTTTTTTTTCCATTATTTAAATAATTATTTTTTCGTGTTTTCATTGGCTTTGCAGTGATGATTTATTCAATAAATATAATCTCAGGGGACTCTTCTGATAGGTGTCCAAGTAGACATCAGTGACCACTGAATTCTAATGCACTGATATCCACCGCCACCCAGAGATCCGTAACTTTCATTGATCTTAGATTTTATGGGTTTTGGGAACCCTCATTTGGTTTCATTTCACATTTTTTCTAAGGCATGATAGGGTTCATCACTGCATCTGTATTTCCATGAATATGGCTTGGTTTAAACACAGGTAACAATAGAAAAAATCAGTAAGTTACATTGTGTTTCGTTGATTTAGTTCATCGAATCATGTTTTAAGCAGAATCTATACATGTTTGTGGATATCATGATTGTTTTTAGTTGCTTTCCCATGGGATCTGATGACTGTCTTGTTTAGTGTTTTTAGACAGTTTAATAACGTATATCTACAGGCTTGGCCTAAGCCTATAAGTTGAGTTGTTGTTTATAATTACATATGCATAAATGGAAATCAGACACATGGGTCTTATTTTGAATCGTGTCACCTAGCCCATCCTCCTGTTGGTTGCTCCAAGTTCATTTTGATGTAGATTTTCCTTGAGCAATCTTGAACTCAAGCAACCTATTGTCAATACTTTTGTATATCCACATGCAGCTAATTCTTCACTGTTTATGGAATTACTAGAACATTCCCAATTAGCTTCAAAGCCTTCAAACCTGCCTTTGAACAATTCTCAAATGCATTCACAAATTATTGTGCCAAAAAAATGCTTCAGAAAATTCTTCAATTCTGCTCTTAAGTTTGTAGAGTTCCTATAGAGATCATCCTCCTGTTCTCATAACTCTCTAGACTACTTACTTTCATCAGATGTAGGTTATGTGTTTATCTAGGACCCTGCCTAGTCTTTCTTAGACCCAGCCAAGAAAATTGGATACAAGACCCTGCTTGTATTATATGTACATATGCATATCTTATCAAATTTCATCATCTCTGTCATGTCACACTTTATCAACCTGTCACAACCATGTCTTCAGTTTGTCCTCAGTAATATCATCAGTCTAACAGTTCAGTCATATTAATAAAGTTTTCTCATCAACTAAATGTGCTCATATCTTCAAGGTCTTCCCATATCTTCAAGGTTTGCTTATGTCTTCAACTTCTGCTTATCATCATTTCCTCAACCAACCAAATACTGCTCTTCATGTTGTTACTGTCATCATTGTCATGTTAATTATCATATCGAACTGTCACATCATCCATAGTGATGTCCAATATTGTTACTGTTAAGCCAAGGCTTGCATTGCTATATAACGCTGTCATGTCAAATTAGTCCATATACTGCTCATACTCAATGGTCAAGCTAGTCATGTATCTCAGAGTCACTGTGCTCATACCAAGGTCGTTGTGCATGTATATCACTGAGATATAATCATATTAATACACCATTACCAGTATATACATCACTGTATCTATTGTGTAATTCTATGCATCATCATTATCAACATCAATGTAGGCAACATAAACATCAAGTGTTCATCAAATCATGGCATGGGAGATCATCATCAAGGTCTGTATACATCAAGGTTTTGAACATGCATATTGCATCATCTCATTGCTATTGAACTGTGTGTACATCACTGTTCCTACTTCACCTATCTCCATACTGTAGTATGCAGCATCATCATAAGGTAGCATACATCCAGGGATTTCATCATTCAGATTGTTGAAGGTGTGAACAAGGTCAACAGTCTTGTTAGGGCATCATTCTGCTGCTGTAAACAAATTCTGGACAGTCCCAAAAGCTCTCAGAATTTATATACCCGAAATCAGAAATAATAGACAAGAAAATTAGACTCCTATCATGCTCTTGCGATTTTCCACTTGTCCACCCTTTGCTGCTGCTATATATCAGTCCGAAATTCCTCAGTCACACCAAAAATCAGAGTTAAAAAAAAATTGTTTACTGTAGCTGCTACAGTAACTGAATTTCCTCAGTAAATTCCTCAGACAGATCTGAATTGCAGAGCTTATCACAGATCCGAATTTCTCACAAAAAATGAAAGCGTTGATCCCTTTTTATACTAATTTTCCTATGAAAATGTTTAAGGAGCTGACCTGTCATTTTGTATTTTTTTTTATTTTCTTTTTGAGTAAATTATGGAGCCGACTTGTCATATAAAAAAATGTTTATTTTATTATTATTATTTTGGAGCCGACTTTAGGCAATTAAAAGGTTCTGGGCCGACTTCACATTTTACCATTTAAATTTATTTTAAGATCTTCAAATTTCTTTTTCTTCCATACCTTTACTTCCATTTCTTCAAGAGATTTTCATCAAGGTGTAAGGAGCTTCAAATAAGCACATCATCAAGTGGTATACAAGACCAACTTCACAATTAAGAACTTCATCCATCAAATTTTAAGAGCTTCATATCATATAGCTATGACATGTCATCATCCAAGTGCCATCATGCCACCATATATGTGGGTGCCAAACCTTTACATGCACCATGACCATCTTCAAGGGTTTCATGACCCCATTAACCCACAAATGACCACAGAATGGGTCATTTTCCCACTTTGGTGTTCCAAAGCCCAATCATGCCATGTCATTAATATTTATCACTTCTTTGTCATGTCATGGTTTGTTTTCCCAAGCTGTCATGTCCACGTATATCTCCAGGCCTAAGCCTGTAAGTTGAGTTGTTGTTTATAATTACATATGCACAAATGGAAATCAGACACATGGGTCTTATTTGGAATCGTGTCACCTAGCCCATCCTCCTATTGGTTGCTCCGAATTCATTCTGATGTATATTGTCCTTGAGAAAGCTTGAACTCAAGCAACCTATTGTCAATACTTTTGTATATCCACATGCTTAATATGCCTGTAAGAGGGCTAAGGAGAATGCCCATAGATCTATTTGGGTGTTGTTGCAGGTGTGTTATGTGTCTTGGGGATGACCAAATAGATGAAAAGCTACAACAACTAATTGTCTATGGGCCTACCTTTCATGTGGAGTACATTGGTAGGTTCCTTGCAAACAATACCACATGTCCACTTTGTCTCATTATTTCTATTCCCTTGAACACAGAAAATTATCTCATTGCAAGTAACATGGAACTAACTCCTACATTTATGGAACTAAATCCTAACTCCTAAAGTTCTTAAGTAACATGGATGCACAACAGAGTGGACTTCCTTCTATTTAGGTTCCTGGTCTAGGTCTTGTACTTATCCTTATACCTTTGAAAGTAATGGCATACAAGTAGGGAATACCAACATGAGAAGGGAACCCATGATTTAACCTTGCATCCACCTCACTATTACAGTGAACCAATTGGATAAGAAAATTATGTATTGAAGAAATATAGTGAACCATGGCTTTATCTCTGATATTTTTATGTCCCTATGGGAAATATAGCGATTGCAGGGACACAATTATATGTCTGTTCAAGATTTCTGGTAAGGGACACCCAATGTTCGATATTAGAAATAAAATTTTGGATTTTTTCCATTGTTTTCATTGGCTTTGCACTGATGATGTTTTCAATAAATATAAGCTCCGGGACTCTTCTGATAGGTGTCCAAGTAGACATCAGTGGCCATTGAATTCTAATGCATTGATATCCACCGCCACCCAGATATCCACCACTTTCATTGATCTTAGATTTTATGGGTTTTGGGAACCCTCATTTGGTTTCATTTCACATTTTTTCGAAGGCGTGATAGGGTTCATCACTACATCTGTATTGCCATGAATATGGATTGGTTTAAACACATGTAACAATAGAAAAAATCAGTAAGTTACATTGTGTTCCGTTGATTTAGTTCATCGAATCATGTTTTAAGCAGAATCTATACATGTTTGTGGATATCATGATTGTTTTTAGTTTCTTTCCCATGGGATCCGATGACTGTCTTGTTTAGTGTTTTTAGACCAACATTTATATGTAAATGGATAAGCCCAAGAGATATTTTGATGCATATAGGATTTCGTATGTGGGATGTGGGTATCTTCATGATAAGTTTTCAATTTTTTTTGCTTGGTTTTGAAGGTGTATTCGTTGCGATAAAAATTACAAATGTGTGAATGCAATTTTGATGTTTTCATATTTGGGTTTTAAATTTATTTATAATTTTTAGATATTATTATGGGTTTAACAAGATGACCATCTAGTTGTGGGGATTATAGGGGTGTTGTGGAGGATTTTTATGGTGATTTTAGGAAAAACTTTGACCTTTTATTTCATGTAAATGCACCAACTGAACTATACTCGTTTTGTTACAACTAGCTATAGAAGGGTCATGTTCACTAGGACTATGTGCTGGAAATGAAACTATTAGCATTGATTGCAAGGTAATTAGTCTTGCAACCTCTTACATATCCATTTTTTTCCATAAACCTGAAATAATGCTGAAAAGGTTATAGTTGCAGTCACTGCCCTTTTTAATCTATCTATGTGAAGATAGTTATTTGTATCAGACACGACTTTTGCGAGAGGGAGATATACTAGTACTTGTGGAATTATCAGAATCAGACATTGCTTGGGCTTCTCCAAAAGTGAATTCTCTGTCATCAATCCTCCATGTCACCTTTGCCATGTCCTCCATCTTGCTTTCCATGCTTGTCCATGCTTGTCTACAGGCTTGGCCTAAGCGTGTAAGTTGAGTTGTTGTTTATAATTACATATGCACAAATGGAAATCGGACACATGGGTCTTATTTGGAATCCTGTCACCTAGCCCATCCTCCTATTGTTTACTTCAAGTTCACATTCTTCTCAATCTTTGATCAATTCAATGTCATTGCTTTTCCAAGGTATAAAACCGTTAATTGCATTTGCTAAATACTTGCATTGATTACTTCTATGCTTAAGCTTGATTTCATAATCAGGATCAACCAGAATTGATTGTGGGCACACAAGATAATATCCATCACCTAATTTTTCCCCATTAGGCATGACAAAGTTTGGTTCAATTCTTTTGATGTAATCCTTTGCAACCTTCAATTGACCATTAAAATATGTCAGTAAACATTTTTTTCCATTCAATCCTGCATCTGAAGATGGTAATTGCAATTGAACCTGCCAATAAACAAATTCGTGTGAGATTCCTCGGAATAAGAATGGAATATTAAACATAGAAATAAAGAGGCTTAGAACTTACCTATTGTATTGATTTTCCAATTGGGTCACGAATATGTTCTCCCGAATTCAAAGGAGTTTGTTTTGGCAAAGCATGATGAGGACTCAGATAAGCCTGTTAGTAAATAAATACTTGTAAGATATAGTGAAATAATGATTATAACATTGCAGTAAATATTAAATAGTTTCAAAACTCACCATCGACTTTGGAGTATGAAATGTATTAGACTTTGGAGTATCAAATGTATTAGATGGTCTAGGAGCCATTGTATTTTTTTCCAATGAACCTTGACTAGGATTATTCTAGAGACTCTCCTAAAAAAAAATACTTGTTAGCGGTTTTCAAAGAATGGAAAATAAAAATGGAAAAAATAAGAGTTGGTTTAAAAAACTACATGGATTGGGGTGACTGGATTAAGAGGTGACAGTTGCGGAGGTCGTCGATTTGATTCAACATCTGACATGGAAATATTACTCTGCCAATATAATAGTTTGCATTAGATATCATGAAATCAGAAGATAAAGGGTTAGGATGCAAAAAAATAATTCATAAATTACACACCCTACAACAATATGATCATGTTCATGTTAGCATTATGATTTTGAAATCCCCAACTTTAAAGATGGCCTACATACAAAATTAAAGTCTACACACGCAAACCTTACATTGTTGGATTTTGGAACAACTCTGCCACTTTCTTTCCCCACCTCCATGGCAGCTTTCCATTCCATTAATTCTTCAACAGCTTTTTTCAATCTTCCGAGTTCCTTGTCTTTTTCTGTTAATTTCTCTTTAGTATTATGAAATTCCTTCTTGTAGGAACGATCTTTTCCAAATAATACTGTTGGAGTGACTCCGAATCCAACCCCACGTACACGACCCCTCCTCTCAGGCCCCAAAACAATAGCAAGGGCGTCTTGCTTTGTAGCATATGTAGGAGACACTGACTCATTTTGTGCCGATTCAATTTGATTGTAGCAATGTCAACATTTCAACAAACTAATATAAGAAACATCATAAACTCTAAAAAAGCATAAATGATACAAGAATAGGTTCGGAACTTACTATTTTCTCCGCAATGAATGATGGCATTGGAGTGCCATCCTTCTTTTTATGGCATTTCATCCATACATCAACCCTAGTTATAGGCTTATTACTTGGACCATGTGATTGATTCTAGTATCAACAAATACAACAATCTAGTTAACTATATTTAAAGTTGTTAATTGTGAACAAATAATAGAATTTGTTGCAACTTACGAGGTAATATTCAACCCTAAAGTAACCTCTACAGCCAGAAGTGTGGGTCTCTTGTTCTAATGCCCTATTTTCCTTATTTGTTCTTGACCTCTCCTGTAGCTCAATAAACAAATATATGCTAAGATTATAGTTGATTTTATGAGAGGATTCAAAATCAAAGATGATAACATTCAAATCTGTCTTTCATTTTTACCTTGAATATAGGGTCAGATCGTAATCTAACAAATTCAATCCAATCAGTTTCATTTACTCCAATAGGAAGGTTTGCAATCCTCTCCTCATCTGTTTCGTATTTCAAATAGTATTTCTTATACAAATTATATCTATAGGTTCTCAAGTGTTGAGATATTGCTTTATGACACCATTGCTCTACTGATGGATCTATTTGGTAGGTACGCCACAATAGATAAAAAATCCATTATTAGATACAAGCGTTATTTGAAACTAAACCTATCACACACAAGCTAAATATGCATCAATATATAAAGTTTAGAATAAGTTGATGCTCACATTGGTTGCACTCCACATGTCTTTCTTTTGCACTTCAGACACTTTTTTCCATTCCATGTGCTTGATGCCTAGAATTTCCCTTGCAAGAACACCTAAAAATGAGGAGAATTTCTTTGAATGTGGACCAATAGGCTGGCCCCTCTCATTAAATTGAATTTTAGGCAATGCAATGCCCTCTATAGTGGTTCCTAAGAGACATTTTGTTGGTCCTCTACTCCCTCTTTTCACATTTATTGCAATACTAGCTTGGGTAGATGCATTTGCATCTTCTAAACCATGCTCTTGTTGTGGTGGATCCTGATCCAAAACATGATCTTGTTGTGGTGGTTCCTGTTGAAAATTTTCTGGAAAAACAAACCAGTACCCCTCTTGAGATAATGACAATATGAAATTGTTAATATGAAATCTTGAAATACTTGTATAGGACAAAAAATGTTTAGAAATGATCATACCTTCCAGTGGTTCTTTCACATCTTTCTCAAGAGTATGTGCATTAGAATTGTTGTTGACACTACAACAAGTAGATTAACTTTGTAATGGGACAATGGATCCCGATGCTATACTTTGTTGGAATTTGTTTCCCATCTTAGAGTCTATGGTCAAGTATATTATGAATTTTTTTAATATAATTGTTTATTTATTAAAAAATAAATAATAAGTTACCATCATGTTTAAAATATTTACCTGAATTTGTGCCACATATAACATTGTCATTTCTTTTGGTAATGCGGCCTGACTTTGTTAAAAGTGATGTATTGCAACGTCTTAATTTAATCTTGTTAGCTCCCAACAAATATGGATTGTAGCTCGTGCTCAAAGAAAGTTGACAATTTTTAAGGTATAAAAGAAAGGACAATAATTGTTAAAAAATATTGAAGTTATTGAAATCCCAAACAACAAAAAAATAATGTCTTACTTTGATATGGACATCCGCAAATAAACTGCATAACAAAAAAAATCACTTCTATTAACACATCGTTGAAACAAGCCAACTAACACAATCCTGAAAATTAAATAGTATTTATGAACATTATACAAATATCTTTAACTCATTCATAACAAAATGTCCAATAATGTATACTAAAATATAGAGGGTGCTTTTTGGGAATACTCCGTGGTCAAAAGTTTTACAGGAAAAATATATGAAATCTAATGTTATTAACTGGTTCAGGATGCTACTACATCTTGGACTGCTCAGGATGCTACTGCAACTTATGACTCCAAGACACACTCTTTTCTTCTATTTAGATTTTTCGGGTGTTCTTTGATGTGTAATCTTCACATGCTTCATCGAATCTTCTATTATTAAACCTTTTAATTCATATTTCTGTCTTTTGCAGATTTTGATTATTTAACCAATTAAAATCTCAATGGACATCTTCCAGGTTTGTGGGCTTCACGCCCTTTCAAATCTTTGTTTTAATGAACTAATTAATTAATTAACTAGTCAATTAATTCATAAATTAACTTCAAGCCTGTAGGCTTCATTTCCTTCAAAACGGCATGCTTGGGCTTTCTACGGGCTTCCTTTCTCCCAAAACTTGGGCATTATCTTTTTTAATCTTCTAGCTTCTTCTTATTAAGATCTCCAACTTTATAAGATCTACAGTGACGGTGGAGAAAAACTTGTCACAGAAAAACAGAGCAACTGTCTTTCCCACAAGATCAGATACCGGGACTTGGTCACCTCTATTCTTTGATCACAAAGTTACGCTCATTAGAAACCAAGAGTGACTCCAGGGTTTGCGATTCTGAGGACATAACTGCCATATTGCCAACAGGGGCGTCTCAAGACATGGGAAAATATTTTAAAAAAAGGCCGGATTGCTCCTAGCAGATGTTTGTGTATGCAGAATGTTGAAACCACAAAACATCTTCTTGTGGACTACTAATTCATGAAGAGTGTTTGGAAATTATGCTGCATAGCTCTAAATACTGAGTAGATGTGAGGTGGGGTTCTAAAAATTTTGATATAAATTTGCTTAACTGGTTTAAAATATGTAAATCTTACCATTTACTCCCGGTTTAGATTCCAATATTTTTCCTTAAAGAAATTCTGTGATTTTTGCTAACTAGATGTTGGAGAGACAGAATCAGGCATTTATAAGACCTCTGTAACTTTTGGAAAGAGCGAATCTGTATTTTTTGTTTGGATTTGTGAGTAAGTGGATTTCTAGCAACGATACATCTGGAAAATTATGGTAACCCTATTCTAATACTATGAGATTAGGGAACGGAGCAAGTCTTCCCATCTCCTGCATCAACAAGGGTGGAAACGACCGGTGGCACCATATGTTGGCCTACTTATTTCAAATCCACAGTATGATGATGTAATGTATTTTAATATCTAGTTCATGAATGGACAAAAACAACTGACAAGATAACAAAAAATATCTTTGCAAAAGGCCAATTATCCATGGTAAATGTCATTTGCAAATATGGATTTTAAAATACTATTAAATTTTGAAATACTCATCATAATTCATTTGGAACGAAAGGGACAATAAGGAAAAAACAATGGCCAATAAGGACAAAACAATAGTAAGAGCAATATAGTACAAAGGGACAATAAAGACAAAACAATAGTATGAGCAATATAGTACAAACAATAGTACAAGGCAATGGTACCTCTTTTTGTTTCCACGGGTTTGTTAGGAACCCATGTCTTTACTTTGTTAGTATATTTTTGTTGGATGCATATGCTTTGTAAGTCGTCCCGTAGTATTTGTTGATCCATAGTTTGTATTATTGTTGTTGGACGCATATGCTTTGTAAGTCGTCCCGTAGTAATTGTTGATCCATATTTTCTATTGGCCCATGGTTTGTATTGACACATGGTATTGACCCATGGTATTGGTGCCTAGACTTAGTATATAAGTTTGTGTTGAGATCAATGAAGGGACCGTGAATTTATTTGTATTGAGCTTGCTCAAAGGAGGTTGCCCCCTCGAAGTGGCCTGCGATCAATATAAAAGTGATTTTGATTTCTGTTATTTCGTGTGTTTGCATTAATTAATTATTGCAGGCTCTTCACATTTGGTATCAGAGCACTTTCTTGGGCTCGCTGGGTGAAATTTCTATCAATTTGTTTTTCGCATCTGTCGCAGCTTCGGATCTGGGAATAATCCCTATCCACTTAACTGTGGGAAGTACTTGGGAATAAGCCCTAAAACGCATCGTGAGGAGTACCACAGGAACCCCAAAGTAGCTGGCCCATTGAGAGGGCCTGCCAGCGAAAAGGGCAACGACCCCTACCTGATTGACTAGTTCCCATCCGTGTGGTAAACCAAGAGATGTCGTTTGTGGCAAAGCGGTTATTAGTTTTACCTGAGCCGTGGAGTGAGGGGTACTGCCCCAATACGCAAGCCGTCATACAACATTGGTGGCCGAGTGAATCCCCTGAACCGATAGGAAGCCGCAAATACCTGGGGTCCATATCTATTTTTCCACTGAACTGTTGTCAATCACTTCTGTGTCGTTTCAGATCCATTATGATCCGTTTCAGATCCAACGGTTTCAGATCCATTCTGACAGTCATTCTAGCTCTAGTCGTTTCAGATCTAATCTAAAAGTCGTTTCAGATCTAGCCATTTTTTATCCATTCAACATCATTTCAGATCCATCGGTTTCCAATCCCTTTCGTAGATCTATCTGTTTCCAATCCCTTCCGTGCCGTTGCAGATCCATTCCTGTAAAAAAAAAAAAAAAAAAAAAAAAACTGTTTTTCGCTCATATCTCCCTTGTTTCAACTCTATTTTCCTTGAAACTTAACTGACACCCCTGCAATTCCATTCTGCATATTTCATTCCTGAAGACCCTATCCCAAATTCCACTTCCCAAGACCAAAAATCTCAGATTTGTCTATTTTTAGGGTTTGTCATAACTCCTTCGATTTTCATCCAAACGCCTTCAAATTTTGCCAACGTGTTTCTTTCCTAATTCTGCTTCTTTGTCCCTCTCCACCAAATTTTCTCATTCTTTCATCCCGCTTCTGAAATCCCAATTTTTTGCTTCCCCATTCCTCAGAAAGTGTCCAAAACCTGGTTAAACCCCAATTACCCATGCGAGTTGTTCCCAAATCCAAATTTCCCTTTACTAAATAAGCTTTTGTTTGTGTTTTTCTATCCATTCCTAAAAAAAAAAAAAAAAACTCCTGGTTATGGTTGTCACCCACGCAGGAGCAAAAACCATGGAGGAAGCACTTGTAGCCATCCAAACCAAACTCAAAGACCTGGACAAAAAATTTCTCAGCCTCCATCTTTAGCATTTCGCCATGAACAATAACTGACAGCCAGAATCTTTTACAGCCACCAGGTTCTCTTCTTCCAGCAATTTTCGTGGGCCGAAGCTTGATTTTCCTTGCTTCAATGGTATTATTCCGACTGGATGGATATACCGAGCAGAACAATATTTCAGCCTGCATAATACTTTTGATGTCCATAAAGTTCCACTTGCATCCTTTCATTTGGAACAGGAATCCCTTCAATGGTACCGTTGGTACATCAAAGCTCATCCCGAGCCAAACTGGACAGATTTTTGCCAACTCCTTTTGCCCCGATTTGGTCCTAGTGCTTTTGATGACTTCACAGGAGCACTCACTAAACTTCACCAAATTGGCATAGTAAGAGAGTATCAGACAGAATTTGAGAACCTAGCCAATCACACAGAAGGGTTGTCTGATGAATTCTACATGAGTTGTTTTATCAGTGGTCTTAAGGATGAAATCCAGTCAGAGGTTAAAATGTTCTGTCCCAACACAATGATGGAAGTCCTAGGTTTGGCTAAGTTGGCAGAAGACAAGATTGCAGCCCAATAGCGCTCCAAACCCACTTTTGTTCCCTTCCGAAATATGGGTTCTCAACGACCTCCCATCCCGCTAGCTCCTCGACCAACTCCTATCAAGCATTTGTTTGAAACCGAGATGCAGACATGCCAAGAAAAAGGGATTTGTTATAATTGTGATGAGAAATTCACTCGGGGACATAGATGTGTTCAACAAAAGCTCTATCTCTTGGATGTGGATTCTCCACCTGCCTCTGAACTTGGTGAAGAAGCTCCAAATACAGTAGATGACCAGGTCGACATTCAACACCCGCCTATTGACACCCCATATCGGGACGACCCACCTGAGATCTATCTCCATGCTATAACCGACGTCACCACCCCACAAACAATGCAGGTCAGGGGATACTTCAAGAAGCTCCCTCTTACCATACTCATTGATTCTAGTAGCACTCATAACTTCATTGACCCTCGGATTGCCAAACAGGCTGATTGTTTTGTCCATCCTTGCTCCAACTTTGAAGTCATGGTTTCCAATGGGGGCACCTTACCTTGCAAGGGGAAGTGTCACAATGTGCGTATCTCTATGGAAGATTATAACCTACGCTTTGACATGTTTTCCTTGTCCTTAGGCGGATGTGATGTGGTTTTGGGCGTTCAAGGGTTACGCACACTTGGCCCCGTCTTATGGGATTTGCTGAACTTTGGATGTAGTTTTCAGTCAATGGGACACAACACAAATTTATGGGCTTACAACCAGGGTCTCTCCGCATCATCAGTTCACATCGCCTAGAAAAGATCCTTAAGAAGAATTCACATGGTGTCATCGCTCAGCTCCATTCCATTCAGATGCACCCACCAATGGTCTCCAATACTTCCTTGGATCGATCTGCAGGTGTCTTTGTTGCACCAGTGGGCTTGCCGCCTTCACGAGACCTTTCCGGTAAGCATTTAGCTGCATCTACATCTCAGCAAGAAATGATGGCTATTTTGCATGTAGTACAGATGTGGCACCCATACCTATTATGGAATTATTTATGCATCAAGACTAATCTCCAGAGTCTGGAACATTTTCTAGAACAACGGGTCTCCTCCCCAGCACACCAGAAATGGGCTACCCAACTCATGGGTTATGACTATGCGATCACTTACAAGAAGGGTAAGGATAATATGGTGGCAGATGCTCCTTCTCGCAAATTTGATGACTCAGTTTCTCTTACAACTATTTCTCTGCTTGTTCCAAATTGGTTGCAATCTGTTCAGCAGGGCTATCTCTTCTATGAACTCCATGCTTCTTCATCAGCAGGGCACTCTGGGTTCCTCCAAACCTATGACCGGGAACACTGTAACTTCTTTTGGCAGGGACTAAAAATGAAAATTCACCAGATGGTGGTTGAGTGTGATACTTTCTAGGTCAACAAGGGTGAAACGACACTCCTTTCGGGACTGCTCGAACCCTTGCCATTCCTACACAGATTTGGATAGCTATTTCTATGGATCTCCTAGAAGCGCTCCAGTGGTACAATACCACATCTAAAAGGACACCATATGAAGCAGTTTATGGACAGGAACCGCCAGTTCTTCTTCCATACACGCTCAGCAGCTCCCCAGTTCAGGCAATTGACTCGGTTCTTCGAAACCGCAATCAAATTCTTCTCATTTTACAGGACAATCTTCACATGGCAATAATTCGACTGAAACAACAAGCCGATCAACATCGTTCTGAGAGCACTTTTCACGCAACTGATATGGTCCTTCTTCATCTACATCCTTCCAAGCAATCCTCCCTGAAACTCAAAAGGTGTCAGTGGGCCAGAATGCAACCCGAGGATGCTATAGGAGAACCACTCCTTCAGATTCTACATCAATTTTCACATCTAAAGCTTTGTGGACAAAGCTTTTTCTAATGGGGAGGGGATGTTAGGAACCCATGTATTTACTTTTTTAGTATATTGTTGTTGGACGCATATGCTTTGTAAGTCGTCCCATAGTATTTGTTGATCCATAGTTTGTATTATTGTTGTTGGACACATATGCTTTGTAAGTCGTCCCGTAGTAATTGTTGATCCATATTTTGTATTTGCCCATGGTTTGTATTGACACATGGTATTGACCCATGGTATTGGATCCTAGACTTAGTATATAAGTTTGTGTTGAGACCAATGAAGGGATCATGAAGTTATTTGTATTGAGCTTGCTCAAAGGAGGTTTCCCCCTCGAAGTGGCCTGCGATCAATATAAAAGTGATTCTGAGTTCTGTTATTTTTGTTATTTTGTGTGTTTGCATTAATTAATTATTGCAGGTTCTTCCCTTACTTTTTTTTCCACCGATCCACATAAACAAGATATAGGACTGATGCCAGCAGTTCATCATAGGAGTGATCCAACTAATTATTACTGGTAAACTAGAGTGATCCAAGTAATTAATATTTCGTTTTATATATTAATTGGTAACTAGAGTGATCCAACTAATTATTAAGTTTATAATAACTTATAGTAAACCAATGCCGGGGTTTACAATAAGTTATTATAAACTACGAGATTAGGGAATGGAGCAAGTCTGCCCATCTCCTGCATCAACAAGGGTGGAAAGGCCGGTGGCTCCACATGTTGGCCTACTTATTTCAAATCCACAGTATGATGATGTAATGTATTTTAATATCTAGTTCATGAACGGACAAAAACAACTGACAAGATAACAAAAAATGTCTTTGCAAAAGACCAATTATCCACGGTAAACGTCATTTGCAAATATGGATTTTAAAATACTATTAAATTTTTAAATACTCATCATAATTCATCTGGACCGAAAGGGACAATAAGGACAAAACAATGGCCAATAAGGACAAAACAATAGTATGAGCAATATAGTACAAAGGGACAATAAAGACAAAACAATAGTATGAGCAATATAGTACAAACAATAGTACAAGGCAATGGTACCTCTTTTTGTTTCCACGGGTTAAGATTTCCTGTTGTAAGAGAGTTTGCTTCTCATTTCCTCTAGTCTTCATAGCTTTCTAACTTCAATGCCAAGCAAAAAATGTTTTCAATTAAAATATTGTTGAATACATATGAGCTTTGTTCCTATTTATGTTACAAAATGAAAAAAAATATGGAGGGAAATCTAAATACTAAAAACAATGGAGGGAAATACAAATCCAAACATTCTTTTCTTGACAATAGATGTTCCTATTTCCATTTACAGATGTTACTATTTTCTCCAAATTATTATATAAAGTACATAAAATACTTATAAATTAGAAAAAAAACTTAAAAAGTATCACCAAATATTTTATAGTTAGAATTTAAGAATTGGTTGGATTTGCGCCAAGACTTATACATTTTTAAGTATGGATCCTTAAAATTTTAAGAGGTAGTCATGATTATAGAAGATACACAATCCACTAAAAAATGCACAACTAGAAGGAAAGCATATGGATTTGAAAAAACATAAAGTTAACATCTTCACATGTACAAGAGTAAAATCATTATAAGTCAAACAATATAATTTCTCAATCAAACTAATGGTGTGAAAAAAAAGTTTGTAATGGTGAGTGTAATGCATTGGTTTTCTATTAATTTTAACCCTTCTCATACAAAAACTAATGCAACAATTAAATAAAGTTGAAATGGACCTACTTAAACCTCATTGCCTACAACACATTCTCACACCATAAAAGAGGTGCCAAGACCTAGTATACCATCTAAGCAAAGACATTTAAAAACATATATATGAACCTCAATGGTGAGGTATGCCTTCAAATATGCAAAAGTTCCTCTAAATATGTGGAAATTTTCGGTTAGTAATGCGAAAGGTCTATTGAGTAAATTCTCACCCTCATCCATGCTAGTGATTTGCTTCCTTGATCAAACATCATGAGTGATGCCTAAGATAAGATCAAACCAAAATGTGTGATCCAAGGTTCTTCTCATGGATTGCAATTATCACTATTCTAAAAATACCCTATCCATTAATATGACTTCACGTTGAGGAATTAACACCTTTACAAATACCCAAAAAAATCATGCATTTTAGCCTTGGTGTTTTCACCTACTATTAGACTATTGTAACCACGTAGATGGCTTGAATCAAATGAACCATAAGATGGATGCATTCCTCAAACTCATTATTTTTTATGTTTGTAGGATCAGTGGTACAACATTCTCCATGGACTGGTAGAATGATGCGTCTCTTCCTGCACTAGAAGAGTGGGTGGACATTATAACAATTGTGTTGTTATGTGATGATCAGTCTCACTCCCTGTCGATGTCGATATAGTGGTTAGAGCCCCTAACGATTCCCACTCCTTGTCGATGAGGACACATTAATGGGTAGTAGCCATGTTCATGTGTAGTAGTGCATTTTCAAATGCCAGTGAGAGGACCCCTAGACCTCTATAATATATATGAGAGAGTCATGTTCTCATCATGTTCTATCAACTTGGTCTTCCTCTTGTGTGTATGAATGGGGTTCATTATTCTCTAGCTAACTATCCTTCTGTAGTAGATCAGTTATACTCGGGTATTCTTTGATGTGTAACGCATGGTCTCCCACCAGGTATGCCTTCTCCTAGGGTTTTCTCCAGTGGGGGGTAACTGGGTTTTCTCCCCCATGAGGGCTTCCCATGATACATGTTGTGTAGTTGTGCATTTTCTATAAACATGTGATCCTATAATTTGCTTACTGTTTCTATAGCTACCATCAAATCTAGGGATGAAGTTGGAACGTAAGCATGTTGTTTTGCATTAATATAGCTTTGAAAGAACCACCTATATTATAATGTTGTTTGTCATTATAGCCGAATACACATGCATAGGAGGGTGTGGCCCACCCATCGCAGGGTTGTCATGAAATGGAGAGTGCATCTGCGTTTTAATACTAGAAACAAAAGTGAGAGGACTAGTCAGAGAGACGGTAGCATTTCCCAACGCCACTAAGCTAGGGGATGGATCCCTCAGCAAAAAGTTGGCCCTCACCTATTTTATCCCTTGATGGTGGTAGCAGTACTTAATGATGGTGGATTGAGTTGGTTTCCTCGATGGGTGTTCCATGTACCCCTAGACCTCTATAATATATATGAGAGAGTCATGTTCTCATCATGTTCTATCAACTTGGTCTTCCTCTTGTGTGTATGATTGGGGTTCGTTATTCTCTAGCTAACTATCCTTCTGTAGTAGAGCAGTTATAGTCGGGTATTCTTTGATGTGTAACGCATCATCTCCCACTAGGTATGCCTTCGCCTATGGTTTTCTCCAGTGGGAGGTAACTCCGTTTTCTCCCCCATGAGGGCTTCCCATGATACATGTTGTGTAGTTGTGCATTTTCTATAAACATGTGATCCTATAATTTGCTTACTGTTTCTATAGATACCATCATATCTAGGGATGAAGTTGGAACGTAAGCATGTTGTTTTGCATTAATATAGCTTTGAAAGAACCACCTATATTATAATGTTGTTTGTCATTATAGCTGAATACACATGCACAGGAGGGTGTGGCCCACCCATCGCAGGGTTTTCATGAAACGGAGAGTGCATTTGCGTTTTAATACTAGAAACAAAAGTGAGAGGACTAGTCAGAGAGACGGTAGCATTTCCCAACGCCACTGAGCCAGGGGATGGATCCCTCATCAAATAGTTGGCCCTCACCGTTTTTATCCCTTGATGGTGGTAGCAGTACTTAATGATGGTGGACTAAGTTGGTTTCCTTGATGGTTGTTCCATGTGTCATAGGTATAGATAAGTCCTTATGCGGTTGCAAGCCCCTGATCACCTAACATTGGAGTATTGGTCATGATGTGTGACCCCTAACTTAACTCGTTGGTTAAGTTGGTCTTGTGTGGGATCATATACTTATTGGAGGATTTATACCCCTATACCTCTATAATATATATGAGAGAGTCATGTTCTCATCATGTTCTATCAACTTGGTCTTCCTCTTGTGTGTATGATTGGGGTTCGTTATTCTATAGCTCACTATCCTTCTATAGTAGAGCAATTATACTTGGGTATTCTTTGATGTGTGATGCATGGTCTCCCACCAGGTATGCTTTCGCCTAGGGTTTACGGCAAGCTGAGACATTGTGAAGTCACGCATTACTCTTGATTTTGCGGATTCTATCATAGTGAAAGGTTGTAATTTGGGTTTTCTCCCCCATGAGGGCTTCCCATGATACATGTTGTGTAGTTGTGCATTTTCTATAAACATGTGATCCTATAATTTGCTTACTGTTTCTATAGCTACCATCAAATCTAGGGACGAAGTTGGAACATAAGCATGTTGTTTTGCATTAATATAGCTTTGAAAGAACCACTTATATTATAACGTTGTTTTTCATTATAGCTGAATACACATTCACAGGAGGGTGTGGACCACCCATCGCAGGGTTGTCATGAAACTGAGAGTGCATATGCGTTTTAATACTAGAAACAAAAGTGAGAGGACTAGTCAGAGAGACAATAGCATTTCCCAACGCCACTGAGCCAGGGGATGGATCCCTCAGCAAATAGTTGGCCCTCACCGTTTTTATCCCTTGATGGTGGTAGCAGTACTTAATGATGGTGGTCTGAGTTGGTTTCCTTGATGGGTGTTCCATGTGTCATAGGTATAGAGAAGTCCTTATGTGGTTGCAAGCCCCTGATCACCTAACCTTGGAGTATTGGTCATGATGTGTGACCCCTAACTTAACTCGTTGGTTAAGTTGGTCTTATGTGGGATCATGTACTTATTGGAGGCTTTATACCCCTAGACCTCTATAAAATATATGAGAGAGCCATGTTCTCATCATGTTCTATCAACTTGGTCTTCCTCTTGTGTGTATGATTGGGGTTCGTTATTCTATAGCTCACTATCCTTCTATAGTAGAGCAATTATACTCGGGTATTCTTTGATGTGTGACGCATGGTCTCCCACCAGGTATGCCTTCACCCAGTGTTTATGGCAAGCTGAGACATTGTGAAGTCATGCATGACTCTTGATTTTGCGGATAATAATATTTAAATAATAAACTGCAATAATGGTAACACTTTTGTCACTTTGTATATCGTAAATTAAATTACTTCAAGAAACGATGCCTACATTTTCTAAGATTCGAAAGGTTCAATTTTATGCCATTTGTAAAGATTAAAAAGATTCAATTTTATACCATTTTCAAAGATTCAAAAGATACCATTTTCAAAGACTAAAAAATTCAATTTTTGAATTTTGGTGCGGATGAAATTAGGGTGGGAATGATTTGCTCTGGCTTAAACCACGCGCATGGAGAGATAGACAAAAAATCAAAATGAAATGCTGTTGGGTTGAACCGCGAATGGAGAGATAGACATAGGTGCCGATCAGAAGGAATGGGAGTGAGACGAACTGTATAAATTAGGTTCCAACGCTATCCATGCAGCTCTTCTTTTTATTTTTGATGTAGGAACCACCTGCAATTTCAACAAAAAACACTTCCCCAAATTCTTGAAATCTTACCTTGAGTATAAATTCAATTTCTTTGTTCAGAAATGGCGTTTTCCCTTTAATAATATGATTACAATTGGGCCATGATCTACTGTTTCTCGTACACAAATGGAATCTAAAATGGAGTTCGATTCCCAAACAGAGTATACTTAGGTATTCAAATTTGTGCATAATGACAATTTGCCACGATTTTTCCTCCAGGCTAGCGTTCATTTCTTTAGTGTTTGTTTCAACATTTGAGAAACTTAGTTTTTCATGAACAAGTGGAAAAAAATAACTACTACCCTTCAACACACTTCCAAATATTCAAACCCTAACCCTGAAATATGGAACCTGGCTATCAATTCCGTAACTCGATCTCTGTATAAAAATGTTAAACAAATGTTAAAATCTCCAATATTTTACCTTCAACGACAGTAGATTCTCACCTAACACATTTATTTATTGTGTTAAATTTTGGTTAGAGTTAGGGTTTTATGTAGAATGTACTTTAAACAATCTAATTGAAGTAACTTGATGTTCCAATTTCAATCGCTTCACTTCCTTTTGATTTGCATAACCTGAGATCTCATAACATAAGGACACTCGAGTGATAAACAATCACATCGAGTCAGTTTTAAGAAGGGTCTTCCAATTCCAAATACTTCGCAGAAATCGCATATTCCTGTAGTTGCTTACTGTCAGGAAGTTAGCGAATTAACAAAGCCTATGTACTCATTTTTCGCTGCAGGAATTGCATACAAATTCCAGAGTAAATGACTTTATGTCTTTAGCAAGACGCCATTCACATTCAACAGAGATAATGAACTTCATAAAAAATACATAGAAAGATATATTCACAAGTCCATATGCATATAAAATGCTTTCATTAATCAAATTCAATTACTCAGAATTTCGTGACCTGATTACACAATATGGGAGTATTCTACCCTGTTACCCTCCTCTCTATTTTCCTATCCTCTCTGCCTCTGCCTCACCTCTGCTCTACCTCTGTTGTGGCCCGTAGGCTTACAATCGTATATATGAAGAATCAATTTAATGGTTTAACCCTAACGACCTTTCTATATTTCTGTAACTGCCTCCCTAAATAGGAGTTCGGCTCTATCCTAAAGGATGATGCATCATTGACACCTCATCACACTTGGAAACTTCCAGTTTAACCTTGCTAACTATTGAACATTTACAAGATTTCCTTTAGGCTTAGGGAGGATCTGTCAAGATTCAAAGAATCGAGAGATCCTCTAATCTAGGCAGAAAAAGCGATTCATTTATTCTGCGACCAGTATGCAATAAATCCGCCCCTTGGGTAACATCCGAATGAACTCGGAGGAACCATCAAGAGGATGGGCTATGTGACACAATTCCAAATAAGACCCATGTGTTTGATTTCCATTTCTGCATATGTAAGTATAAACAACAACTCAACTTACAGGCTTAGGTCAAGCCTATAGATATACGTTATTAAACAGTCTTAAGGATGAAAATCAATTTATTTTAACATAATAGTGACAATTACAATTACAAGATCTTTACAAAAACTTTAGGAGTTAGTTCCATAAATGTATGATGTTTGTTATTTAGCTACAAGTTATGTTTCCAAGTATATCTTGTATGCCTGCGAGCATTAAAGGTTAGAGAGAGAGGCTTGAAAAATGATGGTTAGGAGGGTTAGCTATACAATGTAAGAATCAAGGCAAGAAAAACAGAGGATAGGTCAGAGTTTGTTTATTAGCCTGCAAATTTCCAAGTAATAAATGGAAAAGGATTATTTGCCATGATGCTATGGGTTGATTTCATATATGTCTGTGTGATTGATGAACTCTGGTGAATATACAAGCTAACCAGGAAATGAATTAGTTAATTGTGTTACTCTCTGTTGGGCTACATTTTAATTTTAAGGTTGAATTAAGATCTAAGGTTGAGTGTTGACTACATTGGAATTATGCTCAGTATGAAGAGGAGTGATGTTGAACACTCTGCATTGAAGGGATGCCTGGAATGAATTAGTTTTGAGGCTGGGTAGAGTCTTTATGGGTTCTACTTTCTTAGAAGTTAGATGCCATATTGGTTCGAATTTCAATGGTTCTACAAATTGACATCTAAAGAGACAATCACAATAATTCATTAAGCCACAAAGATTATTTCCATAAGATCTAAGTCAAATATTTGAACAGTTTAGGGATTTTTTTTTATATCAGAATACCTCTTAATAAGAAATGTGGGTTTATGTATTTGTTTGACCACAAGTTGTTAGTGCAAAGTTGTGTGTTTTCAATATATATGAGGTTTAATATCAACTAACTTTTTTAGTTCATTGTAGACATAATTTCAAAGGAGCTTGGAGCATATTATCAAATGGACAAAAGAAACTGGATGAACTTGAAAAATAGGTATAGTTTCTATATTTGGTTATTCATGGTGATATACCAAAAAAATGTATTAGTGCTAACTTGTTCTCAATTAAATTTATGCGACTTAATGGAAATTGGTTATGTGTAGGACACTACAAGAATATAGAGATGGGGTTGAGGAATTCTTAAAGTTTGTCGAGGCACATTCAAGGAATAAGATGTCTATAAAATGTCCATGTCATAAATGTGGCATAGTCAAAGTACAAATATTTGATAAAATACGCGAGCACTTGATTTGTGATGGAATAATAGAACAATATAAAATTTGGTATTTTCATGGAGAGAGCATTCACAGTTAGGTATCTTGAAATAAATGAATTGATCTAGTTTCAAACTTACTTGTATTACAATAAAGATATAAATTATATTTATATGTGCTTAATTATGTTTTCCTCTCACCTTTAGATTCCATCCGTTATTGATGAGGCTAGGCAACGCTCTGAAAATGAGCCACATGAAGTTATAGAGCATATATCATCTCAATTGGTAAGCTAATTTGCATTGGTAAAGGCCCCTATTTGAACAATATCTATTCATTCTAATTTTCATAAAAACCATAAAATCACTGACATGAATTTTAATTTTCTTATTAATAGGGTTATGGACATGTAGAATGCCATTACGATAATCAGGTTGATGAGCCTGGAACATCGTTTCAGAATGGTAATGATCCACTCGAAAGGATGATGATACAACCATTGTTGGTGATCAAGTGCTTCATATGGCGAATGATGCTTATCCATGTCTTGATCAAAACCTAAACGAAGGTTGTGATAATGTGGGTTTGGCATCAAAAAATATACTAAATGAAGTTAATGATATAGGAAGTTAATCGAAGATGCCATTGTACCCTGGTTGTGTTGATTTCACAAAACTCTCAACAACCATGGAATATTACAATCTCAAAGTGAATAGTGGATGGTCTGATAGAAGTTTTGGCCAAATGTTAAAATTGCATAAAAATACACTTCCTAGAGATAACACACTCCCAGATTCTGCATATGCTGCAAAAAAGTTGATAAAATCATTGGGATTAAACTATGATATGATACATGCATGTCCCAATGATTTCATTTTATATCGAGGAAGTAACGAAAGTAAAGACGAATGCCCAACATGTGGAAAATTTCGATGGAAGGTGGATGCTCAATCTCAAAAGGTGCATCAAGGTGTTCCTACAAAGGTGTTAAGATATTTCCCCATAGCACTGAGGCTAAGGAGAATGTATAGGTATGATTTTCAACACCATAATTGTATTCAAGTTTTCACCTTCTTGTATTATCTTTACCATTTTTCATAGTGTTATTATATGATAATATTATATATAAATGAAAGATTTTCTTTGTTGTTCTAGCTCTGCGGACATGTCACAAAAAATGAGGTGGCATCATGAGAATGCAAGCAATGATGGTCATATGCGCCACCCTATTGATAGCCCATCCTGGAAAACTATTGATGAAAGATGGCCTAGTTTTTCAGGCGAACCCTGCAATGTACGACTTGCAATGGCAGCAGATGGATTTAATCCATTTGGAGACTTGAGCAGTACATACAGTGTTTGGCCTGTAGTGTTGGTTACATACAACCTCCCACCATGGTTGTGCACAAAAAGGAATTTTTGTATGTTAACATTGTTAATACCTGATCCCAAGCAACCAGGTAATGACATTGATGTGTATTTGGAACCCTTGGTAGATGAACGAAAGGAATTATGGGACCAAGGAGTATGGACATATGATGCTTACAATAACACATGTTTTAACATGAAGGCGATTCTTATGTGGGTGATTCATGACTTTCCATCTTATGGGAATATGGCTGGTTGCACAACAAAAGGCTATAATGCATGCTGCATATGTGGAAAGAACACAGAATCAGAGTACCTCAATTGTAGCAACAAATGTGTGTACATGGGACATAGGAGATTTCTTCCTCAAAACCATAAGTTTCGCTCACAGAAGGGACCATTTAATGGGAAGGAGGAGCTTCGTTATGCCCCTCCAGTTGTAAGAGTGTCAAATATTTTTAAGGAAACAAGGGGAAACGAAACAGTTTGGGGGAATAGTGAATCAAAGAAAAGGAAAATAAATAAGGAAAAAGGTGAAAAAACTAATGTTGTGGTGTGGAAGAAACAATCAATCCTATTCAATCTGCCATATTGGGAGGTATGTAGAGACATCAACCATTCCTAATTATTATACATTGCATGCTTATATGACGTCATTGTGCTTAGATGTCTTCATTGAATTAATTGTTTATGATTTCCTCCATATTAAATAATTTTCCAATATTCTCAATGTGTTGGAATGCAGAAACACCTACAACGTCACAATTTAGATGTAATGCATGTGGAGAAGAATGTGTGTGAAAGCATTTTTGGAACTCTTTTGGATATAAAAAAGAAGTCCAAAGATGGAAAGAAATCACGAGATGACTTGCAAAAAATGGGTTTGAGAAAATCACTATGGCCAGAAGTTAAAGGAAAAAAAATATTCCTTCCACCTGCACCGCATACTCTTTCAAAGAAAGAGAAAGAGACCCTATGTCACGTTCTTTTCACATTAAAAGTGCCAAATGGTTATAGCTCTAATCCAAAAAATAATATATCTATGGAAGAGCTTAAGTTCCGTGGAATGAAAGCACATGATTGCCATTTTCTAATGCAACAACTTCTCCCAGTAGCTCTACGCCATGTGCTACCAATTGTTGTTCGAAAGACGCTTTGTAAGCTTTGTTACTTTTATAGGCAAATTTGTGCAAAATCGGTTTCAATAGAGAGCCTTGACAAGTTGGAAAATGATATCGTGGAGACAATGTGCTCGCTTGAAAAGTACTTCCTTCCTTCATTTTTCGATATAATGATGCATTTGAATGTGCATTTGATACGTGAGCTTCGATATTGTGGCCCGGTTTCATATAGATGGATGTACCCCTTTGAGAGGTACATGGAACTTTACTTGCTATCAAGAACCACAAGAAGATTAATTTATTCAAAGCTTTTGACATTACTTAAAAAATATGCTCTCTGTGTAGGTGTATGAAAGTATACAAGAGTTATGTTAAGAACAAAAATAGGGCTGAAGGATGCATCGCTGAAAGATACAATGTGGAGGAATCAATAAAGTTTTGTGGAGGATACTTTAAAGGTATGGAAGCTATTGGAACCACACATGGTCGAAATGAAGTGTGGGATGATGAAGTTGAAGAAGTAATTCTTGATGGAAAGCCATTATTTGCTTCAATTCCATCAGAAATGGATAACATTAGTTGGGAACAAGCCCATAGGTGGGTTCTATTTCACACAAATGAAGTTGATACATGGATAGAGTAAGTAACATGTTTGACCTTCAAATTTTTTTTTGTTTGTGGTTTAACAAAACACAGATCCATGGATAGAATAATGTATTTGACATTTCAAATTATTTTTATTCATATTTTATCAAAACACATTAACAACCAATTTTACTGTCCATAATTGTCAAATTAGGATGCACAAAATGGAGATTCTCAACTCATTTACCCAAACCAAAAAAGATGAAGCTCTATTGCAGAGACTCCACACCCAACAGTTTTCTAGTTGGATAAAAAAATAGGTCACTTTATACTATTTATATTATAAGTACTTACAAATCATTACATGTTGAATTTTGTCATGTACAAATTTAAATATTTTATCATAGGTTGGATGTATGTGTTCTAACTACATTAAAAAAACTAAAAATATGTAGGTGGAAGGAGACGGAAATGTGTTTGATACACTTAAATGGCTAGCGCGGGGCCCAAGGAAATTTGTGAATAAGTACAAGGGATACCTAACCAATGGTTATAGATACCATACAAAAATAATGGATAATGAGAGAACCACACAAAATAGTGGTGTGTGTTTGGAAGCCGAAACAATGATGAGGTCAAGTTCCAAAGATCCAAACCCTGTACTTCAGAAAACAACATTTTATGGAGTAATAAAAGAAATAATTACATTGGACTATTTTTGTATGGAGTACACATTGTTCAAATGTAATTGGGTCGATGTATACAATAAGAGAGGGATTAAAACTGATGATTTGGGTTTTACAATGGTGAATATGAAGAAATGCTTAAGTCAGAATCATTGGCAAGATGATCCATTTATTCTGGCATTGCAAGCTAAACATGTATTCTATGTACAAGATCCAGTTGAGACTGACTGGTATGTAGTGTTAACATGTCCTCCAAAAGGATTGTGCTATGAATATTATATGTATGTTAATTAAAGTTATTAGTTATTAAGTGAAAGGGTGTAACCCTTCACTATACACGCTCAAGCCTATAAAAGCGAGCCTCATTGTAATTATTAATCATCCATTACCAATTATATATTATTATTTTATCAAATGGAGTTATTTTCCATTGGAGGATTATTCGCTTGAATAATCACTAAGTATATCCGGACACGGATATAGCATTGGTATCAGAGCACTCGTTGCTTGATCCGGTGGTCATCAAATTCAGACCTTGTCTGAGGAATTCAGGGTTTCCCTGAGCTGCAGGTTTTTGACCTTCCTCCCTCCGCGCACTTCATCTCTCCTCCACTCCATTCCCCAATCAACCATTCCCACGCCACAACTGCCTCCTCCCCATTCTGCTCTCCTCTCCACGTTCACCCACTGCGACATCCATTTGCCCTCAACTCCCTTCTCCATACTCCTACGCCCAGCAAGCTCACGCTGCTCAAGCCTGATCGACTGGTTCCTCCACCGCATAGCACCGCCCCCATCATCTGCACGCTCCCCTCTCCATCCCCTTTACCTCTTCAAGGCCGCAGCCCACCCTTACCTCCGCATCTCCACACTCCAACAGCTGCCACCCCCCGTACTGCCTCCCCCCCTCGTCGCTACTCCCTGCGACCATCTCCATCTTCGCGCCCTCCACCACCGCGCTCCATCACCTCCCTCCCATGCAGCACTTCCACCTACTGCCCCACACCACCCCCACGCATTTCCGCTCCCATCCATCCCTCTCCGCCCTCACCCCACCTGCGCCTCCCTCTCTGCACTCCATCGCAACTCCTACCTTCCATCGCACCCTCCCCATCCGCCATCTCCATTGCAACCCCACCCCTGTGCTGCTTGCCCTCGCTGCTACTCGATTCGTCTCCCTGCTCGCCCTTTCTACGGCTCCCTCACCATTCTGCGTCTTCCCTGGCTCCCGCCATCCATCGAAACCCTATAACAGAAAAAAAAAACAATTAAATTAAATATTAAACGATATAATAATATTATTATATTTGTTTAGATATTTAATTAATAAAAAAAAACTATATAGTTTATAAAAAGTTAATATAATAATATTATTAATTAATTAATTAATAATTATTATTATAAAAAAAAAATATATATATTAATAATATTATTATTATTAAATTTTAATAATAATAATTATTATCAAAGAAAAAAAAGAGTCAATTCTTTTGAAATAAGAATTGTTTGAAGAAACAAAGCAAATTCAAGTCAAAGAAGACATTAAAGACAAATTCCAAGCAAGACTCCTTATTATCAAAGAAGTCGAAGAACACTTATCATCGAAGAAATCAAGACAAGGAAAATCATTTATCGTTGAAGAAGTCAAAGTAAAGGAAGGCTCATCAAGAAGTCGAGACATGTTAACGACAAGGACGACCAAGTTTAAGAAAGACTCATCAAAGAAATCAAAGAAGATCATTCCACTGTCGAAGAAGATAGAAACCATGGAAGCTGATTTGCGAGAGAAATTAGAAGCCAAGTTAAAGCGCTATCGAAAAGACAATGAAGAATTATGAGATATTAATACACAATCAGAAATAGAGATTGAACTACATAAGATACAAGAACGGTTCAATGAACATACAATATCCAACCAGAAAAATCACATAGAAAAATTATGTGCACAAATCAAGGAATTAAAAGATGAAAGTGATTTCAATCAGAGATTGAAAAATCAAGATATAAAGAAGGAAATAAATAATTACGAAGCAGAAATAATATGCTTGAACAAAATCATCAGCGACAAAGATGAAGAACTAATGCAGTTATGACATAAATTAGAAAGTCAAGAATCAAAGGTCGGTCAGTGTCGACAACAGATAAAAGTTCTTCAACAACAAAATGATGACTCTAAAAAGACACATAAGTCAGAGATCACGGAGAGTAATAAAGCATTATCTAACAATGCTGAAGAAATTTTTAGACTAAGAAATCATAACAAGATACTAGTCACAAAAATTAAGAAGTTGAAAAATAGTCGGAAGATAGAACAATCTATGGACGACATTGAAGGGAAACTTCTAGACAAACAGGAAGAAAATAGTTGTATCAGAATTCATAATGAAGATCTTAAGGAACAACTTAAGACATCTGAAGATGACAAAAAATCGCAACTCGAATTGATTAAGAAGTTTCAAAATGATAATAGGAAGTTAGAAAACAAGTTGGAAAAGATACAGAACAAAAACTTAAATCCTCAAGAGACGAAAATACAACTTCCAACTTAGATCAATGATCTAAAGGCGACATTCGTAAACGAAAATGACATCGTGAAAGTTCCTTATCGACACCCCAACCATAAAAACCGATATTTGAAAAAGTGGGAAATGTCGAAAAATAATGGTACTAATGTGATCAAATCTCCTGACGACACATCAGTAGGAAATCCCACCAGTCCACAACAAATCAATTTGGGATGGATTGATCCGTCGATGTATCGGAAGTTACGCTCTACACTTAACAGTTCGTATCGACATGTTTCATCAGCCATGGCATCACAAAGAACAATGCAACAAAATTATAAGGCTTTGAGGACAAAACCTTTCTAAGAGAGTGGCAATGCTATGAATATTATATGTATGTTAATTAAAGTTATTAGTTATTAAGTGAAAGGGTGTAACCCTTCACTATACACGCTCAAGCCTATAAAAGAGAGCCTCATTGTAATTATTAATCATCCATTATCAATTATATATTATTATTTTATCAAATGGAGTTATTTTCCATTGGAGGATTATTCGCTTGAATAATCACTGAGTATATCTGGACACGGATATAGCAGATTGAGAAATAGTACATCATATGAACCCGAGTATGCAGATTTTTCAGGGGTTACAGACTTTCAAGAAGCAAAATGTGTAAATGAAGAAGATATAGTCGATGTCAATGTTGACGTGAACGTGGATTATGTCCGTTCAGATTGTGAAGGAATATGGTTGAATATTAAACAATAAAGCATATCGATTCTGCTATATTCACCTTTACATGGTTTATACATTTGCAAACTTTGCATATTGGGTCACTAATGGTTTGGATTTACATTGAATGAATGATGTTCTTGATAAATGCTAGTTTTGATCTTTTGTCTTGGACTGAATTAAGATGTTCTTGGACTATCCAGTGGATTATTTACAGCTCGTCCTTTATGTTTGATTATGCTCTTGGAAAGTAAGTGGACTGCTATGTGGTTGTAATTGCTTCATATTGACTTTCTAGATGTGTTAACTTGGGTATGGAATTATATCATTTTATAGTGGTGTATTTTTGGTTGTGTTTTGCATTTGTTTTTTTTATTTTAAATCATTAACTTGGAGTTATTCCACAATAGATTTCTTTAAGGAAAAAATTAGTGTTCTGTGTTGGTTTTGCATGCTTGGAATTGTATAAACAGTATTTAAACATATGGGGCACAATATGCTAGCTGACCTGTTCTCTTGATGATGGTAAGCAACAACAATCCTTTGTGGATTTCTATTGATCTTGTATGGTGGTTATATATTTATAGTACTTACCAATTTCATTTTTCAAGAAATCCCTTCCAGGGAAAACAATCACATTTTCAATGTTGGCAATCCTAATAATGAGGTCACTGTCAAGCAACTGGCAGAAATAATGACTGAGGTATGGTTCATGCTTTTCGTGGGAGTTCAAAAAAGTTGTTTGAATAGCTTTTTGAATAATATCTTGTGCTTTTGTTGTTGTCAATAGTGTTGATTTATAGTGATTTTTTAGTTTCCATTGACCTTCATTAACATTTCATCGCAACGGAAGCATAAACTATGCTTCCTTTGTTCTGTGACCAGTCTGCAATAAATCCACTCCTCAGTTAACATTAGAACGAACTTGGAGGAACAAACAGGAGGATGAGCTGGGTAACATGATTCCAAAGAAGGCCCATATGTCCGATTTCCATTTGTGCATTTGTAAGTGTAAAAAAAAACTCAATTGAGATAACTTCCTGACCTCTTTGTTACTTGATGACTTGATTCATGATTAGAGAAAGTAATGTCATCTCCAGATTTTAATTTCACAGATTGTGTGAGACATCCTGAATTAGAACTATCAATCTTGAGTTTACCAAGCCCCGCTTTAGCCTCAGCTATAAACTGTTGTTTCAATGGTGGACTACCACTCAGATATTCTGAGGCATGACGTTCAGTCCATGCATTTTTTCTTTCTTCTAATTGATCTCTAGTTGCATACGCATAAGGAAGTAACTCCAGATCTTCACCCCCTTCAGACTGTACCTTGTGAGTCCAACTAGTAAGCTCAAGTGCTGCCTTTCTTGCAGATAACTTTGGATCATATGTCAGAGTAAACCTTGAAAAGGCATTACACTAACCATCTATACTATGAGGAAAAGCACCCAAAGAATGTTGATTCTTCTCAAAAGGAATGACAAATTTTTTTGCCCGAGTTAGAAGTATGAAGTCAATGTGTTCCCAAACATCATACTGTTTTACATTGTGAATGCAAACAGTATGAAGATCCTTACACGAGATCATAACAGAGCAGAGGGGACACTTCTTCCAGTTGTCACCTTTGTGATAAACTTCTCCCATCATCAAATACCGCAGAATACAAGGAAAACAAAAGATGTGATCACAAGTGAGAGATGAACATGTAATGGAGATTATGAGAAGGTAAGATGAAGCACCCAGTGTGAGAATGAAACTAAATGTCAACAGACCGAGGTTCTGTCAAGTTTAAATGATATAGACAGTGGTCAACCATCCAACCAGGGGGACCATCAAATGAGAATGGGATCTGTAGGGAAAGACAGTGTCCCCGTGAGTGTTTCTTATGATGTAATAATAAATGATCATTCTGCTCAAGTGGTTCCATGCAGTCAAGCATATGGTTATTCTAAAAAAATGTTTTAGGGATTTGTGCGGCTGAATACAGTCCAGAAATTGATGGGATGAATCTAGGTGAAGGGCTTGCTTCCACAAGCTCAGTGGCAGAGGGTGATGGGAGTTCAGCAAATTTGGGAGAATGTGATTTCAACCCCCCAAATTTAGGTCAACTAGGAAAGGACATAATAGACTGGAGAAAAGAAAATCAAAGAAAAAAGAACCTGAAGTGAATGGCATAATACAGGAAGCAACTAAACAATATCTCATAAGCAAGGAACCACTTGTTCCTTTTCATTTATAAAGAGAGTATTTCTGACCAAATTCCAAAACATCCACCCTGAATTCTTTTTGTTTAATAATATTGTCTAGCCCATTAAATTTTAGGGATTGCAAATTTGGATAATGATAGAAAGAGTCTAGATGCTTTTGCTTGCATGAATCAATTATCATATACTTGTATGCCATCTAAACTTTTGTGCAAGCAGAGATTGAAAAATATGCTAGATAACCCAAAACAACTTTTGTGATTCTTCAAATCTAGAACAAGTTAACAAAAAAGGGGACATAATATAATCCCTATGCTTATAGCTATGGTGTTGTGGGAGACCAATTATGAGGACACCTTCCTCTCATCAATCTAAGCTTGAGATTGGAAGACAATCCTATCATGAGCCACAATTTCCTCTTCAATCTGTAATTTTCATGATGAGACCTCCCACTCATCTCACAACCGCTATCCACTATCCTTTGATGTACATGTTTAGAAGCCAAAGCTTTGAAAAACACCTTGGATAGTCTATCTCTAGATTTTAACCGATGTAGTTGGGCTCAAAGTTGAGTTCCACGTGGTTTGTTGAATCCTAAAATTCCTCTGCATATTATATTGTGGCAGATTGGATTTGAATTATATCATGCAAGTTTCAGAACCACACTTAAAAAAATTAGGATGTCAAGTATTCTTTTAAATGAGACTTTTGAGAATGATATCCAATGTTAATGTTATTGTTGCACAGAGCAGGACTTTTGAGGACCATACAAATTTGATGATCCAATATGAAGCAAAAGAGAGAAATAATGACTTTTGAGGACCATAATGTTATTTGTTGCACAGTGCTTATATATTTATAGTACTTACCTATTTCATTTTTCAGGAAATTTCTTCCAGGGAAAACAATCACATTTTCAATGTTGGCAATCCTAATAATGAGGTCACTGTCAAGCAACTGGCATAAATAATGACTGAGGTATGGTTCATGTTTTTCGCTGGAGTTCAAAAAATTTGTTTGAATATATTTTTGAATAGTTTCTTGTGCTTATGTTGTTGTCAATGGTGTTGATTTATAGTGCTTGTTTAGTTTCCGTTAACCTTCATAGCATTTCATCACAACGGAAGCATAAACTATGCTTCCTTTGTTCTGTGACCAGTCTGCAATAAATCCGCTCCTCGGTTAACATTAGAACGAACTTGGAGGAACAAACAGGAGGATGAGCTGGGTGACATGATTCCAAAGAAGGCCCATATGTCTGATTTCCATTTGTGCATCTGAAAGTGTAAAAAACAACTCATCTTATAGGCTTGGGCCAAGCCTGTAGATATACGTTATTAAACTGTTGTTACAACATTTTATATCATCTTTTGGTATCTTGTTTCCATATGCTTAAAAAATCTTATATATATATTTTAGTTATCGTGTAAACATGTTAGTGAATCAGTTCTATTTGCTTTACTTATAACAATGTGATATTTTTGCTTTTTCAAATTAGTAAAATGTTATAATAATAATAACCAAATGCTTAATTTATTCCAGCAGGCTATTGGTCATCACCATCTACTAGGGTTACATTCTGCTTGTGACAATTTATAATTATAATTATTTTTTTTACAATTTTAATTGAAATGGCAACGGTCCTTTATGTTGCGTCATTAAAAGATTTTCAAAAGGAAAAGTGGTGACAATCTCATAGCGGCTGTCACCATTGATATGTTAATGGAAATATCCTCAATAGTGAGGGTCATTGCAAGGCCCTCATCATATGTCATTGGCGACGTTCAGTTTTTTTGGTGATGGAGGCCCTTAGGTCCATCACCAAAACTTCAAATAAATTGGTGAGGGTCACTATTTGTCACTAATAATCCTTATTAGTGTCGAACATTGAATGTCACCACACCACCTCTACTTTTGGGGACACAGCCGTTGGTGACATTCACATTTTGGTGACGCCCTATTTTTTCACCATCACCGATGCGATTATGGTGACATGTCTCAACCCTGACCAATGATCGGTCATTGGCCATCACCATATATGCATCAAATGGTGAGGGTCAAAGCAGGTCCGTTACCAACACTTCATCACGATTGGTGACGGTCACAACCTATAATAATCATAAATATTGGTGGCGGGCCTTGAATGTCACCAAATACCCCCACTTAAGGTGACGGTGCCTTTGGCGACGCTCAGGTTTTGGTGACGGGACCCCTCTTGACCATCGCCAAATGAGCTTATGGTGACATTTTTGGACTCTCACCAATGACCTTTTTTCTTGTAGTGACTTCCATACAAAGAAGCGCACTCATCCCGCCCCATTACATCCAGTTATTGCTGTTGTCCCATTTGCAAATTGGGGCATAGAATTTATGCATTGTAAGCCTACCTTGGCCGGGGGGCATAGTTACATCATCGTAGTTGTGGATTACTTTATGAAGTGGGCCGAGGCTATGCCTACATACCAAAACGATGGCAAAAACACCGCACTCTTCATGTTCAATCATGTAATAGCACGGTTTGGAGTTCCTCAGGCTATAGTTACCGATCATGGTTCTCATTTTTAGAACCATATGGTTGATGAATTGAGCGACAGGTTGGGTTTTCGCCATGAAAATTCAACACCCTACTACCCACAGTCCAATGGACAGGTCGAGGCCATTAACAAGGTCTTGAAAACTATGATCCAAAGGATGGTAGGGACACATAAGTCCAACTAGCACGACATGCTATTTTCAATGTTATGGGCCTACCGAACTTCCGTTAAAACTGCTACAGGATTCACTCCTTTTCAATTGGTATATGGATTGGAGGCTGTTCTACCGATAGAGTGCGAAATCCCGTCTCTTCAACTCGCTGTAGAAATTCTTCCTAACACTATTGCTGAGGAAGAACGTCTCTTGCACTTAGCAAAGCTTGACGAGTCTTGTTGAGATGTCGCTCTTGCTAATGAAGCACTTAAGAAATGCATCAAAGCCCAGTATAATAAGTCAGTCGAACCTCGTATATTCAATGAGGGTGACCTGGTCCTCACTTATGACCAGAAGCACGATAAGATAGGAGTTGGGAAGTTCGAGTCCATGTGGCATGGACCCTACGCCATAAAATGTGTATTGGAAAAAGGCACTTACGAACTTGAGGATTATGACAGAATATCTTTGGGTGAACCCCGCAATGGGCTTTACCTGAAGAAATACTATGCTTGATCCCTCATGCATAGACTTTCTTGTATATACTGTACATGGCGCATTTTTGTGTGGTGTGACACATTTCTTTTTGTTGAGTGTCTTTAGATCTTGTTTCCGCTCCTTATACCATGTTTTGTCTACGTGTGCAGATGGCGACGTGTTTTGGATTTGCGGACGGCGCCAGTCGGCATACCTGTAACCTTGCTTCGGTAGCCTGGGTACTATATTCCCCTACATGCGAGCTCAATAGCTCAGGAGGAAGTTGTCTAGGGTTTGCGACCAACAACGCTGCAGAGTATCAGGCAGTAATCGGAACCCTGGCTAACGCCATTTCCTTGGGTATGAACCACATTGTCATCCACATGGATTCTCAATTAGTGGTTTCCCATCTCAATCCGGTTTACGCCATCCGTGATCCCACCTTACTCCATCTCTTCAGATGAGTACGTATCCTGGAAAGGTCATTTGAATCCATTCAATACCTGCACATTCCACGAGAGTTAAACACAGTTGCTGACTCGATGACCAATTTCATCTTAGATTGGTACATTGCACACACATAATAATCATAATATGTAAAAGCATTCATAACATGTAAATACAATGTATAGAAGCAAACATGTAAACAAGATCACATCACTAATCATTTTGAAAACACATAATGTATAAATCGCCGAAAATGTCTGTATATATATAAATCGCTCAAAAGTAGTGCTGGTACAAAAATCTGAAGCACGATGGATTTCAGTAAGTCTCTACAAAATTTGAAGCCCCATAGCTTTCAGTAGTACAAAAATCTGAGGCCTCTAAGCTCTCGGTACAAGTATAAAAAGTGTCCTCAGGCTGGATGCCTGACCCGTACACCACCCCTAGCTCGAATAGCTCGCTGTCGCTGGGTGAGGAAGCAGTCTACAGTACGAGCCACCTTGCGGAGTAAGGCGTTGGAGCGCACAGATGCTCCAACCCCAAATCTTTGCATGGGCCTCGGTAGGTCGTCGATAGCTGGCTCGGGTACCTCCACGGTCAGCTGAGATAGGTTCCGGTACATCTCCTCCATCTCCTCGATGGCAGCATGAGCACTTGCAGGAACTACTGCTTCCCCGCCTCTGTCTCTCCTCGCCAGAAGGGAGGGACCCACTGGTCGTACGGGCCCCACGTCTGCACACACATATAATGTACTTGTCAGCACTACAGCAAAAAAATAATATAATACAAAAAACTAAAAAAAATACAAGGGTTTTTTTCTCACCTATATCACCCCATGCCGCACCCTCTGGAAGCACTAAGTCGGGATCCTCCCGGAAGTCTGTACCAATGTATGGAAAGTCCTCGACCATAAGTAACTGGCCCTCTAGCGAGATGAAAAAATCAGGACCAAAACTGATGATGGGACCCCCACCATGGCGGGTCATCACCTCTGCCCACCTAAGCATGTGTGGATCTCTCAGATCCTTGTCATCCAGTACCACCTGTGGGTGCAAGAGAGGAACCCGCTCCAAGAGGAATGATACTATGATCGATACATATCCAAACTTCTTGAGCTCCCCTCACCGAAAATTGGTCAGCTGAGCTCGGATGTTTGCGAGGAGACCCTCACACCAGTTGAAAACCATGGGGTACATATAGTCCTCCGCATACAACATCTAGGTCCGAGTAGCCATGTGTGGGGTTTGTCTACCCGTCACCCTAGAAATGGTAAGCAATATGGTCCTCTCACCACATCTATGATGAGTATCTTCCCGCTGGAAGGCCGAGAAGTAGAAACACAGTGCTGCGACACCATGTCCTAACCTGTACGGTCATTGGCCCATGTCTCAGTGAGAAGTACAGCATCCCCTCTTTGGGACAAACCGGTCAGAAAGTAGATATCCTAAATGTCAATCATGAGGATATTCTCACCTATCACAAAGTATTGTTGGGCCGCATCCCAACTCTGGAGCATGTGTGTCAGTAGCGGGATATGGGCTCTCATCCCCTGTATCTTGAAGAATTTGAGCAAATCGCAGTTTCTCAAAGCATCCACACATTGTGGATCATTTGCAGCTTGTTCATATTCTATCTCATGTTCTCTCTCTCGCCACTCTAATACCATCTTTGCTTGCTGGTAACCTTCCAAAAGGGGCATTTAAACCTTGTTAGCTCCTTCCTCAACTTTCACAAACTCATTTTTTGAAGTATTTTTGATGTTTGAGTTGTGGGTTTTCGCCGTCGCACCCCGCCTTTAGGTACAGGGAAACGTCATCGCAGGTCCCATTTTCGAGGCTTGTGACGACTTGGTCTCGTTGCAAGTCCCGAAAGGCCCACTTACGATGAGCTGAGGGCGCAATGGCCCCTTCCTAGATCACCAAAAACTCAAAAAATGGACAAGAAATGAAAAACTAAACCACTGGAAAGTTGCAAGATAAGATTTAGGCCTACCTGGTTTGGACGGCTAGTGAAATGGCGGATCGTAGCTCCCGAAATTGACGAAGGAAGTTTTGGCTCCAAATTGGTACTTCTCCACCCAAATTGGCAATTTGAACTATGTTTCTATTTTTGGCCCATATTTCTATTTATAAATAGAAAGGAATATTCTTTTTCAAATATTTTGATGCTTTTTGGGCCATTTATTATAGTTTCGACCGTTTGTCGTTATATTTGGGACTATTTGACACTTTCTCTAGTGTACAAGAGTCGTAAAGTGGTCTTTTGTGCCGTTTCTCGTATTACTAATGGTAACTACAGGTATGAACGCTCCTTTGAATATTTTGTCATTATTATTTTTTAGTCATATTTATTGCATGAGGATGAGTTTACTCTTCGTTTGTTCTCATACTCACCAAATCATGAGAACAAGTACCAATTTATGATTTATCACTTTTCTGGGCTCGTTAAACTTCCACGAAAAAGGACACCCCCGGAGTCCATAGTTAAGCTCTTTTCAGACTCCCTAAATATGAAAATATTGCCAAGCGAACTTGTCACGTTCACGCTTGTTAAAGTATTTGAATGGTCATCTTCCTGGCGATAGTTTACCCCTTTTTCGGACCAGGAGGCACTAATTATGAAAAAGGAATACTCCAACCAATCATGACTGGAAGATTCCTCTCCCGCGTTGTCTTACCCTTTTTCGGGCGATGAGGCTAACTTTACGAAAAACGACCGTTGGAGTCTTCTTTAGTTCTTTTCACACTCTCTAAACATGAAATGACAACTGAGTTTTCTTTCTATGGACTCGTCAAATTTTCACATTGAAGGGCCCATCATGGGATGAACCCCTCCTATCCTAGGTTCGAAAAATATTTGGGATTGGACTCATCTATGAGATGAGCTATACCGAGCATCTGGTTACCCTCATCAAGCTTGTAAAAAACACATGAAGCACTCATCATTCATGATGGGGAAAAAGGAAAGTGTTTGTGTTACATACCTTAGTGGCAATATATAGTCGTTATTGAACATGGCACTCATCTGCATTTGCATACAGTACTTGGGTCATCTGTTTTCCTATGAGTCCCTGCTTACTTTCTGAGTCATGTTACTCCTCGGAGTCATTCGGAGAAATATTCCACTATCGGTTGCATTAGAAGTTTATATCATTCTCATGTCAATACTGCCAAGTCATGCCATGCCCATGTTCAAGAACACATTCATCACTCATCATTTGCAGTCAGTCCACACGTCGTCATGTCGTTGTTACTTTGAGTTAGTCTCGCATGTTATTGTACCATCTGATCCACTCTACACATCTTCTGTCATGTTTCGTGTCGATTGATGGGGGATTCATCATGGCCCTCCTTCGACGGATTCATCCTTGTCGAATTCAACACATCATCTGAAGATTGAATCTAGAAACCAACCAAGTACCTTGGCTCTGCATGCCTCAATGTTAGGTTACCTCGCTTTCATCATGAGTTTACATCATTGACTCTTGATTGGAAGATTTCATCTTGTGTTCAACGTCAACTCATTTATTCACACTTGGTGATATGTACTATGATACCTTGGGAATCATTGACATCAATGGTGATCTCCCTCGCGCTTGTTAACGGTTTACATCAATGACCGGTAATCAAGTGGTTTCTACCATGTTCGACATCAAGACATTTGTAATCACATGGATAGATTCATATCATTGCGGGTTCAGCTTGAAGACCCTGGGGAGTCATGTTTTTACCCAGGTTGCGATGGAGTTTGTATTGAGTCATATTACATGGATCCACTTTTGTATTGGTCGTGGCTGTGTTATCATCTTATCATGGATCTACGCTTGTGTCTAGTATCCATGATTGTGTTCAGTCAGTCATTACTACCATGGATCTGCAATGTATTGGTCGGAAGCCATGTTGTACTACATATGAGATTATCAATTCAGAGTCAGTTGTACTGTGGCAGTATCCTTCATCTGTCAAGTCTATTGCCATTCCTTCTATCAAATCACTTCACCTGTACATCCTTAATAACTTCATGCTTTGGGGGGCATTCTGTTACACCTAAAATCTACCCATCATCATGATTTAGTGTATACATCCCTGAAGTCACCTGGACCAAGTACTCATTTGGGAGGATTTGTACTCAGTTTGTACAACCTTTTGAGAGGTCGTCGTAGGTTGCACACTAGAAACATGCGACGTCGCAAGTTGCTCCACATCAAGGTGTGACGAGGTCTGTTAATGGAAAAAATAGCCTATTCAAGATCCTTCTCGAAACTTTCCCATTTGGGGGCTTATCCCTGATCTCTTGGAGAGCTGGTACTGGACCCCTAACTCATTGGGAAGATACCCTATCTCTCTCCTACCATCTCTCAACCTATACTATCCATAACCCCATCCACTTAGTCCTATATAAGTGAATCTCACTCCCATTCCAAGGGGAGGAGGTCTATAGCATTTAGGTGCTGGTGAAATCTCTCTTGGGAGGAAGTCTATAGTACTTACATGCTGGTGAAATCCCTCTTAGGAGGAAGACTATGCTATCTACATGCTGGTGAAATCTCTCCTAAGACACCTCCATTAACCTATGGCAATTGGCTTGTGCGGAGAAGGGCTGCTATGTTAAGTCATAGGTTGTATTTCTATATCTCTATCACGTACTCCTCTATTTGCAGTAATAAAAATGCTTTCCATCAATATTGTTTCGTGTATGTGATGATATTGTGTAGTTTACCGGCTTGACTATTTACTTAGATCTCTTATTGTATAGATGCTCTTTACTCGTTTCTCTTGTTTCTTTGTCTTAATAGGTCTTGCAGCTTGGATCTGACGACCGTGAGACATGAAGCAACATTCAGGAGAAAAGGATAGCGAATCATAGAGGTAAGACATCTAGTACTTGATCCTTAAGTAGATCTAGGAAACGTGTTTGTAGTCTGTTTTATTTGTTCTCGACTCACACTGAGCTAGGGAGATCCTGCTCGCGTCCACTTGAGTGGATTGTCCGGTAGCATATACTCCTCTGCTTAGTAAATATGTGAATCGTAGATGATATAATAGGTGACTATCATCCTGCATTCATATCAATCGTATATTTTATTGAATGAGGTGCACTTGATTTTTGAGAGATTTTGGCAAAAGAAGGTTATCATTAACATGACCCTTTTTGGTGACTATTGGGTAATATTTGTTTCTTACATTGGTATGTGACCATTTTTCAAAATTTGGAAAGATGGTGTTAACTGTTGGAAATTTTATTCTCATATCAATCCATAAGGAATTCTATTTAAGGGTGCTAGCTCAATGGTAGAGCACCTGCCTTATAGGCAGAAGGTTGGTGGTTCGATTCCACCGTGCCCTATTTATATTTTGAAACCACTAAAAAGAGATAAATGACTAAAAAATGATCAAAATTTGCATATAAACGACCACTAGTACAACATGAGAGATAAGTGACAAAAAAAAGGACCAAAATATGCATATAAATGACCACTTTTGAGTTGGCGATCGCTGGTAGCAAATTAGAGGTCATTTATCATGTGACAAAAAATGTGGTCATTAATGACCAAATATATTACCAAATTAATGACCAAATACACGACCAAATATATGACCACAAGATAAGCTATAAATGACCAAGCTAAATACAACCACATTTTTGGTCGCGTGATATATGACCGCTAATTTGCTACCAGTGGTCACCAACTCAAAAGTGGTCATTTATATGCGGATTTTGGTCGTTTTTTTTGGTCACTTATCTCTCATTTTGTACTAGTGTGTATATGAACTAGGTTAAGAGTATTTAGAACCGATGTTTCAGGCAGAGCCTATGCCCATATTTAAGGTAAGATGAACATATATGGAAACCAGAGTTTTATCAACTATGAAGAATTAATAATAATGTTGCAAATGAATAATGATAATAATAATGTTGCAGTTGAATAGTGATAGCAAAATTATTAAGGATTAGATTCATATATTTTGTATTTTTTATTTGATAATATTATTGTGTATAAACGTTTTGGCAATGATAATAATGGGGTTTAAAATTAAATAGTGTATTAATAAAAAGAATAGGTTATTATTTTTATAGTTAGTTATTGATAAAATTATTGTTTATATTAAGACAGACATATTTAATGATAATGGGATTTATTGTTAAATAGTGAATTATTAAAAGGACGGATGGATAAATAAAGTTTTATTTTAATTTGTTAAATGATATAAGGAGAGGGATTAATTTATGATTTCCTTATCTAACATTCAAGAATCAATGTTGGGATTTGATGTTTTTCCCCTTTCATATAACTTCTTATGTCAAGAGAAGTGAAGTGTTCTCATAATCATTTTCTTTTTCTTTGACAAAGGAAAGTTCTAGGATTCATTACTTTGTTATCATCAAATTAATCATTAACTTAATATAACTTACAAAATTAGACGCAAAACTAGGTGCAACTGGGCACAAAAAACTAGTTGCAAAACTAGGCAAAAAAACTGGAAGCAAATCCCTTGCAAAATCGGGTGCATCACCTTACCAGCGTTCAATTTCTATGCTTACAAATATGGCCTCAAAGAAATGATCTCTTAGAAGACATGTATTGAAAATTAATCCAAGTTGTATACTATTAATGTTACAATTTACTAAATTTTAACATTGCAGATGGATTCAGAGAGGGGGTCTCCGAATCCATATGCAGTGTTAAAAATTTAGTAAATTGTACAAATTCATTATCAAAATTATAATTTTCCACTACTGGAATGACACAATTAAAAATGACCACATAAATGACCAATTGTTATGTGGTCATTTTTAGTTTAGTTCTTATCTCGTGATCAAATTGGTCATTTATCTTGGTCATTTTTAGTTTAGTTCTTATCTTGTGATCAAATTGGTCATTTATCTTGGTCATTTTTAGTCAGTTCACTTAAAATTTCTCAAGTTTGGTCATTTATCCCTTGAAAAAGTTGTGGTGACCAATTTTTTTGGTCTCCTAGTCACTTATCTCTCATTTTGTACTAGTGTTGCTTGATGTTGGGAGATTCATCAGTGGCTTCAACGATGGGTTCTTTTGTTAGGACTACTCCATATGTGTTTCCATTTGAAGAAAGGTATTGAAATTTTACCATTCTCTGTTTGCATTTTACTTCTATTCCTTATGGTTCAAGCTAAGAATATCTTATTATGCTACAAATACATCATTTCTTAGACTGCAGACTCAGAAGAATTTGAGGTGTTAGTGGATTGTGTAGAATAAAAAAGGAATCAAGGGATTATAACTTGGATAAGGATCACCATATTGAACTCTTAACATATTGTTGGTGGCAAGGCTGATGTACATAATGTAAATGGTGATCAAAATTTATGAGATGGTGGTGATGATCTAGAAACTTGAATTGGGTTTTGTGTGACAAATGGAACCCCTTCATACAACTGTAAGCACAACAAAGTGGCAATTGATATGACTACATTTTGGGTCACCTTTGCCATATCAAGAAAATAGAAAGTATGCACTAAGTGTCACTCTTCCACCAAGTTTATCTCTAAGATTTTTTATCATTCTGAGGGACACCAGATGTTTCACTTTCCATCATTTCAGGATGTACAGTCTTGTGAAGATTAGTGGTGAAGACTAGTATAAGATATAAACACAAGATTGCAAGTTTATAATATATTCAACCTTGAATTGCTAGAGTCGAGATGGTATGTTATGAGGAGACCAGATTCAATTTGTGACGAGCAATATATAAATATTAAAATTTTAACACCATTATGGCCAGTTATCCACCCGAACTAATTAATAGTAAGATTTTTGGAGGCTCTTTCATCTTAATATGTGACTAAGTTTATCATGTCTTGCTATTTTCCAATGTAATTCTTTGTGGTTCTTAATAAATTTAGGATGCCTACTTTCCCCATTGTATCGCCTCCCAAGGGACAATGGGAACTATGATTTCCCAATACGAACAGAGTCATGTTTGAGCCATGAGCTTTGCCAGCTCAAAAACATCTATATATATTAAAAAAAACAAATAATAGACAATAATTCTGTTTTGATAATTTTCGAAATTGGTTAATGTTACAGGCCCATACTAGGGAACTCTAAGCTTCAAATGGTACAAAATACATAGGGGCAGTGGAAGAAATGTCAAGTATTTTGCACAATAGTTATCTATTTATTACCTTTCTTCATCAATCCATGGACCCAGAAGTAAGAACAAAAAAAAATAGTTTTAGTGAACTTACACTATTCCTTAATACAAAATACATTATGAGTTAGGACTTTTGATTGTTTAATCATCTCAATAATTTGCATGAAACATGTTATACCCTCTCTTATAACATGTCAAATTTTATTTTTTGGTTCATACCTATTTCTTCTTTCCAGCACTAAATGGCTTCCACTTTTGCATCTAGTTTTTCAGTGGGAAGAGTGTACAAGAACATACTTTTATTGCTTATAGAGAAAGACAACAGGCTATGCCAAATGGTAATAGTAAACATTAAAAAATTTAAATAACTTGTTTCTAGTTGAAGGAAGAGCTACACAATCATTCAGAACATATGTTCCCTTTCCACTTTAGAAAGTGATCAACAAGCATACAAGATTTGAGTGCAATTACAATCAAGCAACTATGTGCTCTTCGAAGTTGATTAATATGATATTATCTCCATTTGACACTAAATTTAGATCAACTCATCCAAATCAGACCAAAATATCTCAGGTTTTACCTGGGATAAAAAGGAGTGTTTTAGGTCCACACCAAAATATGTTTTTCACGAGAAATCCATTTAGTTCTATCCTAAAATCCCATTCAACATTTTCAGGTATGGAACAAAATGTCCTGCTGTGTTATCTTTTCATTCTGCACACCATACTTGACACTTTATTTGACAAGGGAGCCTATTTGACTTAGTAATGTTTTAAAGAAATTTTGCATATATTCATCTTGACAAATCCATGTCTATATTGAGAACTTCTGGAATTATTACCTGCTTTTCAACATTCATCAACTTTCTCTTCTTGTTTGAGAACAATGGTGGTTAGTAACTTTTGAAGATGGGAAGAACCATTACTCTCCTTTTATCTTGTGTTCACAAATTCGTATTTGTCATATATGCATGTAAATCGTATCCTATTCGTAGATGTTACGGACATGAAAAGGAAAGGGAAACAACTGAAGCAACTTGCAGTAGAAAAAAGATATAATGTTCATCATTGGACAAATTATTGTTTGATGGAGGAATTGATCTTTGCAATTTGTCTCATGGAAGCATTAATGTTTGTAGTTTGTCTACTTTGGATCCCTGTTACTGAATATTGGTTTGTATCCCTTAGTGATATTATCATTGGAGTTAATCAATGTTTTCTTTGTTTGCTATGTATCCCTGCGATTCAATAATAATTTCAATCCCTAAATGATGTTATATTTGGAGTTATAAGTGGTTGCATTTTAAATCATCACTAGTGAGATTACCATGCAGAATTTTGCTTATTATCATAGTTGAATGAACTTGTTGCTTGTTATGAATTTACTCTGTAGTATGTACATCTCATTATTTCCTTCTATGTTTTGTCCTTTTTTGTATCTCATCTGAAAAAACTAACTAGGACGTCGCAGGTAATGGCAGATTTCAAAGGAAGTTATCTTCTCGAAAATGACAAATATGGATCAATTGAATCCGATGGAGAGTCCAAGTACTTCTTGGGCTCTGGAAAATGTTGTTACTTTGGCATTAGGTTCTATCAAGAGATCTGAACATTCTGGACAACTTGTGGAGGGATTACACTATAGAGAATATGTGTTTGCTCTTTCCTTTATTTTATACAATTTGATTCCATGAATTGAGAAGAGACAACAATCAAAGAGAAAAGTGATCGAGGATGAGGAAGCATATGATGCTCATATTTCTAGTGTTCCCAATCACCATTTTTCGACTATTACAGAAAGTGGGGATGATGTTACTAAACTAACTTCATCACTTATTGAGTATTTGTGGCTAGTCCACCAGTAGTGGCATCTGCACCATCTTCTAGCTACAGTGAAAAAGGACGGTTATTTTCGTGAAGCACATCTGAGTTATGGGGGGTTAAAGACAAAATTGGAACTGCAATATGTTTCCCAATTGTATTCATACATGCTTGCTATCTTTTATTGCTTGAATTCCATTGGTGGAACTTTGCCTATTCTTAATTTATTAGCTCTCACTCAAGGATTTTTGTCACTGTTGTGGGAGTGGCTAGAGAGATTTCTTATCTTCAAGAAAGATGGATGTTCAAGAGTTCAGAAGCAATCACAGACTAGTCTAAGTATTGGTGAGAACCAAATTCATGGTACAGTTAGCAGAAAGGAGGAAAGTTTGATTAGAAATGTAAGCAATAAATGGGCCTCTGCATTTCTAAGAACGAAAGGAAAGTCATCAAATAGAGAGCAGTATTGATATGCGCAAGGATAAATCTCTTCAACAATATAGTGATAAAGATGATGCATGTACAGTATGAGAATTGGAGGCTATGAAGAAGGGTCCTCAAGGCATTTCAAAAGATACTTCAACAATGTTACTTCTATTTTGTGCAACTTATGCCCATTTACTTATGGTTCTTGATGATGAAGAGTTCTATGCAAAACAAGTTTGCTTCCATTTTTCATTTGATTTTTGCATAGTTTCTATGTCTATGATCTTTCATTTGTTGCTTGTTCATCCACATCCCTTTATGTTGTGCTTTTACTCTTCAAACAGGTTCCTTTCACATTGGAACAACAAAGAACAATTGCGTCAATGTTTAATACAATGGTATACAATAGTTTTTTGAATAATTTTGGGCATCATAACAATCCTTTGATGGATGCAGCTGTTAGATGTTTGCAATTTTTATATGAAAGTGATTATAGACGTAGTTTTTGTCCCCCATCTCCATGGATTTCTCTTGATGTCAAATATCACTCTCCAATTGCTGCAATAGTTAGAGCACATGAAGTTGCGTCAACTTGCTTGATGCTGGGAGATTCATCAGTGGCTTCAACGAAGGGTTCTTTGGTTAGGACTACTCCATATGTGTTTCCATTTGAAGAAATGTATTGAAATATTACCATTCTCTGTTTGCATTTTATTTCTATTCCCTGTGGTTCCAGCTAAGAATATCTTATTATGCTACAAACACATCATTTCTTAGACTGCAGAATCAGAAGAATTTGTGGTGTTAGTGGATTGTGTAGAATAAAAAAGGAATCAGGGGATTATAACTTGGATAAGGATCGCCATATTGAACTCCTAACATATTGTTGGTGGCAAGGATGATGTACATAATGTAAATGGTGATCGAAAGTTATGAGATGGTGGTGATGATCCAGAAACTTGAATTGGGTTTTGTGTGAAAAATGGAACCCCTTCGTACAACTGTCATCAATAACAATAAATGACAATGCTATGTAATCTATTCCAAGAGGAGATGTATGCTAGTATGATGAAGTAATCAAATGAATCAATAACAAGGGAGTTTCTTTTAGATATTTTTGGTATCAATACAAAAAAGAAACATGGATATCTATGGTTGTCTTTGGTTTGGATCCTACAAATATGCATTGATTAAATTATTCTAACTCCTGAGTGTATAATACAGGGATGGTGTAGAGGACTGCATCATTTAAAACCACATACATTTGTACATATATAGTGAAAATTACATTCATAAGTCAGTTAGTAGATAATGATTCAATAAACTTGAAATAGGTGAAACATTGCTTTTATCATCAGAGGTTACTGGAATTCATTTACGCCAAAGAAGGTAGACATACCAACATGAACTGCCCTTTGAGGGTACTTCCATTAAGAGGGTTCGATTGTAGAAGTATCCAGTGCAAGACTCCAATGTTGAACATCAACAAGATGGATATATTGCTTGCCCCAACAATGATTATGCCTATGATGTACAAGAGCAATTTATCTTATTTGATTGTTTTAACGGGCATAATCATAAATCAAAGGTGCATATTTGAACTCAAATTACTATACAACTGCATTCTTGATTTTTGAGAGATTTTGGCAAAAGAAGGTTATCATTAACATGACCATTTTGGGTGACTATTGAGCAATCTTTGTTGCTTACCTAGGTATGTGACCCTTTTCCAGAATTTGGCAAGATGGTGTTAACTGTTGGAAATTTTATTCTCATATCAATCCATAAGGAATTCTATTTAAGGGTGCTAGCTCAATGGTAGAGCACCTGCCTTATAGGAAGGAGGTTGGTGGTTCGATTCCTCCGTGCCCTATTTATATTCTAAAACCACTAAAAAGAGATAAATGACTAAAAAAATGACCAAAATTTGCATATAAATGACCACCAGTACAACATGAGAGATAAGTGACCAAAAAAATGACCAAAATATGCATATAAATGACCACTTTTGAGTTGGCAATCGCTGGTAACAAATTAGTGGTCATTTATCACGTGACAAAAAATGTGGTCATTAATTGTGACAATTAATGACCAAATATATGACCGAATTAATGACCAAATATATGACCACAAGATATGCTATAAATGGCCAAGCTAAATATGACCACATTTTTGGTCGCGTGATATATGACCGCTAATTGGCTACCAGTGGTCACCAATTCAAAAGTGGTCATTTATATGTAGATTTTGGTTGTTTTTTTGGTCACTTATCTCTCATTTTGTACTAGTGTGCGCACATGCAAAGAAATGATGCAGTTGATGGTGCGTAGAATGTTGTTGTAGATCTGTGATGATTGCACAAATACTAAAAGGAATAATTACAAAAGTATGCGCAAGTGCATGAAGACCAATTGACGGTACTTTAGGAAGCACACAGATAGTCACATATATTGCAAGAAAGTAGTGTAGAAACATAACTGATGTATATCAGATGATGCATAGAAGTTTAGCTGATGCACAAAGATTGAAGTGAAGTGTTCGAAGTAAAGAAGTACATTAGATGCGCAACGATAGAGCAACAATAGAACCCGATATGCATGTCATGATGAGGATGATCTAAGGCAAGTGTGCTAAGCCAAATGGACAAATAATATGATGGACAACATGTCACAGTTTGTCTAAATATTCGTGGCACTTAAATCGAACGGACACATCAGTAAGTGCGCAGTTTCATCGGATACTAGTGCACAATCTTAGAGCAACAAGCTATCAATTGAAGCATAGTATTATTTGGTCAATGCAGTTGCATAGTAGAAGAACAACATAGTGAACCTTGGCATAGACTATAGGATTGGTAGCACACAATACATGAAGTAAGTCATTAGAAAAATTAAAAGAGAAGTGAAGAGATGTATGCAGTATAGTGATAATGAATAGTCTGCATACAAAGGAAGCGCACATTGGAACAAACATCAGAAGATCATAATTGTGCACATGTGAAGTGGAATGAGAATTCAAGTGATATATGCAGAGAAGTGACAACAATACATCTGCATATGAAGGAAGCACACATCAGAACTAATATTAGAATATCAAAAGTGTGCGTGTGTTGGAAGTTCACTATAGAAACACCTTATTTTGTATATTTGGGTGACATGGCAATACAAGAAGTAGGGAGTCGTAGCCTCCTTCTAGTTGGTGTTAGAGAACACATGGAGTTGGTGCTTCCTTAAGGTCGTAGCCTGTAAAACTAGGGGGTAGGTTCCTCTTTCTAGTTCATGTTGGTAAACATAGGAAGTCAGTGCTTCCTTGAAAGTAATATTTTCATTACAAAAGAGCATTCCATGGTTTTCTCCCGTTTGGGTTTCCACGCAAAATTTTGTGTGTCTGGTTTTTTTTTTTGGCGCATATGTGGATGAATGTTTATCTATGTTAAATGCATAATTGAATATCAATGATTAAGATCAGATTAATATGTTAAAGAAGTAAACATTTGTTCATAATTTCATTAATACTGATTCACCCCCCCCTCTCAATATTAAATTGATTCCAATAACATATTTCTCCATGTGAGGGCGCACGTCGCAATGCAATATGTCAGGAATTGAAGAGGGGGGAGACCAACCTTGTGAGAGGTGGTTCCTACCACCTCCAGTTCACTCCCTCTCACTTAAGTAGACCCTCAATGAAATCAAAAATTATCTGACCCTCTTCCTACATATGGTAGGGGCGCCCTCTTGACCCAATTCGTCCTTTTTATCTATTTAAGCACGCTCAAGCTCCATCATTTGTCATGGTCAGAGGACCAAGAGACTTATTAATATTTGATCTTTTATTTTGTTACACTTTTCGAATAAAAGTATTTGGAGGAAAATCTATGGTGTGGTCAATCTGTTTGTGTGGATGACCATTATTGTATTCATGAGGTAATTTATATCAATTCTATGTTGTTTATTTTATTATTAATTATAAGCTTTGAAGGATTATCATTAATAAGTAGGAGAGAGTAAAACAAGTTTTTTTACTTAATTTACTCTTTTATTCTTCTATACAACATTTATATAGAATTTGCATTTTTTGTTTGTTTATATTCACGCTATTCCGATCTTTTGTGTAGGAAATATCAGATTTGATGTGTTGGTTGTAGTAGTTTTGAGCTATGCAGGTGATCTTAGTTGAAGGAGTGGTTGATATTGCTTGAATCTTGCAGTATATTCTACCCTTTAAGAAGAACATATTCCCTCCTCTCTCCACCAGCAAACACCATGTCCAAAGTTCCCAAGCTTCCAAAGTTCCCAAGCTTCAAGTTGCTTCCTTTCTCTCTCCTTCACTTTTAAATTTAAAATTTAGTTGGTTACTCTTGCATGATTAAGCTATTTAGTTTCTTTCAAGAAGATCAGTATCTAATCCGTGAAATTATGAATTCTTTCAAAGTCTAGATCTAGGTATTTAAAGCTTCTTTATTTGATAAATTTGGCATCCTAACCAAGGTACCTTAGCTATTTAGGTTCATATTTGTTAATGTACTAGATTTAGGAATTTTATTTTTTATGCCTCTAATTATTTATCTAGCATATTTAGTGTTTTTTCAGGTGGCTTGTTTTTACTATTTTAATGAACATGAAGAAGGAATTGCAGGTGAAATTTTGAAGAGGTGTGCCATCCAGGACACTAGGAACACCATACCTTCATCCTAATTCATTTTTTTGAAACTTGTAAGCCATTTTAATTGTGATCTATTAAGGATCAAAGGAATTCACCTAAAAATTCTAAAAATTCATAATAAATTAGTGGGCTACCCTGTGCCCAGTCTCCATCCCCCTTAGGGGGGTTCCGTGTCCCTTTTTTTAGTGTGCTTTCCATTCATTTATTTCACTTCCAGTAACTAATTAATCTTAAAATTAATCGTTTGTTGGTTTCAATTCAACATTGGACCACAAAGTCACTAAGGACTTTTATTTTCTCAATTTAGATGAGTCACTTTCTGCGCCCACTTCACTAGATTAGCTATTTTCATTTCTTATATTAGATTTGATTAAATTTTCTGATTTTTCTTAAAGAGTAATGAACCAGGACTTAGGTCCCCTATTATGCTCAGGTGACCATTTCAGACTTTCCTTGATCATTGGTCACAAATAAGAAAGGGTATTTTAAGTGGCTAGCTGAAGAGGGAAATACGTTCAAAGTTTATCTTTAAAAGGTGAGAGGTTGCATTGAACATACTATGGATTCAGAGGGATTCCTTAAACAGATTATGTCTCTCCCTATTGGAAATTTGGTATGGTTTCTATGTACTCATCTCAAGAGGATAAATTCTCAAGTGGATAAACCAAGAAATAAACCCACTCTAATAAACTCACCCATAATAAATTGAAACTGAACAAGAGCATTGAAAAACATTTCCTTTTCAACAACATCCATTTAATTTCTTGGCACTAGTCTACGTTTATGTCTATTTAAGTGATATTAATATGTCATGATTTCTTATTTATCACGTGCCTCTGGTTTTAATTCATATTTTATACTCTTTCTTCAGTATATTGAAGCTCCTAGAATTTTATTTTTGCTTTACCATAATCAGCCTCAACTTCTTCTTATTAAGGACCACCCCCCTTGGCTTCACTAGGAGTTTTCCTAGATGGAGGAGTAAAGTGTTAAGTTATAGTACTTGACTCGTTAATTTCCCCCAAGGACACACCATGTGCCTTGAATATCTATGCCATTTTACCTGAGGTGTGTATTAGGAGGCAACATTTTGGCATTGTTGCTATGGATAAATATTTTTATTCTCGAAATATGACTTTTTTTACTCCTTTTTTATACTTTATTTGATGAATCCTTTAGAGTAGATATTTAAATTTTTTCATCTAGGAACTCCACTAACCTTTTTTTATAAATTTACAAAGAAAAGTGATAAATAATTTTTTGTGAGATATTTTTCTTCTTACATGCCGACTCCATTGAAGGGATGAAACCTTGTTTATCAAAAACTTATTGAAGATTTTTTGTGCGTAGAGATGAGCACATGCGACACATTCAAATCATTATTCAAGCTCATTGTTTGATAGCTCCATTGGAATGATTTGGTATAAGTAAAGAATCTAGTGCATTGTTATGGAGAACCAAGATAGGCATTTGGAGTTCTTACACGAATGTTACCCTCATATTGATTTTTGAGGCATCTATGGATTCCCAAAGGAAGGACCTGATATATTTGATTAACTCTAGTATTTCAAGGAAAAGGTGATACAATCAACCTTCACATTACATCCTTCATAGAAGTTGTAACCAAGTTCAAAACATTGCATGAAGATACTTGGATGCATATTTTTGTTGGTACTTTGGAGGAAGATGATTTTGATTAGTATTATGATGATATTCCTAATAAATGCATTACCTCTATTTCAAGCTTCTTTACGATGTTCCTTAATAAATGGCATGATGATGAGGGTGATATGGAAAGTTTCATTGAATATTCCCTTCCCATTTTTCCTAGGAAAGAGCATCATATAGAATCCCTCCTATAGCTTGAAGATCCAGTAAGGCTGGAAAAGCCATTGCCTTTAAATATTGAGCATCACATCCATAATGACCCCATTGAAGAAGAAGATGAAGGGCCTCTCATTGAAAATATTGTTGAAGAGCTGCCTCATGTTGCCACAATAGAAAACATTGAGAATGTGGGAGTACATCAGGATTATTTCAGTGAAGGTGATGACACTTATATTCTAGATATGCCTAAGAAAGAAACCATTATAGAATCAAATGAAGAAGTTCAAGATGAAGCTTGTAATGTGCATGGTGATACTCCTTGTTCTCCACATGGTGATGAAGGTTTCAAAATATTATTCCTTTATAACATATTTAAAACAAGGTCTTTTGAGGCTGATTATTGTGAACATGAGGAGGAAAAATATAACCAAGGATACGATGAAATTTCTCAAGACTCCCCCATCTTTGACAAAGTCTTGCATGATGACTATTGCACATAAATTGAAAATCATATTTTTTATATGTCTAGAGAAGTGAGTGTTGATTTTTAGACCTATGTTAATCTTGGTATGAAAGAGGAGTATTCATACTATTCTTGCGATCATACTTATACACACACAAGTACTAGTGGTGAAGACTTGTAGAATTAACACAATGAGATGATAGATTGGAAGCATCCAATGAAGGGTAAATATCAAACTTCATATTCACATGAATAAAAATCTCATGATTTGGAGCATCTTGGGGATTATCTTTATACATAACATGTGCATCCAAGAGTTCTTGTCTCTCTGGATGAGTATGATGGGCATGTTGGATTGCCTCATTATGCAAACATGTTTATAAGTCTTATCTAAAGCTGGATACATGAATCTTGCGGGAACAATTGCTTGGATTGGAAGTAGTTTGATGATATGTCACATGCTTATGATATCCCATTCAAACCTCCCATCCTAAGTTATTATACAGGTTTGAATTTAATAATAAAGGTATCCTTGTTTTGGATGGTAACCAAACAAAAGGGAAAAAACTATAACCTTGATAAAATGCTAAGGTGGTTTCATTGGGTTTTTTTATTTCACATAACATTTTGATTCATATCATGTTTAGAGTAGGAAAACAAGCTCCTTAAAATGATCATTTAATTTTAGCAATTTCTTTTCAGTTTTTTTGTTGTTGTTGTTGTAATGATGAATAATAGTCTTTCATTAATTAATTTCATTGTGTTTTATTTTGAATAATTGAAAATTATGTTTCATTTTCTCTTACATGAACATGTGCTAATAAAATTTGTCTTGGAAGGGTTTAGATGTTATTACATGTTATAGAAACAAGATATTTTGGAGTTCTTGCATTCTCTCCTTTCCTAAATATCAGATTGAGCACAGATACCCGAACAGGATCCAGATGTTACCTCTTGAGATTCACTTGGATGGACCTGCAGTTGATCCACCAGAGATTGAACAAGTTACTTGTTCATTATCAAAAGTTCAGAAGTTCAACAGGCCATTTTTTGGCAACGTTTATTTTTTTCCGCATGTCCATACCCCTATGGGGAATTGTAATAAATGACATAGCATGATTACCTTTTCTAAAAGAATTGGACTTCCTAGGGCTTGGTCATCAATCCAATTCCTTTAGAGTGTTTTTTCCTTGTTAATTATATATTGCTTTTCGGTGACTTATAATTTTCAATTTTTTCACTCAATCCTCCAAAGTTGGAGTAATTCTCTTGGTGGTTAGGCATTAGGGGGTTATTAAAGACTAGTGTAAATGTATATTACCATTCTAATAATTATTTTTTAGTCTTATGAACATGTGCTAAGTTTCCCCTACGAATATTTTATTTTTTGTTAATAAAAAATTTCCCATAAAAATGAGATATTTTAATTATAAAAATCCACTAAGTCATAAAAGTGGTACTATGAAGTGAAATTTTCCATGGAGGTGCTCATTTTCTAACATAGAGCACCCACTTTACTCTTGTACCCACTTTGAGAGTGAAATTAGTGATTTTTAATCACTTAATTTCATTTTCTCTCAAAAAGTGATTTAAAAAAGTACAATAAATGGAAAAAATCAGCATCCACCAATCATGGAAACTTGTTTGGGAGATTTTTTGGTCATCTACAGTGGTGCCATTTGATTAGGGAGTTAAAAGTGATTTGTATAGGATCTAATCTTCGTGATTACATTCATGATTGAGATATCTAGTATGAGGGGGTGCATTTTTGCATGTGAGGGCACACTTCCCAATCCAATGTGTCAACAATTGAAAATGGGGACAACCAACCTTATGAGAAGTGGTGGCTACAACCTCCATTTCACCCCCTCTCACTCAATTTCTCCCTCAATCAACTCCAAAATTACCTTACCCTCTTCCTACATCTGGAATGGGTTCCCTCTTGACCCAATTCACCATTTTTCTCTATTTAAGTAGGCTTAGGCTCCATCATTTGTCATGGTCATAGGACCAAACCGATGCTTAAGATTTGATATTTTTTTTGTTACTCTTATGGAATAAAATAATATGGAGGTAAACCTATGGTGTATTCATGAGGTACGTTGTATCAGCTCTATGTTGTTTCTTTTATCATTAAGTCTTTCCTTTGAAGGATTATCATTAATCATTAGGAGAGACTGAAACAAGTTTTTTTACTAAATTTAATATTTTATTATTATATAGATAATGATTATCATTAATTAGTAGGGGAGAGTGAAATAGAATGTACATGTATTATTTGTTTATATTCATGCCATTATGATCCCCAGTGTATGAAATACTAGATTTGACGTGTTGGTTGAAGTTGTTGATGTATATGTAACTTCGGAATGTATTTCACATATATGTATATTGTATTCCTATAGAGATGTTATTATTCCTCTATATGGAAGTGTCGTCATTTCTATTGTAAGCGTCGTAACTTATACTTGATGGGTTATTAGACCACCTTGTTGGGGTCGGCCCTGTATAAGTCATGTGGGTCAAAGGGTTATTAGACCACCCTATTGGGGGTCGGCCATGTGGGTCAAAGGGTTATTAGAACACCCTAGTGGGGGTCGGCCTAGTCAACATTATGTTAAGTGGTTAATTTGAGGTCGACTTAGTTGAGTAAAGGTCAAGTCAAGTTAGTGTATAAATAAAGAGTGTGTCTCTCTCATTTTATACATTCTATTCTCTCACTCACACTTGGGAGAGTGGTGCACTTGTGGAGGAGGAGGCTCTGCTGCTAGGAGAAGACTATCTCTTGTATTCTGGTTGTATCATTGCTCTATCTATCTCTGAGGAATTTATTAGGGTTTTTCACCTTTATGGTTTTCCCCAAGTAAACTCTGTGTCTCTTGTGTGCTTGCATTATTGTGTCCATGATTGTTATGCTGTAGATTTGTTGTACATGTTGTTCTCTCAGTTAAGATCCTATATTATATTGAAGTAAATTCTGAAAATTTAACATGGTATCAGAGCTAGCCTGAAAGAAGGCATGATATGGCATGTATGATACTTGTTGCACTTACGATGCTAGGGCTTGATATAGCAAAAACTAGTCATCGTAGCACTTTCGCTATAAATCCGTTTTGGAGATGTTTTCGGATCTAAAACTTTTACAAGTCGAAGATAAGATCCCCATGTACCTTGTGTCCAAAATACAACCTCTAATTCGTTGTACTTTGTGATTTATGATCTGAGTCAAAATCAGGTGACCTTGGGAAAAAGGTCATAACTTGGGCTAGGAAGCTCCAAATGAATTTTTGTAAAAAGTGACAGGTAGTACACAGACTGTACTATCTCAAAAAAAGTTTTCAGAATCCGAAGTTGAACTAGTGACACGTGGAACGCCGTACAAGTTCGCTCTCCTGTATTATCCCATAAATAGGTCACGTTGCGACACTTGGCATAACTCTCTCTCAGAGAATCCAATTGAGGTCAGAACTATCGGGATGGAAAGATAATAGGTCAGGATATCTCAGGAGAATTTTTCAGACCCTCTGCATAGAAACATTTGGATTTACACCAGAAACAATTAGGTACATATTTATGTCAAAACAGAATTATTTTTTAGCACATTCATTCATGGCTTCCAGAATTTAGGGCTTCGAAGAAAGTTGGAATTTTTGTAATCGGAGACCGTGGTGGGATGATACCCATCGAAATAGAAATTTAGAGACCAAGATCAGATTTTTTTGGTTGCGCAAAAGTCTGAGCTTGATCAAATCCCAGTTCGGGACTTTGATCGGAAAGATGGAAAATTAGGGCTTCTGCAAAAATTGGAATTTTGGAAATCTGTGACCACGGCTGGAAGCTCCTCAGAAAAATCAAATATTAGATATTTGAATCAAATCTTTTGGTTGGGTGAAGCTCCGGGAAACTCAAACCCTAATTCATGGTCCTCCCTAGTGAATCCAGAAATCTAAAAGGCAATTTCGAAGGGTAAAACTTTGCAGTTTTCAAATTATGAATATACCAACTTGATCAGCTCATCAAGGCGCATATTTCTATCCTTTCGGAAGTTTGAAATTCAAAGTTTGAATTTTTGGGGTTTCTTTGACAAACCCTAATCCAACTCCAGGTCCAGTTCTTGCAAATCAAGTGGATTGGATTAATCCTAGAAGAAGATGGATTCGTCACCTGCATAAGTGAAGAAGTTCCTATCTCAGAGGGAGATGAGGCTAAGGCCTTCCATAAGAAGATTACAAGCAATCTTGACAGGTATGGCTTACAGGTATGTTTCATGGTTAAGTTTATCATATGCTTGTCTTCATATCATTACAATACAATCTTGATTAATTACTAGACTTGTCGTATCACCTTAATAGAAGATATTCATTGATTAAGGTTTTGACACTTATGAATGTACTAATGCATTGTGATGTTGTATGAGGTTTATGTTGTTTGCTAACATAAAAGGTACACCAAGAAAGACAAATCATGTTCTACTTCAAGAACATATGATCATGGTGACATGAAGACAAAGATTCATCCATTGTCATGGATCACATAGAAGATCTACTTTCGAGGTATGTATAACTTGGTCCTACAATGGTTAACGTATGAGACATCCAGGTTACTAGCACAAGTCACTGAAGAGAACCAGAAGACATTATGTGGGTATGTTAGACATAACTAGCTAGCATGCTAATCCAGGTATGTTTTTCCTATATCAAGCTAGAATCCTACCTTGTGTTAGGATATTATACTGTTGTGTTGTTGATAATGATTATTCATGAAGTCATAGGTTTGAATAGTCATGGTTGTATGCATATTATGTTTCTTACCATAAATGATGATATGACTAACCAAAAGAATCATGAAGGTATAGGTTTGAGTAATCATGGGTTTATGCATTGATGATTTAACTAATCAGAAGAGTCCTAGGATCAAATAAGAATATGCATGAGTAAAAGAAGACTTCCCTGAAAACTTGAATACTAATGTTTATTATTTGTGAATGATCATGACTATACATGTTGAAGATTATTGTGTTTTGATAGTATTAAGATTATACTAATAAATGTGTGATTATGTATGAGACCTCAAGGATAACACAATGATGATACTAATAAGCATGCATAGTGATTAAGGATGGATGTAAGTTCAAGGATAGGTAATCCAGGAAGCAAAGATCAAGAGGGAGCACACTCTAGTTGTTCCTGCAAGAAAGCAAAGGAGCACACTTCAGTAGTTTCTGCAAGGATGCAGATATTCAGAGGGAGTTGACCACTTCTCCCAATCCACATCAGAATGGAGTTGCAAAGATTTAGAGGGAGTCCACCCAGAAACCATAAAAAGATAAGTATTTGGATTGTAATTTCTTACATAATGTTATTCAATGATGTATATGCTTATGTTCCTAGAATTAGGTTGTGTATTATGCATATTAGAATAGTTGCATTGATGAACAGTATACTACTAATATACATGGGTAAGTGGCCTATGGCACTGTTCAACATTCCATTGCTACTTATCTAGAATGAAACCTCTTTGCTGACATGTTAGGAGTTGTGCACACTCTTAACAATGTTCTGGTAGAGATTGGAAGGCATCTAGAAAGTTACGGAATATGGATAAATGTTGTATTGAAGCATTGGATAAGATAATTGCATGATTGTATGACATATTTCTTTATGTGTAAGAATTTGTTCTGAAAACTATGAGATATTTTCTAATCATGCAATTTAACTTGTTGTGTAGGAAAGATCGTATACCATCACCTACAAAAGAAGGACTACAACATTTGTTCAGCAACAAAGTTATCTATTGAATATATTGAAGTTCCCAGGATACGGGAAGAATGCCATGATCCGTCGATCATGAAGAACGATGTTTGGGATGCAGTCCCAAGAGCTGAAGGGAAGTCTATTGTGACTTCCAAATGGAATTATCAGATCAAGCATGCTGCAGATGGCAGCATAGAGAAATATAAAAGTGATGAAATAGAAGATACACCAGATGGATTTCAAGACAGCCTTCTTGAATGGTGTAGTTGAAGAAGAAGTGTATGTAGTGCAGCTACTTGGTTCTGAGACACATGACAGCGAGTCATATATGTGCAGAACTTGGTATGGTAGGATAGACAACTTTCTATCCAGTTTGTGCTTTACCAAGAGTAAAGCGGATTCCAACCTTCACTACAAGGTTGAGGAAGGAAATCCAGTGATACTACTATGTGGATGACCTGTTTGTAACAGGTGAGGATAGATTGATTGCCAACACGCAGAGGAAGCTTGCTGCCGAGTTCAAGATGAAGAACTTGGGGATGATGCACTATTTGTTTTTGGCATGGAGGTGTGGTAGAGTGTAGATGGAATCTTCCTTGGACAAGGGAAGTATGCAGTAAATATCCTGAAGAGGTTCGGGATGATGGACTACAAGGATATGGCCACACCTATGGCATCGAACCTGAAGCTTCTATGTGATGATTCATCTGATCTGGTTGATGTCACAATGTATCGTCAGATGATTGGGTCCTCTATGTACCTGACGAATACGAGACCAGATATTTTCTTTGCGGTGAACACATTGAGCCAGTTCCTGACGAATCTGAGAGATGTTCACCTGGTTGCTATAAAGCATATTCTGAGGGTATGGTTGATTATGGGCTCAAGTATGAAGCAAATCAAAAGTTTAACCTGAAGGGTTATGTTGATTCAGATTGGGCTGGCAGTGCTGCAGATAGGAAGAGCACATTTGGATGCTGCTTCAATATGGGATCAAGTGTGATCTCTTGGTTTAGCAGGAAGCAGTCCTGCATAGCACTGAGTACAGCTAAGGCAGAGTATGTTGCAGCCTGTTCAACTAGTTGTGAGGCAGTATGGCTACAGAAGCTACTGTCTGAGTTATTTGATCTCCCATTGGATGCTATTGGTATCTTTTTTGATAACCAGAGTTGTGTGAAGCTGTCCGAGAACCCAGTGTTTCATGACAGGTCAAAACACATAGAGATCAAATATCACTATATCAAGGATATGTTGCAGAGAGGAGCTGTGAAGCTCTTGTATATTGCGACGGGCGAGCAGATTGTAGATGTGTTGACGAAGCCACTAGCTAGGGTGAAGTTCGAGTACTTCAGGGAGAGGTTTGGTGTTCTTCAGATTGATGACACTTCGAGGAAGAAGTGATGGACACATTTGCAGAAGCCATTCCAAGCATGTTGGAAGGAGGATCCTTCACATGGCCGTGGATGTAAGCGCTGGATGATGAGCATCAGGACGATGCTCCAGTTACTGCTCTGTATATGCATCAAAAGGATGCTGGATATGATCATTTGGATCATTTATATGTATGTACGCATCATGTTGGATGCTGGATATGATAAGTTGGATAATTTATATGTATATGTATGTACGCATCATGTTGGATGCTGGATATGATCAGTAGGATCATTTGTATATGCATCATGTTGGATGCTTGGACCATGTATCTGTATATGTATCAGGTCGATACTGTGTATGATCAGGTAGATCATGTATGTTGATATGTATCAGGTGGATCATGTTTTGTATTTGTATCAGGTGGATACATTGTATGATCAAGTGGATCATGTATGAGGATATGTATCAGGTAGATACTTGGTATGCATCAGGTAGATGCATTATATGATCAGGATGATCATGGATGACGAGCTTCAGGATGTTGCTCTAGATGACATGCAGCAGGATGTTGCAGTGATGATGATCAAGATGATCATGTATACATCAGGATGATGTATGGTGAGTATCAGGTTGATACTCTATGGCCATGGATCAGGTTGTGCATATGAGCATATAATTTGGCCCTAGGAGATTTGCAGATAGTCTTTCGAGGTTTTTCCTATGGCATATAATTTGGCCCTGGGATATCTGGCAAATGCTCTTTCGAGGTTTTGCTTGGGAGGACATATAATTTGTTCCCTGGGAGATCTGCAGATAGTCTTTCGAGGTTTTTCCTATGGCATGTAATTTGTGCCCTGGGATATCTGGCAGATGCTCTTTCGAGGTTTTGTCCTATGGCATGTAATTTGTGCCCTGGGAGATCCGATAGGTTGAGCCGTGTGCTTGTAATCAGTCCTGGGATGCTCTTTCGAGGTTTTTCCATGACCACATGTAATTTATGCCCTGAGAGATCCGATAGGTTGAGCCTTGTGCTCGTAATCAATCCTGGGATGCTCTTTTGAGGTTTTGTGGTGACCACATGCAATTTCTGCCCTGGGAGATCTGATAGGTTGAGCCTTGTGCTCGTAATCAGTCCTAGGATTATCTTTCGAGGTTTTGTGGTGGGGTCACATGTAATAAGTCCTGGAGATCTGGACAGGATGAAAAAAGCCTCAGATGCTCTTTAGGGTTCTTGCTAGTCAAGAGACTCTTTTAAGGTTTTGTGATGCACGTAATAAGTCTTGAGATTTCCACAGTATGGCCAGTGATGACGAAGACCTGCAAGTGGTGGGCCTACATCCAGTATGAAAAAGGACTGGCTCTGTAGAACTTCCTATGACGAGTAGATTTAGAGATTGATTGAGATAGCAGCAGTAGTTACGATGATGATGACTCGATGACGATTATCCAGTGACGATGATCCAAAGAAGATGACTTGTGCTAGAAGACCTGTGTCGAGAAATACCTTCCTAGTTAAGAGGGAGTGTTGATGTATATGTAACTTCAGAATGTATTTCACATATATGTATATTGTATTCCTATAGATATCTTATTATTCCTCTATACGAAAGTGTCGTCATTTATATTGTAAGTGTTGTAACTTAGACTTGATGGGTTATTACACCACCATGTTGGGGTCGGCCCTGTATAAGTCATGTGGGTCAAAGGGTTATTAGATCACCCTATTGGGGGTTGGCCATGTGGGTCAAAGGGTTATTAGACCACCCTAGTGGGGGTCGGCCCAGTCAACATTATGTTAAGTGGTTAAGTTGAGGCCGACCTAGTTGAGTAAAGGTCAAGTCAAGTTAGTGTATAAATAGAGAGTGTGTCCCTCTTATTTTACACATTCTATTCTCTCACTCACACTTGGGAGAGTGGTGCACTTGTGGAGGAGGAGGCTCTGCTACTAGGAGAAGACTATCTCTTGTATTCTGGTTGTATCATTTCTCTATCTATCTCTGAGGAAGTTATTGGGGTTTTTCACCTTTATGGTTTTCCCCAAGTAAACTCTGTGTCTCTTGTGTGTTTGCATTATTGTGTCCATGATTGATCTGCTGTAGAGTTGTTGTACATGTTGTTCTCTCAGTTAAGATCCTAGATCAGATTGAAGTAAATTCTGAAAATTTAACAGAAGTAGTTTTGAGCTATGGAAGTGACCTCAGATGAAGGACTAGACAATCTTTCTTGTTTCTTCCAGTATCTTCCGCCCTTTAGGAATAACATAGTCCCTTCACTCTCCACTAGTAGACTCCATTTCCCAAAGTTCCCAAGCTTCAAGTTACCCGATTTATCTTTCCTTCACTTTTAAATTTAATCTTTCTTTCGTTACTCTTGCATGCTTATGCTAATTAGTTTCTTTAAAAGAATATAAAGAGACAATTTGTTAAAGTATGCATTCCTCTAAAGTCTAGATCTAGGTGTTTAAAGCCTCTTTATTTGATAGATCTAGGTTCCTAACCAAGGTACCTTTGCTCTTTAGATTCATATTTGTCAAGGTACTTGATTTAGGAATTTATTTTTTTATGCCTCTAATGCTTTATTTAACATATTTAGTGATTTTAAGGTGGTTGGTTTTTACTTTTTTCATGAACAAATAGAAGGAAGTGATGGAAAAATTTCAAATATTTGTGCCATCTAGTACCAAAAGAACACCATACCTTGGTCCTAGTTCATTTTTTTGAATATTGTAATCCATTTGGATCTTGAAATATAAACGACCAAAGGAATTCAACTAAAAATTGTAAAAAATAATAATAAAATCATTGTTCTAACCAATGCTTAGTTTCCATCACCCCTAGGAGAGACCCGTGCCCATTTTTGTGGTGTGGTTTTCGTTCATTTCTTTATGTTCAATAGCTAATTAATCTTAAACTTAACTGTTTGTTGGTTCTGATTCAATATTGGACCACAAAATCACTTAGGATTTTTATTTTCTTAGTTTATATTAGTCACTTTCCGCACTCACTTCATTAGATTAGCTATTTTCATTTCTTAGCTTAGATTTGATTTAAATTTATCGTTTTTCTTAAAGAGTAATGAACTAGGACTCGGGTCTCCTATTATTATTTAGAGACCATTTAAGTCTCTCCATGATAGTTGGTTGCAAATCAGAAATGGGATTTCGAGTGGTTATCTTAATAGGGAAATCCATTCGAAGTTTATCTTTAAATGGTGAGAGGTTTCAATGCACATACTATGGAGTTAGATGGATTCCTTAAGTAGATTATGTATCTCCCTTTTGGAAACTTGGTACTATTCCTCTTCGCTTATCTCAAGTGGATAAATTCTCAACTGGGCCAAACCAAGAAATAAACCCACTGTAATAAACTCATCCATAATAAATTAAAACTAACCAAGAGCATTGCAAAACATTTCCTTTTCAGTAACATCCATTTAATTTCCTGTCACTGGCCTAATTTTATGATTATCTACATAAGTGAGTTTAATATGTCACGATTTCCTATTGTTCATGTGTTGCTGGTTTAATTCATATTTGCTACTCTTTCTTCAATATTTACAAACTCCTAGATTTTTATTTCTTCTTTAGTGTAATGAAACTTGACTTATTTTGATTAGGGAACACTCCCCTTGGATTCACTATTAGTTGGCCTAGATGGAGGAGTGATGTGTTAAGTGATAATACTTGACTCATGACTTTCCCCCAAGGACACACCCAATGGCTTGAATATTTTTTCCACACTACCCGATGTGTGTATTAGGTGACAACACTCTCTTTCACAAACTTGTTAAGAAGATAACATTCCAATAGTGTTTAGTGAAACAAAAAATATAGATAAATGTCTCATATATGAGCTCATATTTGTTTTCTAAATCACAAAATCCTATTGCATATTAGTGTTTTCAGTCCTTCACATGCCATTAAGAATTACTAAACATTATAACTGAAACCCCCATGCAATCATCCAAGCTATCATACAATAGAAACTAATCATATAGAAACATTATTGGCCACACATATATGATGAAACTAAATACTTTTGTGAATATTTCAGGTGAAAACATGAAATAAATTATATCGAGCAAGTTATAATACAATAATACAAGTTTATAATAAAATTTATGACAAAGTAGATAGTGTTTAAATGGATTGTCAATGTACATGTATTAAAAAGTACAATGTTGTACATGTATCTTAAAGTACATTTGTCCAAGAATACACATAAAACCTCGATCTTCCTCTTGTTTTTTTCTAACTTTGATGCATCATGCCTTTGACTAGGACTAGTGTGCATCTCTGGAGGCTTCAAATCAAAGATCAAATTTCTTGATCAACTAATTGCACTAATACATTGGCAGTAATAGAATTAAAAAAATAAATTATGGCCCAAGTACTTATAACAAACACTCACTAAATCCATTTGAGGTATCGCTTGTGGTCTCCTCTTCGTTGAAAGCCTCTTTCCAATTTTTCTATGCAATTAAAATATCATATCTCAATGAATTCAACAATTATCAACATGTTCATGTAAAATTATTAAAACGCTTTGTAATGAGTGAAAATCTCAACAAAAAAATAGACTTCGGGACATGATATTGGGTTCTTGTGTATCAAATGGAGCCATGGGTTAAAAATCATGTTTATACAACTAGACTCAATGGGCCAAGCACTACTTCTACCAAAGGCTACAGTCACCAATTGTTGAAATATAGGACAATATGCATGAATAAATAATCTAACGTGAATACACTATGTATACATATTGAAATAGATACCTATGCATGACTTCTTCCCATTGCTGATGAAGCATTAGCTGTTGGATCGATGAACCCATTGAGGTCAGGTATGGAGTACTCTCCATCACGATGTTGTAAACATGTGAAATAAACTCTAGGATACTTACTTACAATATGCATTTGAATAATGTTTAATATATTTGTTGCTAATTACAATAGAAGTATGCCAATATTAAATATGGAAAATCGGGTGGGGTGATGTCTATCCATTAATAGACATGTCATTTAATAAATAATAATTAATAACTAATTAACCTATAACTTCTAATTAATAAATTAATATGTACAAAATTCGTAATAACCAATTAGGTTTATTTATTACAAGTCATCACGGCTTGAAAAGATTCATCCATGGATCTTGTGTAAAGAGTGCTCCACCTAAACTTTGTAGTTACTTGATTAGTTGTAACTTCAGTAGGGGTATTGCGCTTGACAAAATTCCCTTTGAGAAACACATAAGTGTTATTGATGTTGGAAAAAGGAACTCTTTCCATGAATAATACTACCATGATTCAATAATTCTTGGAACAATTGTTCACATTTCCATTCATATTTCTCAATGCATGACGTGCATAAGATTTCACATATAAGAACGTAATGACTATGTAGCTAAATGTTGGTAGAATTTTTCCCTACGGATAAGTAAAAATTCTCTTAAATTAAAGCAGATTTTTAACTGACTCTAAGATAAGACAAAACTAAACAAATGCTACCTTGAATTTCCTGAACTAAATTTCACAACAAGATTAAATACATTCAGAAGAGATGAAAGACATAACTCACCTTTCAATTCTACGTTTGTCCCGCTTCTAACTCTTGATCCCAAAGCTCCAATGTAGAACCTGTTGAAATCAAACAAGGAACAAGCATGCAAGCTTCCAAATACCTTGAAGCAAAGATTAAATTCAAATCTAAACTAGATACATTCCATGTCAGAAACTTATACAATACACATGAAATGGGAAAAACAAGACAAGTTATTTTTATTACAAACTTGAAGAATGCTTACAAAGGTTGCTTGATGTCCAAGTCAATCCTCCAGCTCCAAGTGCTTCCTCCTATAGCTATCTCCACAAAGCTACAAGATCATAAGTTTGATATCTCCAAGAGTCCTCCCTTTTGCTCATGGAATGCCTCTCTCTTATAGTGTGTGGTAGGGTTAACCAACAAGAGAGAAGGGTGGATCTTGGGAGAGTTAAGTGGATCAGGCCTACTAATCACAGAAAGTGAGTTAGGATCGAATCAGGGACACCAATCCTCCAAAATCTCTCGAAAATCAAAATCCCACAAGCCATGGAAAAAAGGCTAAAAAAGGTGTACCGCGTCTCCAAAAAATAGCATAACGCGGTAGTATCGCGTGGCAAAGAGGGAGCATAGCGCGGTAGTATGGACTACCGCGTGCCTAAGATGGAGCAAGGCGCGGTAGTGAGGGTAAATGAAGTCTCAGTTAGGTTGATTCTTGTCAGGGTATGTTTGCCTTCAAGGATCACTCATCATTTTTCTCTTCTGGGTGTTTTGAGCAGTAGGGGAAGTGTCGTCAACTCTTTTTGTGGTGAAGATGCGACACTGTGGAATACATAGGTATAACACTAATGATTTTCACAAGGATTATTATAGGGAAAACAAATTTCATAGAATTTGAATTTGCATTGGTGACCACAACTAGAAATGATTTTGAACAAGGATGCATGGTAAGGAGAACAACTTGGCGTTGCTTGAGGAATCCAAATCTTGGTTTGCAAACTATCTTTCTGTTCCTTCTTAATCCTTTCTAGTTTAACATATTTATCATCAACTCAATCATTGAATTTAGTTTCATCATTGTTATTTTGATTCTTATATTTCCTAAATTTATTGGTTTCTTCATCAGGTTATTCCGATTCTTTTTCTCCTTCGATATAGATATGATGCGTCGTACAACTTTTACGAATTTGGCGTTGATATGGTACTCGGGTAAGTTTCCCTTTCTGAATTTATGATTTGATATTTTCATGATGATCTTGTTTCGTCATGTTGATCCCTAAAATTTTAGATTGTATTGGTATATAATTATTCTTTAGTTGACATGTGGCTTATTCAGTGATCAGTGATGGATCTTCAAACATTGTAGAATGTGTGATCTTATCCAATTCTTTCTTGGAATAATTTTGTTTTTGAACACATTGAATTGCAGCATCCGATGAATCATCCATATCTTCATGAGTTAGACAATATTATGAATTTTCATCTTTTATGTCATCATGATTAGAAACAATTTCAATTCCTTTATTTTCATCATGATTCTCTTCTAAACTTTTTTCTTCTTCACAATTTTTATTGGTATAACCTTCATATTCATCATTATAATGTTTGAGATCGTGATCCTCTTTACCATTTTTATCAACATCATGTTCAGTCATGTCTAGTGCATCTATCTCTTTTTTTTTGTTATTGTTATCATCTAATACTTCTTCAGGTTCATTAATATTTTTTTCTCCATCATTATAATCATTGAGGTCTATATCTTCTTTACAATCATTATTGATCACATCTTCATCAAGAGTTAATGCACCTATATCTTTGTTTCGATATTGTCATTCTCAACAACCTCTTCTATAGATTCATCGTGATATTCCACATTATGATATTCATTCTTGTCATTTTTATCATTATTTTATTCATCATTGCTATCATCTTCCTTATCATGTAATTGGTTTTGGTTTGGGTTCCCGAATGGGTTATGATTTTTCTTTCTACTGGAGTTTTAGTAGTACTTTTTAACGATTTTATAACTGGGTAGAGTGGACCATTTATGTGACTTATTCCTATTCCCTGTATGAAACTGTAACAATTTTTTTCTATATATGCATATTTATGATATGGCATCTCACTTTGAGTCTTGTATTTGGAACGTCGGTTCATATCCTTCCTTGTGTATGATGGATCAAAACTTCTGTGAGGGGGAATGTAAGAAGTTGGTGTAATTAGTGATTTTTAGGTGCGAAAGAAATTTTGAAATTCCCTAGATTGCTATCATCATTTAATGTGTCTTCTTGCTCTCCCTTGCTTGAGAATTCAGATGTCACAACCACTTTTTCTTCCTTCCACTCGAGGAGTAGGACTCACGTGCCTCTGTATTTTTCTTGTCCAAATTCTTCTTCTCGCCATTGTATTATCAACATTTTCAATTCTTCAAATATTTTTATGTCTTCAAGCTCTCTTCATTTTATTTATTCAGTTCTTTTAAGTATTTTTCCAAGACCATTATTACACTCACCCCAAGTGAGAAACATGGTGACTCCACCTTATAAAAATAATGGTTCGAATTTTTTATTTTCTTTTAACTATTAAAAATAAATAATGATAATAATAATTATTAAATAATAATTGCACCGAGTGAAATGAGGTGCTCTACAGCCCAGTATGGGAGATATTCTCTAACGTGATATAACGTTATAACGTTAGTAACAAAATAATTAAAAAAATTCATGTCGGCTCATAAAATAAAAAATTATGGAAAATATTTATAAAAAAAAATCCATGTTGGTTCATAAAACAAAATATTATGAAAAGTAATTAAAAAATAGATATTCGTTTATAAAATAAAAACTTAAAACTTAAACCCGGATCTATCAATCAAGAAAGATCAAATTTCTTGAGTTTAAATTTAAAAAAAGAAATACACCTTAAGAAATTGGATCCCTCTCGGTGCTTGATAGATACGAGTTTAAGATGGATCTATACTAGTAATATTATACAAATATATTTTACAAGTTTTTTAAAATAATAATATTATTATTATAATATTTTTTTAATAAAGGTTTTAAACAATAATATAATTATGATAACATTATTATAATAATATTATTATTATCACTGAATTTCCTTTGATTTGAATGTAGCACTCTGGGTTTTTTATCCCTAATAGTGGAATGGCAGCGGATTGAGAAGATAGCTTGGTGGTAGGGAGGATGGGGAGAATAAATAATATGAAGGAGGATGAAGGATGTCATGTAGATGAGGGAGAGGTGATTAGATAGATGGCTTGGGGGATGTGCCAAGGAGAAGAGAGGGCTCAAGGTTTAGGGGAGACAATGAGTAGGTTGGGGTTTGAGGGAATTGCATAGGGTGATAGCGAGTGTGGATTCACAAGATGGAAGGGTGCATGGGGTGTGTGTAGGTGGTGGAATAGTGTATGGTGTTCACGGATGGGAGCTGGGAGGTGAGTGCTTATAGGTGGGGCACAAGTGTGAGGAAATGGGTGGAAGTGGGTGAGTGGACTGAGGATGCGTAGGGAAGTATGGGAGTGGGTGGTGTTTGGAGCTATAGAGGAGTGTGATTAAGGGAATTGGGGGGCTCCGTGGGAAAGAATACAAGCTAGAGTAGTGGGGGGGGGGGAGTGTGGAAGGAATGGTAGATGTTGCTGGAGATGGTAAGAAATGGTTCTGCATGGGGTTCTGGAGGGATGGGTGTGAAGGGGATAGGGACAAAGGGGATTTCATATAGGTTGTGGGATAGGTGAGTGGAGGATTTTTGGGGGGATGGTTGCATGGGAAATCACATGGAGGAGAGGAGTGATGAGCGACGGCTAAGTGAAGATTGTAGCAGAGAGAGGAGCATGGAGTGGGGAGAGAGTTGTGTGGGAACGTGAGATAGAGAGGAAGTGTAGCGAAGGGGGAGATGAGAGAGGAGGAGCTACAATGGGTAAAATGAGAGTGTAGGTAAAGAATGCAAGGGAAATGGGAGAATGAGTGCATGAGGGAAGAATGATTGGGGCTATGGAGAAAAGGTGAGATCACGAAAGCACCAAACGCTCTGATACCACTTGTAAGATACTTACTTACAGTATGTATTTGAATAGTGTTTAATATATTTTTTGATAATTACAATGGAAGTAGGCTAATGTTAAATATAGCCAATCGGGTAGGGTCATGTCTATCCATCAGTAGACATGTCATTTAATAAATAATACATAATAAATAATTAACCTATAAATTCTAATTAATAAATTAATATGTATAACATTCATAATAACTAATTAGGTTTATTACATAAACATTAAGAAAAACAAGTTCTGTATTGAATTTAAAGTTAAAAAGCAACCATCATCAGAGGCTATACATTACCATGGAATTAGTAGTTCCATGATCATGGACACCTTCCCTCTTTCTAGAATATGGTCATCTAATAAAAAAAAACCCTTGGAAATGTTTGGACATTTTGGGAGAGGAAAATAAAAGCGGTGGTACTAGGATTTTGGTTGATGCTTATAGTCACGGAGTGTTGTCATAGTTAGACATACACATGTGAATCAATGAAATAACATGTATTAAAAAAAGGAACATGTTGAAATATATACCTCTATTTGGAATTTATTTCCACCACATGGGGCATTGCTAGTGCCAAAGCCTTGCCCCTCTATAGACGCATTTAGCATATGCAACTTTAAAAAGTCACCAAGTGTTGACAAAGTTAGACAATAACATGAACCAATGAACTAGAATGTATTAATAAAATAACACGTTGAAATTTTTACCTTAGTGTGAACTATCTCTCCACCAAGGGGGGATTCACTGATTCCAATTCCTTGCTCCATTGTAGATGCATCTAGCATATGCAAGTTTAAAAAGTCACCAACTGTTGATGTAGTTAGACATGCATGAAAAAATGAACTAACATGTATTAAAAAAATAACATACATTTGAAATTGTTACCTTAGTTTGAACTACTTGTCCACCAAGGGGGGCTTCACTGGTTCCAAATCCTTGCACCTCTCTAGAGGAATCTAGCATTTGGAAGTTCACAAATTATAACTGAGCTACCAATATATTCATGTGTAGAGTAATGAAAAATAAGTTTGGACATGATTACTTTTAAGCATATACTTACCTCACTCAAAAACATAGAAAGGTTAACATCTAGGATATCACTAGAATATATGTGTTTCTTAGGCTATTGAGGATCTAGTGGCTACAAGTTGAAAATTTGTAAATATTATACCATCTAGTAGTAATGATATAACTTCAATTAACGAAATAAATTGTATTAACAAACTGACATGTTGAAATAGTTACCTCTATGTGAGTTGTTGCCACCGAAGATAGAAAAACACCTGGCACACCAAAATCAGTTGTATATTGTGGAAAATTTGTCTCTCCCATACTAGGGCCAAAGATTTTCCCCTCTGTAATGGCATCTATCATCTACAAGTTTAAATTTTTTAAACATAAACAAACTATATATGTGTACAGTAAGGAAACAATAGTTTGGAAAATATTATTATTAACCATATACTTACCTACCTAAATAACTTGGAAAAGGAAAAATATGATGGCACACGACCATATCAAGCATGGCCACATGTCATGCACACATGAGCATCAGTGTTGGTCTCGTGATGTGTTGATCCACCCCCACTACTAGATGGTCCTACACCACAAGGAGTTGATGGATGTACACCTTGTCATGTCCCAAATTTGGCACGGGGTCACAATGGCCTAATCACATTGGCCATATTCATTAGAATTTTTCAAATTGATGTTAAGGGTCAAATAATTGCCAAGGAGGAAAATTACTAGTTTCCTAGGTTTGGGGTGGAAGATTTGGGATTTGGAATAAGGGGGATAATAAATGATGTTTGAACATTAGAATGGAATAAATATTTAATAAAGAAGATAAATAAATATATACAAGTGAAAATCAAAGTGGCATTTGATCATGAAGACATATGGAGGAAGTGGGACCCACATATGGCTAGATCTCCCCATTACACTTGGCATCATTCTCTCACCAATTCGAATTCAAGGTGAATGGTAACATAATTGGGGGAGTTCAAAAGGTATTATTCATGGCATGAATCATCCAAGGTCTAAATGTAGAGGAAGAGTAACTCCCATGGAAGAGGAAGAGGCAATTTGGAGCTAGTGGGACACTTGGGCTAGATTCCCTAGCTCTATGACAACAATGATGAAGATGATATGACACCTATGACACAAATAAGACCTGAAGGCTGACATATGACATATATGACATGTCACGGCTAAAAATATATTCCAAGAGGGCGCTCAAGGGAGTTAGGGCAGCTAAGATGCTTCCACATGTGATTTGGTGGAAGTGGGAAACTAGGAATTGTTGTACAAGTGGAATTCTTTGGAATCTATTCCCAACTTGAGTTGGCATGAGTCTCTTGGAAGGAATTCGACCCATGGAGAACATTAGAAGTTTATAAAAGTCATGAAAAAAGAATAATAGCAGCTTTTGATCATTTGTAGAATTTGCAATTGCATTTGTGAAGAGGGAGAGCTAGTGGATGACTAGTTTCTTGCCTTAGCCAATTTTGAGGGTGAAAGATTCCCATCCAAGTTGGTAATTGGAAAGGCCATTTAGACCTTTCATTGGGAAATTTAATGGAGTATTTATTTGCAGGTGTAAGCTATAGGGAATCTCATGGTTTCTTCTATTGCAGCTCACTCCTTCAACTATTTCCAGTGTTGATGGCATATTCTTTATCCTTGAGGGAGGGTGTTTTTGGTGAGCTATTGTACTCTTTGGGGAAGATTATAATGCCCCATTTATTTTGTAATATTAAGTAAATACTCTGTTCTTCATCTCCAGAAATTTTCAGGTCGCAATTCCAAGTAGAAATGTGTAAATCTCATTTTTAATGAAAGAATAGTGCCATTTCCCCACTATCTTGTTGTGAACCAATGTAATGTTGATGGATTCGAATGGATAAGTAAAATACTGATGGTTTATTGATGAATGGAATGTTATTGATGTATTATACAATTCTCATGTTCAGTACTCAAGCATTTGAAGTCATTTTACTTAGTTTATTTACATTTGGAGAAAATTTGGTGCCATTTCCCCAAGGGTCGAATTAGTGGTTTTTGCTGCTATTTGGGAGAAGGTTAGAACATAATTAATAACTGATTAATGGTGCATATGATACATTAATAAAATCCTTGAGACATATCCCACCTATTTTCATAAATTCGAGTGGGTTTGGAGGCATTTGGGAAGCCATTTTCAGTACTTACCCGAGGGGGATTTGAACCCCAAATTACTAGTAAAATTGCATAATTGATCCAGAATCTTAAGAGAGTTTGCAGAGGTCTTTTGGTGGCCATATACCATTTATGAACATAATAATCAAGTAAAAATATCATTCATACACCTTCCTTGCATATTTGAAGGCATTTGGAGCCAATTTGAGACCTAGAGCTCAAAACTAGTCAAAGGAAAATTACTAGTAAAGTTCCCTACATTGGCTAGAATTGAAAGAGAATTTGTAGAAGTATTTTCAAGGTCCAAAAGCATAATTGAAACACATATTTATTTTCTAACATCATCCATATACCTTCTCAGAATATTTGGGAGTAATTGGATCAATTTGGAGACTTAAATCTCAAAACTAGTCAAAGGTCGAACTAGGGAAAAAAGTGAAAAATTGTCATTTCAATAAAATTCCTAACAAGGGACATTACAGTGGTATCAGAGCATGATCTTGGCACCTAATGTGGTCTAATATTCATGAGGAAAATAAGTCAGGGACCACCATTAGATATTGAAACCAAAAGTGTTTTTGTTGAAGAGGAAAAATTGAGGAAAATAAGCCAATGGGTGGGCATATTTTCTCAAGCACAAGACCCCATAATAGAGAAAATGATTTTTAGAGAACACCAAGGCCTACTGTACCAAAATTTATTGAATCCAAATATGTGGAAGAAAGTAATCTCGAATGGAAAAATTTGAGTGAAGGTTTCAGAAACACTATACCATTTTATCAATACCTCATTATCAAAAACAAGGGCAAGATGAAGGAAGGTAATGAGAATCCATTTCAAAATAGAGATTCCAAAGATATTGATCCTAAGGAAAACAAGGGGAAAAATGCATCAGCTTGCTTGAAGGAGAAAAATGAATAGACATCACAAGAGCATGAAGAAGATTCTATTGAAAATATGGAAGATCATTTTGAGACACCTTCTACCTTAGACATGAACCAAAGAGCATCTACTGATGGATGCTTGAACTATGAAGAAGTACCTACTAATGGGTGCTCAAACATCTATGTTGGTGACATATAGATCACTTTTGAAAGTGTTTCTGCAAGCCAAACCTCCATTGAACATGAAAATGAAGACCTTGTAGCAGTTGAAGAAGAAACAAGATCAACTTCCCCATCACCACTTGAGCTTCATGAAGTTGGTCCAAGCAAGAAAGAATAATATGAAGAGGTTCATTTGCAAGAGCCTCATTTTCTTGAAGGGTCCTTAAATATGAATGAAAAGAAGATCCAAGAGTCCCTTAGCATTCTCCATGACACTCAAGCATTGGTGTCAAATTCTTGTTGGAGAGCTACTTCATTGGAGGAAGCATCCTTCCTTGAAGACATGGCGAAGATTCAAAGAGCAATGTGCCACATCAAAGGTAATTTCATGTCTTTTATTTTTGATAGAAACTATTTGTTTGAGCTTAATGAATTGTTACATGATGCATATTTGAAGAATAATGAGGATAATCATAAGATCACAATTCAAAATGAGCAACTTCTTGAAAAGTTGCAAGATACTTGTTTTTCCTCCTATGTTTCAGATTGTCAAATGGTAGATTGTTTGGAGGATTCTCATGAGATGGTGGATCATGAGAAATGTGGAAAATTTAATGTGCTTGATGTGTTTGAATATGAACTTGAAGAGATCCAAACACTTGATGTGGTGGAAGAGGAACTTGAATTGTCTCTTGACGAAGGTGATGCAATTTTTAAAGAAGAGCATGATTCCTCTACATTGGAACCAATCTATGACAAAGGTTTCACACTTTTGAAGGAGCTGCATGATACTACCCATTTGGATCCTTCTCATGGTGAAACTTCTACACTTTTTGATCATTTGGGTGAGTTAGTTCATTCTCCTACATCGTACAATTACATGTTTTGCAACATTAGTCTCAATGAAGTATGGGTGAAAGGGTTCTTTTTGATGGTGCCACATGAGGAGTATGAAACTCCTAGATTTACTTTTTATGATGATATGGTTGGAGAACATTCTTATTCACATTTGCAGCAGCATCCTTTGTTACTTTATGATGATGCACATCTACATGGATGCACCTATGATATGCATTTGGGTCACTTGAAGACTCATGGTTTTTCTTGCTCAACACTTGATTCATTTGACGTTGGAGAAACTTCATCCAACACTTGGGTAAATAGATTTATGATTGGAGAAAATTTTTGTTGGAAGCCACATACTTTGTTATATCTTTATGATTCTCACATTCAGGGATGTATGGGTGAGACTTCTTTGAGTCATTTGAAGTCTCCTTGTTTTTTCTGCTCATTATTTGGTTCAGATTTTGGTAGAGATTCTTCATTCACTTCTTGGATGAAAGAATACATGGCTGAATATTTTGATGCATATCGTATCCTTTTGGAGCAGCATTATAAGACATGGGATCCTCACCTATGTCATTGGAGAAGATTTGATTGGTCACTTGAAGCTTGTATGCACTTGGAAAATGGTGGTCTACTTGCTTGGAGGTATAAGCACTTTCATGATTCTTTGACGCAGCACCTCCTTGACGTACATTTTCATTATGTTGTTATGTACTTTGATGATATATATTTTGTACTCATGATGTTTGGAAGAATGCATATAAGAAAATGGGATCTAGGAATCCTCTTACCTGATTGTATGGGTTGGAGAGCACTCTTAATTGTTGGGGTGCAAAACAAGCAATGGGATCCTAGAATAATTTTTGTTTCATTGGTTTCAAATTTTTTATTTGGGGAACAGTATGGGAGATGTATTTACCACTTAATAAAGTGATTTTTATCAGATTAGTGCAGCAACAAGCATGGTGGTTCCTCTCTAAAATATTCATGGAAACTCAAAGACTCAAGGTTGTGCAATTCAATGGCAACTTCAAAGAATTATACATAAATCAGGTTCTTCAACACCCATGTTTGAAATTGCTTGAGGACAAGCAATATTGGGAAGGGAGGATTTGTTATGTCCCAAATTTGGCATTGGGTCACAATGGCCTAATCACATTGGCCATATTCATTAGAGTTTGTCAAATTGATGTTAAGGGTCAAATGATTGCCAAGGAGTAAAATTACTAGTTTCCTAGGTTTGGGGTGGAAGCACAGGGGGGTTCACGATCATATCACGTCCATTCATATTGGGGTTTTGAATACTCCTAAAAACTTCTAAAATATATTGCCTCGTATTAAGGGGTCAAGGGGGGGTTTTTAATTTGACAAAGTAATATAAATATTGGGGATTATTTTATTTGGGTGAGTTGAGGAATAACCTCCAAATCGTGGGATGGATTCATACCTCCAAATCATGGCACTACTACATAAGGGGGGTTTTTAAGACAATTATTTGAGACAATTATTTAAGATGAAATTCTCATTCCGTCTCAAATATTTATAATTTTTTTATCGTCTCAAATATTTATTTTATTTTTAATTATATTAAATTAAAAAGGGAAAAAATGTGTTTTCCCTGCATCTATATTTCCACTTCCCGTGCGCGCCAAACATCTCTTCCCTCCTCTCAGCTTGAAAGTGATTTTTGGCGCGGCTCGTGAACCAACCCATTTCCTGAGAGGTTCACTCGGCTCAGAGGTTCTGACCATTCATTTTGGACCCTACCCTAAACTAATCTTAGCTCTTATTACACAAGAGATATTTTTCTCAGGGTACTTATCGGCCGCACAATAAGCTTCTGCTCGATAAGTGATATTGGTCTGCCAGGTTTCGGCTGCACAAGGAGCTTCTAGGGTTTCTTCTTCTAAAGGAGGGGTGGTTTCCCCTAATTCCAGTGAAGCTTTCAGTCACACGTTTTTTCTGGTTTCCCCTAATTCCAGTGAAGGTTTCATTCACTCGTTTTTTTCTGGAGCTATTTGTTGCGGACACTAGGCGGCGCTTCATCTACATATGTGGTCGAAGAGAATGTGTGTGTCATAAATTGCATCTTCTGGTTAGGGTATTTACTTGATACATCTTATATCTCAGGATTGAAATCTTCCAGCACCTTTTCAACTTGTATTATAGTCTGCGGCGCCCCCGTTTTATTGGGTAAGCATGTTTTCATTTATGGGTTGCCTTAATTAGCTCAAAGACATATTATCGGTCTGAAGAAATCATTCTTGGTGCTTTTAGCTTACGGACTGCACGTTTAGATTCTAGAAGATCATCGGAGCTTCTAAAACCCTTGAAGGTCGCTTTGACAAAGATATGAAGGAAGCTGCAAGTGGCCTCATCAAGGAAGGTGCCACACATATTAGAGGTTTGTGGGCTTCTCTTTACATGGTAATTATTGATTATAATGTAAAACTTAATGCCCTCATTCTTGTTAAAAAATTTCTTCATCTTTGTCCCTGCCATACCCCTAACGAAAAATGCTTTTAGTCCTCACATCACTCTAAATCTTAAATCATGCCCTAATTTTGTTGCGCCGTTCATTTTATCCTGAGTGACGGTTGGTTCCTCTTCTTTCATGAATCTGAAATTCATAGTCAATTTGGTGCAAGTTCAGGAGGTGGTATTACTCCTCACCTCTAAACATATAGAAAATAAATCCAAATCATCGAAGAAGGGGGCTCAATCGTGGCGTCTCCGGTTTACTTGGTATACTAGTTTAAGCAGGGTAGTTATTTTTTTCCAAGTGTGCAAATGGAAACAATTCCTTTGGTCAAGCTAGGTTAGTAGCTAGTTAGAGGTTTTATATTCTGCAATCGACAACTTCATCTTGATGCTCTACCGCTTTTCTTATATTTATTTCAGGAACCAGCTTTTGTTTAAATGGATGCATTTGAGCCATGAATTGTTGTTTATCCATGTAGTAACTTCAATTATTAGGGATTTAACTTCTGAATGAGTAATTCCATGGGGCTTGGATGTCTTTACCTCAATAAAATAGGGATTTCAATATGATAATATAAAGCAGCTAGACTTAGGCTAGAGGTGTGGCTTAGGTTAGAGGCGTGCCTTCAAAAAGTGCCATAATCTTCAAACCTAATTTTTGGAAAGGAGCAACCTCCAAATAAAATGGATAATGATCGAAGAAGATTTCTCTTCGATTGAAAAAAATAACTCAACTCCAGTCAATAATAACATCACAGCGAAAATTCAGAAAGATTTTATAACAATGAATTGCACAATGAAAATCAACAGTCAAATGTCTCGTAGTGATTTTGAAACAAAATTAGGAGACTTTGATTTAATGTTTTCTTAAATTACAGCCAGTGCATATATATAGTAGGAATGCTCTCTGTGATAGCGTACAGAACCCACAAAATAAGCTAATAAAACTTCACACTCAAAAACTGTAGTTGATGAAGGCTATATCAGCTATGGGAAACAAATGAAAATATATTAAGGAACAAATGGCAATTTTAAAATGCTATTTGGAATAGATCAGTTAATAACTCCTAGGTATGCTTAAAAACTAGGCATCAAACGATTTCAATCTCCTTTGATATCAATGCCAAATGGTTTCAATAACCCCACATCAATCTAAGATTCGCCAATTTGATCTTTCAGTTCAACAAAATTCAAATGAAAGAAATTGTTGTTGTACAAGGTTTCAGAAAATAATGTAGAATATCAACATGTTTGTTTTGATGTGGAATATTGAATTCTTTGTCATGGAGATTGTACTTTGATCATCTTTTTTCCTTAAAATTGCAATCAATCTCAAACCAAGCTCTAACAACAACTGAAAGACCTGAGTATAAAAGGATTTAAGTAAAATATAATCACACCCAAGAACAAAACTCAGCTCCAGTCAATAATAACAACACATCAAACATTCATAAATATTTCATAATAATGAATTGCACAGTAAAATGTCCCGCGGTGATTCTGAAACAAAATGAGGAGACTTTGATTTATTTCTTGAAGGAAAGAAAAAGAAAAAAATAGAGTGCTCCATTTTTCTTAAATTACAGCCTGTGCATAAAAACTATATTAGAAATGCTCTCTGTGAGAGCATATAGAACCCACAAAATAAGCTAATAAAACTTCACACTGAAAAACTGTATATTACAATGTTTAAATAAGAGATAGCAGTTGAGTTGAAGACCCAACGCATTAGCTAAGAGAAAAATACATGGACAGTTTGGTTAGCAAGTAGCAATTTTAGAACGACATTTGGAATAAATCTTAATAACGCCCAGTGCCCAAGATTTTGACTAAAAACTAGGTATCAATTATCAAATGGTTTCAAGTGCCTGAATAGCTGGCTTCTACGCCTATGTTAAAATAAAAAACTGAAAACATAAGTCTTACTTTAACTAAGTTCAAACTGGTTTTATCTTTTTAAAACATTAATGGTATCTGCTTGTGTGTGGCATTGAAAATATACTTTATAATCATCTATTTTGATTTAGGTGGTCATTATCAGCTAGTTTATTCAAGCTTTCTTGATTAATATATAAAATACGATGTAAATAATAATGATTTTTTTACAGAAGTTGCAGATCCTTGCTCCTTTTGTATTGTACTCCATCCAAAACATGATCCATGTCCAAGCTTATCACCAATGAACTGTGGTCACTCTTTTTCAACTAGAAGCAACTTTCTGCAAAAGCTTACAACCAAACATCTGACTCGAAGCCTGAATAGTACTCGAGTGCTTCTGTCTAGCATCTTAGTTGAAAATCTGAAGATACCAAAATTTGGTCTTTTAGTTCAAAACCTAAATATATGAAAGTTCCAAGACCTCGCAGATCCTCTGATTCTATATTATAGCACCCCCTGATGTCTAGTAATTCAAGTTTTGCTACACTATAAATCCCTCTTATTTTCCTCAATGCACGGTAATGCCTCAAATCGAGATTTAATAGTGTTCCTGGTAATGCCCCAACCTCCACCAGATGTTTACAACACACGATCTACAGATCCTGAAGGTTCGGGCAAACACATTCTTGAAAGCATACCTCTGATATTTTTGTGCGGTACAAGTCTAACTACTTCAGATGGAACAAGCTTTCATTGATGGAAGAATCCAAAGGCAATGCCAAACACGAGTCTAATGATAATGTTTCAACATTTTGAAACGAAAGCTTACACACTCATATACTCCTAAAATTTTCAGATTCTTCATCTTCATCACAGCTGTTGGTAAGTATTGTATTCCGCATTTCCATATCTTCAACTCAGTTAGATCACTACTACATGTGGGGCCATTTTGAGATGATAATTTAAGACAAAAATCTCATATTGTCTTTAATTAGTGATCTCATTTGTATTTATTTTATAATATTTGTTTTTTAGTATTTTCGTCTCTATTAAGACAAAATAAAAAATACTTTTCCTATTGAAAGGAAGTAGGGTTTTTGGTGTTGAAAGGAAGTAGGGTTACATTAATTTTTTTTGGCGGAATGTTAAGTGAAGAACCTAGACGCTAAGACCAGGGCTATGAGCATTTCCATCCCTCCCGTGGGCTTCATCTAGAAGACTTAGTTGCTTTTCCTGTGAGCCTTTGAATCCGGAAGCAGTCTCGTTGTAAGCATCTGCAAGCATCTTCCGGCTTCTCTGCGGTATCAAAGGTGCAAGAGCACAACATCGCGCCCGTTCCATGAGCAATGGTTGGTTTGTTCCAGTGAGCCCAATAGCAGTGAGCAACAATTAGCACGTAGGTGACAATGAGACAATAGATACCCTTGTGTGAGGGAGGGGCCATCATGGTCGCGACTGATGATCATTGGCAATTCCAAAGCCAATTTCCATCCACTTTTTGTAATTTGCAACACTCATATTGACGAGTTGACATGGTTTTGGAAGCATCCAGGGGTCAAGTTGACCTTTAATTTTGTCACTCATGGATCTAATGGTTTTATGGTGGAAGGAACTAGGGTTTTATGATTTTTTTTTTCTTCAGCTGGGTACCCGCAGTGAAACATTTAGGGTTTCTGATGCAGGGTATTCTGATTTTCATCATTTAGGGTTTCTAATGTAGGGAACATTTTTGGCACTGTAGTGGCACATCAAGGTTTTCTAAAGCAGGGGAGTGAGATTTTTTTTTTTAATTGAAGGATTAGAGGGCTTCACTGGAGTTTTTGTGCACTCCATTTCTGGTTCGGCAGAACATTGATTGTGGGAAGAGGAGAATCCTCTCTTGACTCTAGGAAGAATGGAATTTACTAGAAAGCAGTTACAGAAACAAAATCAGCTAGATGGGCTTGCTTGAAGTTTTTGCGCATTCCATTTCTGGTTCGGCAGAACATTGATTGTGGGAAGAGGAGAATCCTCTCTTGACTCTAGGAATAATGGAATTTACTAGAAATCAGTTACAGAAACAAAATCAGCTAGATAGGCTTGCTTGAATCCCTATAATAGGTATGCTCTGTTTCTTCTATATGCTATTTCAGCTTAATGGTATTAGTGTGGTTACATCTACTCTCCTCTCTACTACTATATCTAGTTTTATAAATTGATATGTGTGCTTTCTTGCTTTCAATTTATCATGGGTTTTAGGTGGAATAGATACCTCGCCCTCAGTCTTGGAGCATTTGCAATTTTTTTTTTTAATTTGAAGCTCCTTTTTCTCAGCTTTGTAATCAGACCCTTGTGATAGTTATAATCAAAGATGCATCTTCTTGTGGGTTTTATTTTCAGGGAAGTTTGCTACATTATTGTCTACTTCCTTTTGGCTAGGTTTAAGAGTTTGTAATTTTGTATGCATCTCAGGAGTTGAATTGAAAATTAAAAAGAATGAGAAAATACTAAATTTCAGAAAAATACATTTTCAATAATATCAAAGTTTACAATCTTCATATTGCCAAGGATTCTGGACAGGTGATAAGTCAGCTGGTTATCAGCTGTGAAATTGGTGTTAGAAAAAATGAAAAATGATGCAATTCTAATTTAGGTTTAACTTCATTAGCAATCACACAAGTTGCTGCAATTATATGGATATGTTCACTTTTGACAGGAAGTAAAAAAGTGGATGTGAAAGTAATAGTTCAACACACCACTGAGAAATTGGCCATTAGAAAAACCTACAAGCTGTTAGTACCACATTTGCCAACGCTGTTGCCTAGACATATCCTTGGAAATACCCAAAATTGGAAGGAAAAGTTAAAATCGCCTTAGAAGCAGAGCACCACGTTTCAAGTTGAAAGTAATTGTTTTCCAGCGTTTGCCAGGCAGTATGAGAACAACTGAAGTGGAAAAGATATAGGCCTCTCATTTGTCACAGAAATTCTCAAGAGAGATTGATTTAAAGAAGTATTTTTTAATTGTGATATAGAGAGGGATTGATTTGTAAAATATTTAATTTTCATTGTATTAAAGAAGACAAATTCACCCAAGCCACTTCAACTCTGGCCGACCATGCTTAATTTCCCCAGTAGTTATAAAAACGTTTTTTGAGTTTTTTTAAATCCCCCAGCTAAGAAATTCACCTAGAGATTCATAAAAAATGCCCCAGGCATCATTAAAAACGTCCAGGCTTTATAAACTTGCCCTAACAGTGAAATAATCCATCCAGCAATTATGAAAACGCCTATCCAGCAATTATAAAAACACCCAGCTGAAAAATTCGCCCAAAGATGGATAAAAAACGCCCCAGGCATCATTAAAAACGTCCAGGCTTTATGAACTTGACCTAACAGTGAAATAATCCATCCAGCAATTATGAAAACGCCCATCCAACAATTATAAAAATGCCCAGCTGAGAAATTCGCCCAAAGATGGATAAAAAACGCCCCAGGCATCATTAAAAATGTCAAGGCTTTATAAACTTGCCCTAACAGGGAAATAATCCATCCAGCAATTATAAAAACGTCCAGCAGTGCAATAATCCACCCTAGCATTCATAAAAAGGCTCAGGTAAGCAACTGGAAGGAGTTTACAACTCATTAATTTAATTAATTCGCCCAACAGTGTGTTTAAAATAGAGATTCCCCTAGTTATCCAATGGAATGAAAACCAAATTAGCAACTATAATGACAGTTGCAACAGCCATAAAATGTCAGCCGTGGATCTCAAATTCATTTGTGAAATGGATGGAGGATATTTAGGAGCTGTCATATCATAAATTTAGATTTTAGATTTTAGGACAAAAAAAATTACAGCTTATTGATTCTTCATGATTTCAACCATGTGTTCTTTAAGTGGGCTATGTAGTTCTCAATTTAGAGATCATAATTGATACTGCAAGCCTGTGTACAGGGTCGAGATCATGCTTAGTTGTAATCGCCTATTCTTCTTCATGCCTCACTTGCCTCACCTACCTGGTACCTATTACCTTCTTTAGTTAAATGGGTTAATAATCCTTAGTTACTTGAAAACCTCCCTACTAAATTAATGTGTTATATATTGTTGTAGAGATTGACGACCACCTTTGACACGATAATCCTTAGTTACTTGAAAACCTAGCTGCAACCTCGTGGTACTGGGCTGTATCCTTTTCGTAATGCCTTTCCCCTTTGTAACTGCTTCAGAACCATGGCGGTGCCAAGCCAGCAACCCCATACTGTTAATGAGGTTATGATTGTGGGCTGAGGGCCAGGAACACTATTCTTTTGTTTGCTTATAATTATATATTTCCACCCAAACAGGGTAATACAAAAGTGAGGGTGGCCGCCAAGGAAGTGGTAATTTCACTAGTTAAAGTTTTATGCTGCCCTCCCAGCAAAGCACCTATTTGATATGATGCCTAGCCTACCTTACTTCCCAGGTTTACCTAGCCCCATAGCTAACAGCGAGTCTAGGCACAGATATAGATAGAGGGGAAGATAGTGGTTCATTCCCTACCTTGGTACCCCCTCGCTCAGAAGGGCACAAAAGAGATTAACTAGGTAAGTAAGACCCAAAATTAAAATGCCCATTGTTTAAAATTTCACCCATTTTTTCCCTTTTTACCTAAATTGTTACAGTGAATTCAACATAGTTTCTAAATCCTACCAAAAAAGGGTTGGTTCTTAAAATTTTACTAGAAATTAATTTAAGTGCTAAAATCATTAGTTGCCTAAACGTTAGTTAAAATGCAATGAAGAAAATTGTTGAAAGTTGTTTGTTTGATTGTTGGAAATCTTATATTTAGTGGCCTATAATGCCAACCTTTTTGCTTTATGAAAATATTGTGTTTGAAATTTTTGTAATTATTGAGGGTTTAAGGCATTTGCAGTCTAGAAAATTGTTGAAAGTTGTTTGTTTGATTGTTGGAAATCTTGTATTTAGTGGCCTATAGTGCCAACTTTTTTGCTTTATGAAAATATTGTGTTTGAAATTTTTGTAATTGATTGAGGGTTTAAGGCATTTGCAATCTAGTTGGTGTTAATTTTGAGTAATTATTTTTATAGGTGGCTTCAAAAAATAAACTATAAAGGTTTCTTATATAATATTGTATTCTTGGAGTTGCTTTTATATGCTCAGCATTATCATAACTTAACCTCTTGAAAATGAAGCAAAATTTAGCCATTTAAGTGTGAAGTGGATGGAGCTTGTCAGAGAATAACCAAAAGATTCTTGTAGTCACATAGACTTCCATTCACATGTAATCCCATTTGAGTCCATAAGAGTTCCAAGTTGAGTCTGTAAGAGTTCCACCATGGTATGAGCACTAATCACACAAATATATAGAAGATAAGGAGGCTTAAAAATGATTTCAAAAGTTGCAACAAAGAGTGGCAACCCCAAGGAACTACATTTTATTAAATTAAAGCATAGAAGTTACTAATAGACTACATCTTGCACAAACTCTGGAAACCCTTTCCTTTTCCAACTAAAAAATCATCTCTTGAGCCTTTGAAACAAAACATCTTCCATCCTCAAGAATGAATTATACCAAATAAAAGAAGGTCAAACAACACCACACCACATTACTTATGACAGTAAATATAAGACTTGACTAGACACCATGAGTCCCCAGGATCTGATAGGATCTGAGAGTAACACAGTATAAATTTTCACAATATCCCTGCCACTACCAGTGACATTGCTAAAAAGAGTGCAAGAATATACAGAATATTAAGTTATTGTTTGAAGATTCTACAATACATAACAATAGAATCAAATAATGATTTGAATGAGCAAATGGTTGTGTAACCAAAGTACCACACAGTAACATATTACATAGTTATTATATGATATTATTATATGATATTATTATATGTATGAGTCCTCCTCTATCTACTGCTATGGTGCCACTGAAGTGGAAGACTGACAAAATTTAGGTTTGATTTCCTCCAGCTGATGCACAACCTCTTCCATATCTGGCCTTGCAGATGGGTTAGGATCCACACAATGCATATCCAATTGAAAAGTGTTAAGAAACTAATCTCCACAATTGGAATCTTCTTTAATCAATTCCAAGTCAAAAACCTCATTAGTCCACTCTTCTTTCACAATGGAAGCAACCCATTTAGGAAGGTCCATCCCATTGTCTGCAAGCACGGGTTCTTTCACAATGGAAGCAACCCATTCAGGAAGGTCCATCCCGTTGTCTCCAAGCACGGGTTCTTTTGGTGCCTTGCTAGTCAGAAGCTCCAGCAGGACAATCCCAAAGATGTATACATTTGTTTTGGTGGTTGCGTTCTTTAGTTTTGTGAGCTCAAGAGCCCTGTATCCGAGAGCCCCTACTGTTGCAATTACATTGGAATTGGCAGCAGTTGTCATTAACCGAGACAAGCCAAAATCTGCAATCTTGGCATACATGTTTGCATCCAGCAAGATGTTGCTGGAAGTGAGATTTCCATGAATGATGTTCTAATTGATGTGTAGGTAAGCAAGTCGTTGCCTTGCACCGATTGCAATTTTCATCCTTGTGTGCCAATTCAAAAGTGTATATGGGTCTCTTGCTGCCAAGAAATAGAAAAGAGTATCGGTCAGAGGATTCCATAATAATTTCAGCTGATATAAGACCCTATGGCTAAAATTGGTAGATTGGTAGGTTATGGTGTGAAACATCTACAATCCTCATGTTTTCTAAGCATTGCATAACTATTGTACTATTAGTATTTAACATTCTTTGTTACATTCATCTCTTCACTGGGTTTCCTTTTAAGCATTTTGCCTTCCCCATTAATATTTCATTGGTTCTTCCACTATCCAATGCGAAAAATTGACTCAGTCACCCCTACATTCCCGGTGAGATCATTATTAGCATTATACTATTATTTTACTTAGCATCATGTTTGCATATACTGAGATGTGTTAGGGATCTTGTTTGTTACAACTTGATAATATGATATAAAGGGGGTATTAAAAATGGGTTGATAAAAATAGATACCTACAATATCTGGTGAAACTAGGGGTTTTCTTAATTGGAAAGGTATATTGGGAGGGGGGTTCAACAATACAGTTTTAGGAGGCATTTTCCAATATTTAGTGAAATTAGGGATATTCTTTAATATCCCGTGAACGATCGTGCTATGTAACAAGTTCACTGAGTGAACCCCCCGTGGGTGGAAGCTTTGGGATTTGGAATAAGGGGGATAATAAATGATGTTTGAACATTAGAATGGAATAAAGATTTAATAAAGGAGATAAATAAATATATACAAGTGAAAATCAAAGTGGCGTTTGATCATGAAGACACATGGAGGAAGTGGGACCCACATATGGCTAGATTTCCCCACTACACTTGGCATCATTCTCTCACCAATTCAAATTCAAGGTGAATGGTAACATACTTGGGGGAGTTCAAAAGGTATTATTCATGGAATGACTCATCCAAGGTATAAATATAGAGGAAGAGTAACTCCCGTGGAAGAGGAAGAGGCAATTTGGAGCTGGTGGGACACTTGGGCTAGATTCCCTAGCTCTATGACAACAATGATGAAGATGCTATGACACCTATGACACAAATCAGACCTGAAGGCTGACATATGACATATATGACATGTCAGGGCTAAAAATAGCCTCTAAGAGGGCGCTAAAGGGATTTAGGGAAGCTAAGATGCTTCCACATGTGATTTGGTGGAAGTGGGAAACTAGGAATTGTTGTACAAGTGGCATTCTTTGGAATCTCTTCCCAACTTGAGTTGGCATCAGTATCTTGGAAGGAATTAAAACCATGGAGGACATTAGAAGTTTATAAAAGTAATGAACAAAGAATAATAGCATATTTTTATCATTTGTAGAATTTGTAATTGCATTTGTGAAGAGGAAGAGCTAGTTGATGACTAGTTTCTTGCCTTAGCTAATTTCGAGGGTGAACGATTCCCATCCAAGTTGGTAATTGGAAAGGACATTCAAAAATTTCATTTGGAGCTTTAATGGAGTCTTTATTTTCAGGTGTAAGCTATAGGGAAGCTCATGGTTTCTTCTATTCCAGCTCACTCCTTCAACCATTTCCAGTTTTGATGGCATATTCTTGATCCTTGAGGGAGGGCATTTTTGGTGATCTATTGTACTATTTGGGGGAGCTTCTAATGCCCCATTTATTTTTTATTATGAATTAAATACTCCGTTATTCATCTCCAGAAAGTTTCAAGTTGAAATTCCAAGTAGAAATGTGTAAATCTCATTTTTAATGAAAGAATAGTGCCATTTCCCCACTACCTTGTTGTGAACCAATGTAATGTTGATGGATTCAAATGGATAAGTAAAATACTGATGGTTTATTGATGAATGGAATCTTATTGATGTATTATACAAGTTTCATGTTCAGTACTCAAGCATTTGAAGTCATTTTACTTAGTTTATTTACATTTGGAGAAAATTTGGTGCCATTTCCCCAAGGGTCGAATTAGTGGTTTTTGCTGCTATTTGGAAGAAGGTTAGAATAGAATTAATAACTGAATAATGGTTCATATGAGACCTTAATAAAATCCTTGAGACATCCCCCACCTCTTTTCAGAAATTCGAGTAGGTTTGGAGGCATTTGGGAAGCCATTTTCAGTACTTACCCCAGGGGGATTTGAACCCCAAATTACTAGTAAAATTGCATACTTGCTCCAGAATATTAAGAGAGTTTGCAGAGGTCTTTTGGTGGCCATATACCATCCTTGAACATAATAATCAAGTAGAAAATATCAGTCATACACCTTCCTTGAATATTTGAAGGCATTTGGAGCCAATTTGAGACCTAGAGCTCAAAACTAGTCAAAGGGAAATTACTAGTAAAGTTCCCTACATTGGCCAGAATCGAAAGAGGATTTGCAGAAGTGTTTTAAAGGTCCAAAATCATCCCTGAAACACATATTTATGTTCTAACATCATCCATATACCTTCTTAGAATATTTGGGAGCAATTGGAGCAATTTGGAGACCTAGAGCTCAAAACTAGTTAAGGTCGAACTAGGGAAAAAAGTGAAAATTTGTCATTTTAATAAAATTCCTAACAAGGGACATTACACACCCACAGGGAGAGATGTCCTTTCCTTGCTCATACAATCAATGAAGACACTATAGTGAAAAATATCGTGTTCTAGACTCAGGAACATTTCCTATTTCTTTGGTATCATATCATGTTCATGTGGGATATATGGCCTAGGAAACTTCCTACGGGGTGAAGGTATTTGGCGATTGGCATCTTGATTCCTAGCATTGTGACAATTTTGTGGCATCCCATTACCTATGCCTTGGAACTCCAAAATATCAAAATAATTGACATTTTTTCCCATCACAAACTTAACATACATATTTCGAAGCAAAAATAATGGAATTTACCTATTGTCTTGGGATGGAACATCAAAAACCATATACCACCATTCCATCAAATTTTCTTTTCATGGTGGATATATGCACCATTCAATAGATAAGTGAGGACTATTTTTGTTTAGAATTTTCCTCATTCGGGGCTCTCTAAATTGTCCAAATATATGCTCCTTTGTGATCTTTAACCTTTTTATGTCATTGTAACTCAATCCATCAGTATATTGTTGCCTTTTCCTTTCTTTATATGATGCAAATCCATATAGATAACCATTTGATTGGGTAATGGTGTTTATAATGGCATTGAGGGTCTCTGCAAGTGAGCGGTGGAGCTAGTCTCCACCCTTCCACATGCCCCCAATATCTCTAAGAATTGCAGTTTCTCTCAATATTTATGCATTGGGATACATACTAGCCATTGCAATCATAAATACAAAAAACATTAGAAACATATACATGGTATAATTACATCTTTTAGAAATGAAAAATGTACTAGTGTAACAGATAATGACATGAGTATTTAGAATTTAAAATTGAACAATTACACTGAGAACCAACATAAAAAATTTCCATTTTAAATTGATGTAAAATTAGTCATGAATGCATGCCTACACACTAAGATTTTCGTCAGATATAAAAAATTGTTATTCCTATTGCAAAGTAAGCCTCGCGACTTTAACCTAGAAGGTATCTATATCCTTGTAGCTTTGTAGAAAAAGGTTTTGAGTTAATCACATTGATATGTGGTAAAGAAGGTAAGCCAAGAGATTATAAAATGCATATGTTTTACAATTAGGTTAGATTATAAAATACATGATCACGATGATCACTGTCTCATTGAAAGTGGTCCCAAACCACCTTTTCTACTCATTTTCCTTTGTGTGTGTTACGTTGGTTGAGTTACCACCACCTTATGTAAGGCATTATTGATAACCAAGTACACTTTTTTAGTTGTGTCTTCTATGTAGTCCATCTTGGTTACATGTTAGCACATGTTGGCGTTAACATAGTGCAAATTTTTTACTATCCAATTAATGTCAAAAAATATTTGGCCTAACCATAGGAGGCCTATCACCAAGAAGATTTGGTAAAATCCTATACATGGATTCACTTGGCGCAACTATAATATTAGATATCTTAGTGCAAAGAAAAGTTGGGGCAATGAGATTTTTTCATGTTCTAGCACACCAATTTTTTTTAAGTTTATAGAATGACAAACAATACTAAGGTTCAAGTAGATATCGCAAAACCTACATGTACTTCAATTTGCATAAAGAAAAACCTTAATGTGGGAAAATCTCCCCTAATACCGCACCTCAAACTATGGGAAATTGCATACTATTATAGTAAAATCAAGTTTGAAACTCTATGAACTATGCAGAGTCTTCCAAGAAAAGAATGATATAGGTGCATGCGATTCATAAAAGGATCCCTAAGATTTCAATTTCTCTTTCGAAAAAAAATAGAGCTTTCACACTCAACCTCCTAATGAATGTTTTCAAGTATAAAAGGACAAATTGGGGAGTTTATACATAAAGCCACTACCATACAAATTAGGAGATTTTTTTTTCCTTGTTAACAATATCTAAGTAAAACAATGGGGTCAATTTCATTCACTCACACATACAGTGGACCCTCTCACAAATAAACAATATTTTCTTTGAATGTGGAATTGTTTTGTAGGTTTAAATAATTAGTTTGTGATTTTGTTTGGTTCTTTTAAGATCTTTTTGAGTTCATTGTAGGGTTTTTTAAAATGTTTTTTGAGAATATAAATTGAATGTAAATAGAAATACGGGAGAATATTTATCTTTGGTCAAGGATAAATTCATTGAGGATGCCTTTAGATGCCAAAATAACATCTGTGTTTTTCCTTGCTCTCCGTCCAGAACATAGATGAATCGAAAGTGAAGAATGGGGGTCATGGGCTAATTTGGGGGAATAAATTAGGATTAAATAAATGCACGTGTTTTTTTTTCTCCAAAACATTCATACATGTTGGTGAACAAAAATGCATGTGTGTTGTGTATTCCTATCCTTCGTGGCATCCTAGTTGGCTACTTTAGACTTGTCGATTCCTAGAGTTAAGACACATGTACATGTTTTCCTTTTCTACAATGGATACATGTTTTGTAAAAAATAAATTGCATCTAAAAGGTCCCTCATATTCATATGAGGGACCATATAATATTCTACACATTTAATATTAGGTTTTTCATATATTAATGCAACGAATATTCGGTTTTTCATACATTAAGTTTTTCATATATCAGTGCAATGAATATATTATCTCTCTCTTTCTCATAGTATTTTCTTCATTACATTAAGTTTTCACATATATCAATGTAATAAAATATATATATTCTAGACATTTAATATTAAGGTTTTTATAACTAAAATTATATTTTTATACAAGATTTTATTCATTACATTATTTTCTTCATTACATTAAGTTTTCACATATATCAATGTAATAAAATATATATATTCTAGACATTTAATATTAAGGTTTTTATAACTAAAATTATATTTTTATACAAGATTTTATTCATTACATTAAGTTTTTCATATATTATTGCAATGAATATATATTTTATATATATATATATGTTTAATTTTAGGTTTCCTATAGTTATAATATGGTTAGTTAGTAAACATTTTGTTAAAAAGGATGTGTACATTTACATTTCACAATTTGTTTTCTCTTCTCTTTTCCATTATGGAGAAGATGTACACGCAATTTTCCTCTCTTTTTCATGCAATGCCTTCCAATTTTGGGTCCACCATTTTACATGGAATAAAATTTTGTGGAAAAGGGAGAGTTATTTTTCCATAGGTTAACATATTATTAAAACCTCTAAGCAAATGATAACTTACATGATAGTTATTATTGAAGATGCGGATATTGTCCAAACATAAGACCATAGAGAAATTGGTGAAAGATGCAAGATATCCTCCATCATCCTTAGGAATATTGATAGGGCGTTAGTCAATATGAAAGGAATCTAACTACTTTGGGAATCTAACTTGTGTTAAGAGATAGGGATATGATGGTATATTAGTCATTGAGAATCCACTTAGTTCAACTTCCCTTCAAACAAGCATTTCGAGGCTTAGGAGGATTTTTTTTTTACTACATGGCATGTACTTTATGCACAATGTTGGTAGGTAACAATCAAATTTAGAATGAACCAGTGCACAATTTGGGGCTTTAAGGGAGTCACATGAATAATCATGGAGAGGCCCATAAATTTTTTTGTACATGTGGTTGGAATTATACACATAACACAACAATTTTTGAAGGTAGATGATAACTTGGCATTGACTAGCTGGTCTAAGAGAGTATGAGAGTTTAGTTCTACAAATCCTATGAAAATAGACCATGGGAATTTAATTCAGAAGGACACATATGAAAAACATATTGAATAATATATTCCCAAGGATATGATGTTTTATGGTGGTGCACCACTTCATGGCAAATCATATCCAAGGTTTAAAATACCAACCAAGGACGTCATTAAATCCAATGTTCCTTCAAATCCACAATATGGGTCACACTTAGAATAGTTAGAAAATCTCAAAAAACACTTCAAAATAGTTGTTCACAATCTCACAAAGCCTATATTGCATGCTTATATATGTTTCTAAGAGAATTTTGATGATTTTTCATAACAAGTCAATTGATTTAAGAAGCTTTTGGAGTGGATATTTTAAAAATTATATTTTTTAGTTTACTTTATTTTTTACTAATCAAGGTTATATTTAAATTTATAGACCTTTTAAATATTTAGTCATGACATGTAATCTCATGAAGAACATATGACAAATTTTAGATCATCATTTGAATCCTTAACCAACCCTTGGCCTATATGTTAGTGGTGAATGCTTGCATTTCCTTAAAAGTGCAAAATCTAAAACCCTATTTTAGCAAAAATAGACCATAGATTTAATGGAGTGGAGATCATTTGTGTAAATATGTCATTTTTGTATTTTTATGAATATGATTTAATCTAGCATAAAATAGGTTGTTTTCCTCCATCATGCATTTTGATAGGGTCATTGTGCATTAATTTCTTGATGTACTCAATATTGATTTGAGCTTTGTGTAAAATTGACAATTTGGATTAGATTTTCATATCTATTTTTTTTTCCAAATTGAAAATCTAACAATGTAACCATGTTAAGAAATAATATAAAGAATGATCAACAACTTGAAAATTAAAATTAGGATCTTTAATGAGGTATGGATGTGTATTTTGGGTAAAGCAAGTCAAATCAAGTTTTTTTCTATTTTGACACATTTATTGTTGGCATTTATAAACTAGTTAGAAAATGCCTCACAAGCTATGTGTAGATTGTTAATGACTTTATTTACATACTTTTAATTTTCTCCATAAGTGTTTTT